>NW_006498085.1:0-53484 GCF_000471905.2 Amborella trichopoda
CCCAAGCAAAGTGTTATAACATCGCTTAGTATTAACCATGAATGTTTGTCATACATGAACCCATTATTTTCTTTAACATTGGGAAATTGTGGTAGTTTCCTCATGGAATATTATTTTTAATAGATTTTTCACATAACACAACATAAAAGCTTATGGACAAATGAGGCATGTGATGAACTTTTTTTTTTTTTTAACAAACTTGTTAAACATCTATGGGGATGGAAATATTTTAAGATCCTTAAGTAACTCTATTTTTTCTTTCCTTTATTTTTTATTTTTTATTTTTTATGGGTCGAGTGTTTGAAAAAAAATATAAACTAATTTAGAAAGATATTTGTTGTAAACCTGAGACCTGCCATGAATGATTTGGTTTGGTGCATTGGCCGAAAACTGGTGATTATAGAGATTGTAGAGGTCAAGGAGGTAGGACACGAAACCTTGTGAGATCGAAGCGTTTTTTTAGCACTAGAGAAGAGCTCGAGGGACTTTGGGATCTGATTTGTTAACAAATGTAAAGCCTACGTTTCGATGGTTTTTAACCTTCGCATTTTTATGTTTTCTCACCACAATCTTCTTTATATCTATGCTATTATAGGTTTTCGGTTTACTTCATTGTTTTTGTTTGTTATCTCTTCAATTTTTTTCTATTATAATTGATTTTGCACTATGAAGCACATCAAATTTTGTTACGCTTTTATGATTCATCTGATGTGATCCTTTCTTGTCATGTGTTTTATATATTGGGTCTAAAATTTCTTTAGAAGGTCTTGGGAGAAATGCTCAACAATTTATGCTCTAAACTCTTGGACTATAGAACTAAATTTACAATTTACAAGAAAACGTTTTAGTATGATCCAAAAAACTTTCTTCTTAGAGAATGTTTTTTTTTTCTTTCGAGGATCCAATTTTTTCCCTCTAAACCCATTTTCTATCTCTTCTGGATTGGATGCCTTAATTGTGTTTTTCTGTTTTCTTTTACTCCACATCTATCCCCTCCATTTGAGACTGCCTCCCAACCCTAGATTTATCACCCTAAGGTCATCGACATAGAACCTTGATAGATTGCTATCGACGGATGCCTTAATTCCATTTTTCTCTGTTCTTCTTTTTTTTTGTTATTTTTACCATGAATAGAGGTGATATTGATGGATAAAATTAAAATAGACATTGTTGGTAATGGTAATGGTTTGACCTGGACACATGGTTTGGAGTTACTCTTTTCTTTTTTTACCTATCTGCCATCTTTTCCTATTAGATAAGGGCAAGTTTTCTATGCTTCCCCTAAAGAATAAAACTTATATACTTCCCCTTATCCAACCGTCCATTCTAAATGGACGGTTGAGATGGCCCTAATCACAATGTCACGTTACATATCTAAGAGAAAATATTCGTAGGACCATTACAACTGTAGAAATGGCTATGAATGCAGATAAATGCCACATGAGAAGTTTATTTCTGGCAGGCAAGGATGTGAGATCCTAAAGATTCTTACCAGAGGCATTTCAAATGCCCTAAAGTCTCCAACAGGTTTCTTTGAAAAAACACCATACGCATATTTGACAGGTACATGGTGCCCTTGGCTTTAACTTTACGTCTAGGAGCTCTAAGATGAAAAACACCAACTCGCCAGGTTAGAATACTACTATGGAATCAAAACCCGAACAAAATTGCACTTTAGCGCATCAAGCCTACAAGTATAAAGTGAAGCTTATATTAACTCTTTCCTTTTCTATTATTGTTGTTGGCGCATTGATTGCCACTAGAAGTTCAACAAGTTTGAATTTTTTTTTTTTTTTAGGACATTACAATTGGGTGGTTATCCATGTAAAAAAACAAATGCCACAAAAAAGCATTTGCATGCCAATAGCCAAAATCATATTTGAAGTATAGAAAATTGAATTTCTTGTCCACCATATTCAAGCTTTGTAAATATTCAATACCGAATATGTGATAGTACAAACTAGTGGTAAACATAGCATTACAATAGGAAGAGGTCACAAGCAATCTTCATATACAACATGCTAAGAAGTTTATAGTTGTTAGCTAACAATTTAACCGCTTGTTTGAAAATTCCAACCAATTTCACAGAAGAGTAGGAGACGACCACTGTTCTGGTTTCTTTGTTTTACCTACTGCAACAAGTAAAACTGATACCAAGATGGATGATTGCTTATCAAGTGAAAATGACAAAAACTTGATAATATGAAGGAACTCAACTCCCCAAAATAAATGTTTCAGAAACCAGCATGATTCTGCCGCACAAAATTACATGGAATGCATCGCCATCATGTCACCTCTCAGCACTACCAAGCATTTCCACACTTACCTATGTATCTCCAATATCTCCTCCAAGCTTGCCAAGCATTTTGCACGTGCACCCCATGATTTTTCATGAATTTCTCAGGCTAATACATTTGAAGTATTCATCAGAGTTTTCCGCAGAATTTTCAGCACACATCTAAATGCTTTCATTTTCATAAAAGATTCCCTATTATGGCATCATATTCTATGTATCTATTCCGATCATGGGGACCAAGTTTTACTAACTTCTTTTCTCTTTTTCAAGACTACACATGAATTTGCATTTCCAATAGAAATTTATCAACTGAAAGACGGTACCTTTTTTCATGGTACTAAAAAACAAATTTTCAATAAATTGTTCAGTCTGACATGATAATGTGGCAGTGTTTAGCCAAAAGAAACCCATCCAGAAGGTAGACGCACAATACCCGAAGCTTTCAATTTCAGTCACTAGGACCTACTGCTCTTTCCTACAATCACTTGTGCACATCATCCGGATCCTCCGTAGTAATCAGAAACTCTTTTTGTCGATGGCACTCACGCACAAGTGCCACCACAACTCAAAACTTTGTCACTGCAATCTCATTTATGCTGCCATTCCCCATACTGTCACCTCTCACTCACTAGCATCTAAAACTCTCACCCAAGAGGCTCATAAACATGATCAATCAATAACAAAATGTAGACCGATCTATACAATTCTTTGACCATGCTGTTAAGTATCACCCCAATTTCTTTCATAATCCTGATACTTATCATACGATCATAGAGAAATTAGCCATGGCTAGGGATTTGAATTCCATGGAAATTATACTCAAAGAGTTAAAGGATTCCAGAATTTTTTTAGTGAAGTAACATTCATAGATGTTATTCCAAACTATGGCTTTGCAAACAAGCCCAAGTTGGCCCTTCAATCCTTTTTCCAGATGAATGAGTTTGGGATAAGCAAGTCAGGTCTTTTAATACTCTTTTGAATGCAATGATTCAGATCTTTTAATACTCTATTGAATGCAATGATTCAGACCAAAAGGCTTTATTTGGTTAATTATATGTATTGTATAGGAATTGAAGGAAATTTGGGATATTTCCAATTGTTTTTACCTGCCATATCCTAATTAAGGCCTTGTGTTAAATGAACGATTTGAAATCAGCTTTCTAGGTTTTGGAGGAGATGCCAAGCTAGGGTTTTTTTCTAAATATTGTAACTCTGTAAGCTGTGACTTGCAGTTATGAGTGGATTTTGTGGCGTAAAAAGGATTTTTGAATGAGATTATAAGCAGAGTTTGGGTCCCTAACCGTTCAACTTACACAGTCGTAATTGATGGTTTAGGGAAATTAATGGAGGCTGTTAAGCTCATAATGACATGGAGGACAATTGGGTTCTTCCAAATGATGTCACGTATGGCGTAGTTATTAAATCTTACCATAAAGAGGGGCGACCAAGCGAGGCTTTAAGCCTTTTGAATGAAATGCTTGAGAAGAAGTTTATATCATGCCCAACCAGTGTTGCAAATTTTTTTATCTTATTTGTCAAGGAGGCAACGTTGATGAGGCTTGTATGCTATGGAAGAAGCTCTTAAAGATGAAATACACTCTGATAATGCTATATATAGTGCTCTCATATATTGGCTTTGTAAAGGTGGTAAACTTAAAGCAATGAGGAAGCTTGTTGATGAGTTTGAGAAAGGGTTTTATCCAAGTACATTGACAAAGACAAGTCTGTGGTCACAAAGATCAAGAATTGCATAGGAGTGTCCTGATCTCTTTCTTCAGTACAAGGGGAGTCCAACTACATGCAAACAACGAACCAAGTACGCCTCTCTTTTCCATTTTGGTCCAATGTCATTGTCATGCTTGCGTGCTGCGTAGGATGCCATGCAGAGGCTTTTAGGCACTTCCCTTTACAAGCCACCATCTCATTGCATAATTAGGTCTTTGTTTCCTCTTGTCCCGCTTTGCTCAATAGAGTCTTGGTTTCCTCCTGGCTCAGCATCCGCCACCTTGGACCCTCTTTGGCTCTGCATATTACATGGACGATACACATCCACCACCTTGGATCCTCCAAGTCAATGCCTTTTCACATGCCAAGGCGAGAGTGATGGAGCCCCCTATGTCCTAGATAGAATCAGCTCCGACCAGCTCTAGTAGGTTGTTCCATCCAAGTAAAGCCCCACTCTAATGGCCTTTTTCATCCAATTAGAGTACAACCTCTGTGATGATCTTTTCCTTCCAAGTAGCGCATATCACATAACATGTTTTATCCATAGAGCCTTCCTCACACATCTTTCACCCATGGATGTGGCACCCATTACTCTAATGGTTGCTTTCAGTCAATTAGAGCCATACTACTAGGGCTGCAAAAATTTGAGTACATAAACACATATGAATATATGAGAGCGGAAATCAAAAAACCAAGCGGCAAGGCTTTTAAAGGCGATTTATTAAGCTTTCGATGCACTCATGCCATATGAATTACACTGTTCTTTATATTACATGTACATGTTTGACCTTTGCCTGTATAGAGCTTTTGTAATCCTTTATATTTTGTGTCTCATTTCTTTTGTGCTTCTTATACTTGGAATATTGGATTTCTGTTCGTTTCCTATATTTTAATGGTAATTGCTAAATGCCTTCCTTCTGTTGAAAACGCAATTAATGGAATACTGAAGCGAGCTTCTAATGGGGTGGGAGCCTTCAATTGGTCACTTTTAGTGTTGGAATGTTGGTCCACTTTTTGAGCATTATGTCATAGATTTGGTGCAGTTATTTTTTGTGCATGGTTCTTTGATACTGCAAACATGAAGAAAACACCCAATTTACTCATTCAAAAAACTCCCGGCCATGCAGGGGCCTCTCGTCTTATTGTTTCTCTTGTAATCTTATTTCAGTAATATAAATATTAACAATTACCAAAAAAAAAAAACCGATCAACGAGGGAAAAAAAAAAGACAGAACTATAAATCATGACCAAATATCTTGTTAATGCTTCTGGAGTGACTGCTTCAAATAGACACGAGTATAACTTGAACTTTTTCATTAATGTTAACTAATGGCTTTTCATATCCCGCTGGGCTTACAAGACCTCACCTTGTTGCGCAGCAGCTCAATTGATTTTGAAACTTTTGGTTCATGAAATAATGTATCAAATTTTACAGTGAATATGGAGTATTGGGCTAAGTTCTCGTCTCCTTGCTTTCCCTGTGAAATGAAGATGAGCTGCAGTTACTATTTAGTGTTTAAACCGAATGGATACTTTGTATGCTCAATATTCTAATGCACTAACCATGGTATTGCTGGACCAAACCATGTGAAGTTATGAACATTTGTTGCCATGGGATGTGTAGGGTTATATGCATGCTCATGAGTGTGGCTTGCTGCTGGACGTCAATATGTGTTAGAAGGCTTATCAACTTAAACAAGGGAGTCTAAAGTGAAAATAGTCAAGTCTTTTAGAAGAAGATGAAACATAAAACTAGGAGATGCGTGAAGCTTTTTTCAGTAATGCGTATTTACCTTAGGATATATTCTCTTTTTATAATTCTTTTCTGGCATGCAATGAGAAATGGAGCATCAACATGTGAACTTGTTCAAATATAGGGCTCATGGCATTAAGAGGATATGTTATTTTCTGAGATGGGAGATGGAACCTTTAGTCTTCCTTGTTTTTTATCCAAATCAGTTGTAATTGTCATTCAGAATTGGGTTGGTTTAGAAACATAAGTATGGTATCTATCAATTTTAGAGTAGTATTTGTTAAGTTTCTAGACTAGCAACATATCTGTGAACTTTCTGGGATTGTACCTTTTTTAATTGACAAGCTTTTGCCATTTAGTGGTTTTTTATTTATATATATATATATTTGTTAATAAAGATACTTGACTATATGGAATGTTTCTTCATGGAGAAAAACGGACTACGAATTATGGTTTCATATAGCTGACTTATTCCTAAATGCATTTGATTCCGAGTTAGCCAACTCATCAGCCATATCTTCTGAAAAATGTATTTAACAAGTTATTGAGAACTGGTCTTATTTCTGTTAGTTCTTTTGAAACTATTGATGGCTTTCCAAATTTTCTAGATCACAGTGGCAGTATCGAACTTTATAAAATTGATGGCTCATCTGCAGTTACTCCTATCTTACCACTTTAGATAATATCAATCCTCAAAGTTCTATTTAGGCTTGTCATTCCATACGAGACTATGTTATTGTTGGTTACGTGGCCTTTCAAGGCCTTAAAGCTAATAGTCTTATACTCAGTGGGAGTTAGAGAGAGACTGAATCTAGATGCTTAGCGCACTGGGGCCCATATTCATATACCCCGAGTATTTGAGGCATTGGGAATATACGTTTTGAGAGTGTGAACTCTCGGGGAGGTGTGAGGGTCACCTCCCAGTCATGACTATATTGATTAGAATGCCTCATAGTTTAGGGCATAAGCCAGGGTTTCGAGAATCCAATCGAGAATAGTAGAACCCAAATATTTAAAAGAGTATTCGCCCTGTATGGAATGGTCGGCTCATAGGACATGAGCCCATATCCTAACACAAGACCTTTCCATGGCATGTGCACCCACAGTCGTTTGGAGAAGCCACTCTTCTATAGTATTATCCAACTTAGAAGAGCTAGTGCACATGTGCTTTGAGAGGACCCTTGTATTTGAATAAGAACATGCCCCACAGGGGTGCACCAGTAATCCATTGAACCCCCGGTGACTAGTGGCCCTGGCTCAGCGACTTTGATGTAAGCAATTATGTGTCCCTGCCGTAGACTGTGGAGCATAGGTCCATTGGGTCGGCTTGAGACACCAGTGGAATGTCATTTGGGTTAGCCCAATGGAAGACTCCGACTAGTGAATTAATCTAAAATTGATGAGAAAATATTTTATATTGATGAGAAATTGTGTAATAATGTTGAGAAATCATTTAAAAAAAAAATTTGGGATTTTTTGAGAATTTTTCAGATTTTTCAAACAATAAAAAATGTGATTTTCATATTTGTTTGACATAAATACCAAACAAGGACATCTTATGGGGATGCCACATGGATGCCACGTGGCACCCCCACCTCCCCACTCGTGGATGACATCATATCCATGTGGGGACCTATTTGTCATTAATTCTTTTGTTGGTATTATGTTATAACGTGTTATCTTGTTATTTAAAGTGTTATATTATGACTTCAGTTTGATTTAAGTCGCATGTTTTTTTCTTGCTCATATGTGTCATTTTTGGAATCTGTGAAGTCATGGGATTTTGAGAATTAATTTAATTCATATTATTATCCACATGTTTTTGTAGCATGTGGGTATATCTTATGTGCCTCTTTGGCAATGCATATTACAAGGACTGTGCAAGTATGAATATCCAGCTTAGTTGTGGGCCAACCCTCCAAGTCAAGGCGAGAGTGATGGAGCCCCCTATGTCCTAGATAGAATCAGCTCCAACCAGCTCTAGTAGCTTGTTTCATCCTAGTAAGGCCCTACTCTAATGGCCTTCTTCATCCAATTAGAGTGCACTTTCTGTGATGATCTTTTTCTTCCAAGTAACACATATCACATGGCCTCTTTCATCCATAGAGCCTTCCTCGCACAACATCTTTCGCCTATGGATGTGGCACCCATCACTCTAATGGTGTCTTTCGCTCAATTAGAGCCACACTCCTAGGTGTGGAAAAATATGAGTAACTAAACACAGGAATATGTGAGAGCTGAAATCCAAAAACCAAGTGGCAATGCTTTTAAAGGCAATTTATTCGTCTTTCGATGCACTCATGCCATATGAAGCACATTGTTCATCATATTACCTGTACATGTTTGACGATTGCCCTAATAAAGCTTTTGTAATACTTTATATTTTGTATCGCGTTTCGTTTGTGCTTCTTATACTTGGAGTATTGGATTTCTGTTCTTTTCCTATATTTTAATGGAAACTGCTAAATGGATTCTTTCCGTTGAAAATGCAATTAGTGGAATACTGAAGCATGCTTCTAATGGGGAGAAAGCCTTCAATCGATCACTTTTAGTATCAAAATGTTGGTCCATTTTTTGGGCATTATGTCGTCAATTTGGTGCAGTTATTTTTTGTGCATGGTTCTTTGATACTACTACAAACATGAAGAAAACACCCATTTACGTAAAAAACAGATCAGTGAACAAAAAATAAAAAATATGGAACTATAAATCAAGACCAAATATCTTGTTAATTCTTCTAGAATGACTGCTTCAAATAGACACTAGTATAACTTGAACTTTTTCATTAATGTTAATTAATGGCTTTTTATATCCCATTGGGCTTGCAGGACCTCACCTTGTTGCCCAACAGGACAACTGATTTTGAAACTTTTGGTTCATGAAATAGTGTCTGAAATTCTACGGTGAAGTTGGAGGATTGAGGTTGGTTCTCGTCTCCTTGCTTTCCCTGTGAAATGAAGGTGAGCTGCAGTTAATATTTAGTGTTTAAACAGAACAGATACTTTGCATGCTTCAATATTGTAATGCACTAACCATGATATTGCTGGACCAAACCATGTGAAGTTATGAACTTTTGTTGCCATGGGATGCGTAGGCATGCTCATGAGAGTGGCTTGCTGTTGGATGTCAATATGTGTTAGAAGGCTTATCAGATTAAACAAGGTAGTTTAAAGTGAAAATAGTCAGTCTTTTGGAAGAAGATGAAACATAAAACTAGGAGATACATGAAGTTTTTCTCAGTAATGCATATTTACCTTAGGATATATTCCTTTTTATAATTCTTTTTTTTTTTGAGAAAGTTACTTTTTATAATTATTTTCAGTCATGCAATGGGAAATAGAGCATCATCATGTGAACGTGTGCAAATATAGGGCTCACTGGTACCATGTGGATGTGTTATTTTTTGAGATAGAGACTTAACCTTTATTCTTCCTTGTTACTTATCCAAATCAGATGTCATTCTCATTTGGAATAAGGCTGATTTGGAAACATAAAGGTGGTATCCAAATCAAATGTCCATTCTACATAGAGGATGATGTAGACTGACTTTCTTGTTAATAGCAGGTATGTAGCTTTAATCTCGACTTAGTTCATTCCTGCACTATGGGTTGTTAGGGACATGGGAATTAGCATAGATGGAAGGGGACAATCTTTGACATTGGGAATGAGCATAGATGGAGGGGGACTATCTTTGATTTTTTAGTTTCGATAGGGTAAAAGATTTTATAAAGGTTTTAATTTCGAAGAAATGTATCTTTTGGATGAGAATTTTTTTTTTTTTTTTTTTTTGTCATTAAAAAAAATGCAAAAGGTTAAGAACATTATTATTTCTAAGCTTGTATAATCTTGGCTATTGTACCCTGGCAATTTTTCCTAAATTTGAATAAAAAAATAGTGATAACTATGTATTCTATATTCGTTGGGCAACAATGTTCATTTCACAAGTTTTTGTTCGGACATTTGTTGCATATACATCTTGCGAATAATATCATTTATTCATACCATCTTTGAATAGTCAAAACTTCCAAAAAAATCATCAACTTGATTTCCAAGTTATGGAGGCTTACACAACTTTTAGAAATGTTAGTTTCCTTGAGTGGGGCGTGCTACCCTAAGTGGCCACATGTGGGCCCCACTCTATTTTACCATGTGATTAATTTAAGGTGGCCCATGTTCCATGGTGGACCCCCATATGATTAGTGATTTATAAAATTTGTATATTGATTATTAGAAGATTGAAAATAAAATTTATTTTCTCTTGAATATTTAAAAATTGAAAAATTAATATCTCTGGATTTATAAATCTAATATATCTAGAGATTCACAAAAAATCAAATAATCAATCTAAGAATCATATATCATCAAACTAATTAAAACCAAATAATTTTGTTGGGAATCAGATCTGTATAGGTCTAGGAATATAAAATTCCTGATTCACTTCATCTTCTACTGTAGACTATAATCCGCACTTGCTTTGTCAAACTGACCCAGCAATACCCATTACTCATGGACCACTGCAGCGGTTCATGATTGGGCTATCACAATTAGCCAATAGGCAAGGAGACACAATCCCAATCTATGGACTACAGGTTCTTCTCTAGAGACTAACCAATGTCACTTAGATCTGATTCAACCACAACTCTATGGTGCATAGGGGTAATCTCTCGCACATTTACACACTTCACCCTCAAAGGTGATTCGCTTTCCCAATATGGCTATTATATGTACATGTCGTGTGATGGTTAAGTGATGAAGCTTTGGCCCTCGTCTCTAAAGGCCAACCATCCACACAAAGATCACACAATCTCTCGGCTCACACATCCGAGCAACTCCGACCTAATCAAGGAATGACCCATCAAACCCTCATCAGTTTAATTCCATGCCCAGGTAACTTGGGTATTCCAAATCGACTGGCCTAGCACATCATGCTAAGTTTGAGTATCGGCATATAGCATTTGCATGTTATGGTCCATAAAGGACCACACTCCCGTTGAGTTTATGTTCCACTACATCAGGATGTTAGTTACAAGCTCTTATAAGGCCTTTAATAGCCACAGAAACTCAACGTCTTCCCCTTGGCCTTTGAAGACCATACAAACTCTCTTCCTCAAATTCTCATCCCTCAATTACAATCTCTCTCTCAATAATTTATCGTTTATTCTCTCTCATTACATTAACCCTAGTGAACTCTTTTGCCATCAATCATTTCACAAAGGATTTATGAATGCACCTTCTGAGGGAGTCATGAAGCCTCTTTCTCTTTGTTGCTCGGATCACATCCCGAACGTGGTCGTAGTCCATCTTTTCATGTCGCATCGTGAATCAAAGACTTGTTGTCGCTGAAGATCATCATGTATCCTCATCGCATGGGGTCGTATCTCAGCAACTCAAGGGAGTTCTTCAATCATGTTGCTCCCTTTTGTAACCCTACAACCAGCACCACATATCCGGGTTCCATGGGTGAACAACATTATAGTGTGTTGTTCTAGCTGGCCCGCCAAACACAAGCAGGTACTCCCACTAGAATGTTAAGCTATCTGGATCTTTCGTAATAGGATACATGTATATCTAAATATCCAAGTAGCTAAAAGTAATCCTGGGATTGTTAACAGCTCCCACTCAAACAGAACACAAAAAATATATATTATCTCAGCATTCTCATGTATGTGTCATGGGGTAATATAGCAAGTCTTACACCAAATAGTAACTCAATACCCGTTTGGTTTCACAAAATGCAAAAAACCATTCATTTTTCTGAACCACAAAGGTTCAACCACACCAGTCTGCTGGTTGTAAATCCATTAAAACCAAGTTTTCTTAACAACACAATATGTGTCAAAGAAGCCTAGCAAGATGACAATCCTATGATATACCCTACGGTTCATGGTCTTAGGTAATCAAGGATTCTAAAGAACTCAAAAGCAGGTCACATAATCAATACTATGAAACATGAGTCAAGACATGGGTATTTAAAAACAATGCATAGATAAATGACACTTTCTCATATGTACATAAAATACTTTCAAAGCTCGATGTTTTTCCTTATATAAAAAAACTCGACTTGGTATATTTTCACACGCAATAGTTAGAAACTAGCATGGTGGTTTAAAATGATTTTCATAAATACTTAGTAGACCTAGCAAGAGTATGGGGTTTTCTCAAAACCATATTCATAGATCTAGGTTTTTCAACATAAAAAGTTCTATCCGATTTTCAAAAGAATATACTTAGCCTTTAAAAAAACATTTTGCCATGTACACTTTTAATTACTTACCAAGTCATGTTATAGCCACAAAACAAATCATAAAGTCCATCTATGATTTTTATCTATAACGAAACACAACTGAAAATGTGTTTATCAAAAAATTGACAACTATGCAAAATACACATATTTTTCTTGCCAAATATTTGGGGTCTTTAACATGAGATTTTCATCACATAAAAAACACAACTATCACCGGACATTATCGAGAGGACGGTTACGAAGACCGGGTTTCATCGAAACACTCCCTTCGTGCTACATATTTAAATGAGCCATACCCATCTCTCATGTTTGATACTTAGGTCCATAGACCTTGATCAGACCATATCTCCATGTGTTTTACTACTTTAAGTAGTTCACACAACCTCAAGGAAACACAAAAGCACATGGTATTCAAAACTGGCTCTTTCAAATTTGTTAGCAACTTAGCACTTATCAAATAATGTCTATACACTCTATACATTTGCACAAAACCAGCCAAGATATATTCAAAGATTCTTTAAGGATAATAAATAAATTAATGAATCTTCTTTCCCTATATAACCTTACCATGCAATGTGGGATAGGTTTCATACCCTATAACCATTTAGTGTGGTACCTGGGCTTTCTTAATCGTTGCTTTTTTATTTGCTAACGAACTTTTGTGATCTTGGAAGAGCACACAACTGATGGAGAATCTCTTGGTCATCGATTTTACTTGTCAACAAAGCGTCCATCTCTTCGGCCCTTGAATTCTCCCCTTCTCATACCAAAAAGAAGTACTCTTTTTCATCCCATAATTCCATAAATCACAATTTTGATTCTCCCACTAATCTTTAGAGTTCCTATTCTGCCCCCCAAGTCCCCTTTACATACCCCTTCAATACGAAGAGAAACCAAGATACGTTTTACTTGTATTTTGTTTCTTCTATTTTATGTAGTTCCCAGATTTAGCACCCTTCACAAAGAGTGTCATATCTCCCGAATATTGTATTACCTTGAGTGTTAGTTCCCAGATTTAGCACCTTTCCCATTCTATTTTATGGAGGCTTACACAATTTTCAGAAAGTGTTAGTTGCCTTGAGTGGGGTGTGCCACCCTAAGTGGCCTCATGTGGGCCCCACTCTATTTTACCATGTGATTAATTTAAGGTGGGCCCATGTTCTATGGTGGGCCCCCATATGATTAGTGATTTATAAAATTCATAAATTGATTGTTAAAAAATTGGAAATAAACTTTATTTTCTCTTGAATATTTAAATACTGAAAAATGAATATCTCTAGATTTATAAATCTAATTTTTAAAAATAAAATATCCAAATATTGACAAAAACTTCAAATAATCAATTTAAAAATCATATATCATCAAAATAATTAAAAACAAATAATTTTGATGGGAATCGGATCCGTATAGGTCTAGGAATTATAAAATTGATGACGCACTTCATCTTCCACTGCAGGGGTTCATGATTGGGCTACCAAAGTCAGCCATAGGCAAGGGGACGCAATCCCAATCTATGGACTACAGGTTCTCCCTTAGAGACCAACCAAGGTCATTTAGACCTGATGCAACCACAACTCTATGGTGTATAGGGGTAATCTCATGCACATATACACGCTTCACCCTCAAAGGTGGTTTGCTTTCTCGATATGGCTATCATATGTACATGTCGTGTAATAGTTCAATGAGGAGGCTTTGACCTTCATCTCTAGAGGCCAACCATCACACACAAAGGTCACACTGTCCCTCTGCTCACATATCTGGGCAATTTCGACCTCATCAAGGGATGATCCATCAAACCCTCATCGGTTTAATTCCATGCCCAAGTAACTTGGATTTTCCAACTTGACTGGCTTAGCATGTCAACCTAAGCCTGAGTATCAACAAATAACATTTGTTTATTATGGTCCACAAAGGACCACACTCCAACTGAGTTTATGTTTCACTATATCAGGATGTTAGTTACAAGCTCTCATAAGACCTTTAATGGACACAGAAACCCAACATTGATCGAGTCCAAGTTTCTGAACTCAGCCATGGACTAACCCTAGTCTTTGTTTTGAACCATTCTTACCAAATCAAAGTGGGAGTTCAATGAAATTTTCGCTACTTTATATATCTCATTATCTAAATGTAAACAGGAAGGCTAACGTTGAACTGATGTTATTGGGAAGAGAACATTAAGAATGTCGAGGATGGATCTCAATATGTATTTGCAACCACCGGTGCACCTTTCCATTTGGGATACTCAAGGTTCATTGCTCAAGTGAAAAATGGTTTAAGCAATATGTGGCCTTTTGAAAAAAGAGAACTTCATCATCATGTTGAAATGTGTGCCATAAGGGGATGAAGAACTAGAGAAGATTTGCCCATGTAATTTTCCTTTAAGCTCCACCTAGTTGGATATCTGCTTCATCCTCCAAGATAAGTTGTTCACCTCTTTCCCATTATGGGAGCCTTTCATCTTTCTTCCTCTAGTTGCCTTTAGGCTATTTTTTTTTTTTTGCTTTTTTTTTGGGGGGGGGGGGGGTTCGCTCATGTGCCTCCCACCTTTCTCTCCCTCTTCAACACCATTATTATGGGCGCCCCAACCACCTACCAAACTTATCGCTGCTCAATTAAGCAAGCCTTCACCCTTCAACACTAGAATCAGAAGCTATGCAAACCAAGCTACTTCTATTCCTCCTCCACCTTTACACATTCATATACCTAGTTAAGCCTCAATCTAACGGCCCCCTGTAACCTCAATTCTCTTCTCTAATCTTAGAACAACCGTAAGTTCAGCCCCTTCCTCTTAACTCTAACAAAACGTTTTGCTCAATAAAGGCTACCTATGATTCCCAATCGAACCCTGCAATTCAAAAGTTCAACCTTATCCATTCTTGCTACTCTCTCTTTCTCGTGGGAGCTAGAGGTGTAGGGCATATTCACTTCCAAGGTAGTTTCTTTCAGGCAAGAATAGATCACCTTAAAAGCTCCTTTATAGCTGAGTTCAAACCTCCTAGATGTGAATGTAAGAACATCCTCAAATGGGCCTAGTCCATTTGGAAATCTGAGCTTATTACTTGACATCCTCTCTCCAATGGTACTCATATTTTCTCCTTTCCCTCTAAAGAGTTGTGAGATAGAGCTTGCTATTGAGAATATCTTCTTTAGGAAAGCCAAATTGCTCCTCAAATCTTGGAGCCTAATGATTTTGTTCCTAGTCTAGGTTTTGGATCGATGTCCAGGATATTCCCATCTATAGTTGTTGGAAACGACTGTGATTTCGAATCGTTTCTGGAGTTAGGATCGCATGTATCAGAAGTTTCAGAATCTAGGAATCGCTGTCGGTACGATTCGGATTTGAGAAAAATGATTCTCACTATTTCGGAAGCACGATTCAAAAAATTAGAAATTTTATTTCCCATTTGCAAGAATCGATGTCCCTTCATGTTGGAATCACTTTTCATACCTATATGGAATCACACATGACCCCGTTTATTTCGGTGGTTGCTGGAATCGTGATTTGATTAGATTGGAATCGTGATTCCTAAAAATATGGAATCGCCATTCTTAAAAATAAAGAATCGTGATTCCTAAAATTCTAGAATCGTTGTCCCCATCAACTTGGAATCAACATTCTCACCATTCCGGAATCGTGATTCTGCCAATATTGGAATTGAGATTCTTCCCTTATTGGAATTGCGAACCAATTCCCTCCGGTATATGAGAGAAGTATTTAGAAAATATATAAATTTACCCATTACTACAAAATCGAATTTTGGTCTGTACATACTCAGTCCAAGACTCCAAATACTAATGTCAACCTTTATGATATCTTTGTGGACAATCCCAAACAATGGACTCGGTCTACCGATAACCCTATTATGCTTATAAGGTCTGGAGCTAGTCTACGGCATACAAGGAGTGAGAACATGGGCGAGCTCCTTTTATCTCCTTTCCTTGAATTATAAAATAAGTACATGACATAGTAATTATTCTTTGTTAAATATAGTTTCGAGTCTTTTGACTTTTGAAAATTGAGTTATTCAATTTTTAGTCAATTTCTTTGATATTTAATGATTAATTTAACATAAAACACCACACAGGGCACTTCGCTCATATTCTTATTATCTTCTTGTCCTACTTAAAGAAAAGCATTTTTATTCTCTTATTCAACTTGAAGAAATGACGGTGTTGATCATATATTAAACATTATTACGTTAGTAGTTTAGTATGTACACGATTTACCAAACATTATTAAATTTGAAGTAACATATTTTTTTAGTGTTATTTATTCTTGGTAAGAGTTTTTAAAAAGTAACATGGAATGAAGGATGGAAATTAGTAAATAAGAAAATAAAAATTTTAACATATTACCCATATTTTAAATTTTGATTTTATTGCCGTGTGCAACAACTGTACATTTTCTCACGCTTTCATACATGTCGCGTTCACTCATGATTGAGCACACATCGGAGGTTTCTGCTCTCCCTATGCTCACATTACTTTCGTGTTATATATTATTTAGTTGAACACTTGAAGTTCTTATTCTCACATTACTTTCATGTTATATTATTTAGTTGAAGATTTTAAGTTCC
Organism: Amborella trichopoda; assembly: GCF_000471905.2. The sequence continues at coordinate 16,599 of NW_006498085.1, forward strand.
TATTCTCTCATTACTTTCATGTTATATTATTTAGTTCAAGAATTGAAGTTCCTATTCTTTGAATCAACGTTTATTATAAGTAGAATTGCATTGTTGTGTAGCAAGGAATCACGATGATTCCAAACAATATGGATTCGCAGATTCAAAAAATTTGGAATCAACGTTTCTCACAAGCAGGAATCGAGATTCCTAAACTAGGTGGAATCGCGTTCCGCAAAAAATGGAAACTTGATTCCTTTCTTTTAGAATCGACTTTCATCTGGGGAAATACCCAATCGAGATTCAGAAACGCAATCGCTACCCTCATAGGCGATTCGGGTAACTATATTCCCATCCATGCATGTCAACAGACCATGTATAAGGCAATAGGAGATACATGCAGGAGTTTACTAAGCCTCTAAGAAGCTATAAAATCTCATTTAAGTTGGGCCAGCTTGTTCCTGGGTTTCCATACTTTGGGACACTATGTTCATAATGTCTAGGATGGAAGGATTCAAACCTTCGAATAGCGGGACCAAAGCCTGCTGGCTTACCACTTGGCCACGCCCCATTTCTATTTCTATTATTGGGTCCTTCCTCTTGGCTCAGCCTCCTTCCTTGTTCAGTCAAGCTCATTAGATTGTATTATGAGGTCTATTTCCATTAAGGTTCGGAACCTCAACTGCAAGCTCTCTATGCAGCCTCAATCAGTTGAACCTCGAGTTCATCTGTCCACCATTAGGGACCATTGTTTGGTGAATCATGCTCCAGATCACCGTAATCTTGTCCACCCTATGGTGGTTCATGATCCTGAGGGGTGGACTACTGTTGTGTATCACTCATCCAACAATTCTGGGCTGCCCGATCTACGGGGATAGGATTCTCCCTTCTATACACCTCTCTCTTAGGATCCCTCCCCAACCCTTGCCACGTACTGAGCTTCCTTTCCCGTCCCCGGGCCCTTCCACCTGGCCTTGTTGCTGATGCAGCCCACCCATACCTTGGCTCCTCCTAATACTATATTCATGGGAATTTTTTGGTACACCCATTGTATCCTGATTTAGTGATTCATGCCACTTTAGATACTTAGTTGTGTATTACCACACCAGCCATTTTGCATTTCTTGATGCTTGTTGATGGTGAGTTGCCGTCCTTAAGGTCATATATGGCTTCTACAATTTTTTACCTCAGCAATGAACCTTGAGTATCGCGAAAGAAAAGATGTACTAGTAGCTACAAATACATATTGGGATCCATCATGGAGATTATTAGTGTTCTCTTCCCAACAACTTATCAAATGCCACATAAACCTTCCTTGTTTACATTATGCATTGAGATGTACAAAGTAGATGCAACTTCTGTAAACTTCCACTTTGATTTAATATGGATGGTTTAAAACAAGGACTGGGTTAGTTTAACATACCCAAGTCCAGAAACTTGGACTCCGCTAAGTCTGTTAGACTCAGCTGAGTCCAAAACATAAGAATAAAATATTGGGGACCAGCAAGAGCAGCAATATAACTTAAAAGATGCCATAGTTCAGACTCTATATTACTATTTTATTATTGTACTAATAATAAATTATTTTTAAAAAGATATTGTGCATGTGGCCTTGGGATCAGAGCCTGATTAGGAAGGGGAGCAAGATTGGGAGCCAGATCAAGAAGATAAGCTAGAATCTCCATATGGTCAAGGTCTTTGGCCGTACACCTTGAATTTTAGGGATCTTGATTCCAACATGTTGGACAGCTAAATCCTAACTTTTCAAGATCTTGTGATAAATAGATCCATCAGGTAAAAGCGTGTATTTTCTTTTGAAAAATGTATGGAATATGATTTTGCTGCATTACTTACTTTTTTAGAGGATATGCATTTAAGACTTGTTTCTAATGAGTGTGATATATATCAAGTAATCCCTAAGGGATTGGGATCGTGGTCCTTCCATATTGGAGCGAGATCCAACCGAGATCCAGCTGCGGGAGAGTGGGATCACCGCCAAGTTGGGATATCTCGGTAACTACGGTTTGCACATATGATTACACGGCAGTTACTTTTGGTTTGTTGTTTTTTCTTACTATATGCCTAGTTGCCTACGAGCTATTTGTTTAACTTAAAAGGATTTTGTTTTTAATAAAGAATTTTTTGAGATTGTCCCCGATGGTTATGTAAAATCTAGCGTTTGTACTCCAAGTTTGTCTGTGTTTCTTTTGAACTTCTTGGCTGTCACTCGTGCCAGATTGTGTGTGGTTTAGACAACTTATTCTGCTCAAGAAATCATAAAGCAAGCGATAAAAGAAAGTCGTAAACAACATGATTGATTACCTAGCTATAACGGACAAAGTCACTTTCCAAATGGAAAAGCAATAGAACCCAAGTTTTCAATGTGAAAGCTGACATATAGGTGTGCACCTCATTTTTCAATCTGAAAACTGACATGTAGGCTGTTAAAATTTTCTAACACACTTCAAATGGAGGAATGACACACCCCAGCTGTTTGATTTCTCATCTGAAATCTTGGAGTGTTGTTACTTTTCCATCCAAAAAGTAACTGTATTCATTCTATATAATCGCATTTGACTTGTATTCATGGTTTGCCAAGGCGGATGTGATTCTTTGCTGCTGAAAAAGCGACGCATGATTTTTTCTCCAGTATTATTTCACCTGAACACTCTTTATATGCGAATTTGATTTGATATGATAAAAATAAAATAATAAACTCTAGAAGAATGCTGTCAAGGTCTGCCATTATAATTAGGCAATGCAACCAGATTAAAGTAATGATATGGGAAATATGCACGAGAGTGAAACTGGGAAGCACACAGGAAAGAAAGATAAGATGAAATTTCTTGTAAATACAGTTAAGTACAGAGCACCTTTTGCGATACAACTGTCCAAGATGATGAGCATTCTGGACGTATGATATATCTTTTCTACTGGTATTTCATTTTTGTGTTTACTTCTTGTACGCTTTTTTTCCTTCCACAAGTTGGTATTCAGATCTTTGGTGTTGGTATTTTTGTTTTTTCCTGAAATGCCGTTGTGGAGCTGTTTCATTAACGTGACACATTAGCTATAGAAATTAGAAATTGGATTAGATGGTTGTAGGCATCTAATGTGAATGGGAAACTTCATTGGATTAGTTGGCATTTGCTGTAAAGTGGGCATCTTTGTTTTCTTGAACTTTCTTATTTACTTTTAAGAATTGTGGCACAATGTATTGTCTCTAGGTGAGGTACTTCAGAGACAAAATAGAATTAGCATGCCATTGATTTAAATTAATGTTTATAAACGTATATTCGCCTATTGGCTTTGTATTTGGCCTGGCCCTAAGCTGAACCGTATCGAGTTGACTTGGCTGAGTTGAGCCACGCCCCTGAAAAATTTATGGAAATGCTGAGAGTTGGCTGGTTTTTTTAAAACTTGTGGAGTTGTCTAAACAAGGTATAAAAGATAGAGCATCTCCCTTGTGTCTTAATGTTGGCCTCCTGCCCTGGCACTCCGCCCATTTTGGTGACAGAATCCTCTGACTCCTTGGAGGAAGATCTTTTGCCCTGCTCTCGTAACTAGTCCAAGAGGCCTTATAAGTAGATGGAGATCAAGGTAAGATGATTGAGATGTTGAAAGCCATGAAGGTCGATTATACGGGTTCCATCGTTGTGGGGGAGGCCATTGGGATCGAAGAGTTGAATTGGAACCCTACATCTGGAAGGAGGAGAGCTCGACAAAATGAGGTCTAGAGACTTGTTGCGGATTTGCCGTTCGATCCACTTGTTGTTAGCTCTATGGGGATCACCAGGGGTGGGAAAGATTTCTATCCCAAAGATCTTCTCGTGAAATTTCAGGGGACTTGGGGAGCCAAGGAAGAAAAGAGCTTTGAGATGGTTAGTGCGTGCTCACAAACCGCACATTTTACTTCTTCAAAAGACAGTTGTCATCTTTTGGCGTATCAGATGTGCAGAGGTATTGGGGCACAAGAGCCATGGCCTTTTGTTTTGCACCTTCAAATGGAGCATCTGGTGGTTTACTTACTATTGGGGGACCCTTTGGTTCTTGCGGGAACCATTTTGAATGTTTCTTTTAGACTTCTTTCTGTATGTTTTTCTAGTTTGGGCGTTCATAATTGTTGTGTGTTGAATGTTTATGGCCCTAATGTGATCGGGGGATAAAGTTGGTTTTTTTTTTTTCAGACCTTTCTGTGGCGTTTTCGGTTGTTAATGGTCGTAATGTGGTTGGGGATATAGCAGGTGATTTTAGCCATACCAGGGCTCCTTCTAAATCCAATTATGCTCATGATTTTAACTCTTCAATGATGTTGTTTGATAACTTTATCTCCTCAAATGGTTTGCTTGATCTGCACATTGTGGGTACCACATTTACTTGGTCTAATAATTCGGCTACGAACCCCTTGTTGTCCAAGCTGAACAGGTTTCTAGTATCCTATGATTGGGAAACTGTTTTCCAAAGGTTTTTGTCAGAGCTTTGCTGCAATGGACTTCTGACCATGTTCCTATCTTGCTCACACTAAGGGGGTCAGTTTGGGCCACCACTGATTCGTTTTGAACTCTTTTGGATGAGTGAATGTTCACTGCGAAATGAAGTTCATTTTGTTAGGATTAACTCTATGATCAATGGGTGGTCTGGTTTTAAAATTGCACAAAAAATTAAGATTATGAAACACAAAGACTAATTTTGGGAATTTGAATAGCAAAATTAGGGAGGTTTCAAATCAATTGGATGTCCTTAATCAGTTAGAACAAGCTCAAAGGGGTTTGGATGTTGGTCATTTGGTACTAAGGGAAAGCCTAGTGATTAAACTACATGATCTTTTGAAAGAGGGTGAGATTTTTTGGTTTCAACGGTTAAGATCTAAATGGATTAAAGAAGGTGACAATAATTCTAAATATTTTCATGTTATTGCTAATTCTCGTAGACAATTCAATAACATCTCCTCTATCCAAATCCCAGGAGTTCCTCAAGATGACTCCATGGCCACATAAAATGCGATCGTCTCCTTTTTCCAACTTGCCTTTACCTCGGAGCCTCGAATTCCTTTTTCCCTTGACTGCTTGCCCATTTAAGAGACTCTCAATTGAAAGTGCTTTGGATCTTGAGAAGCTTTTCGCTCTAAAGGAAATCAAGGAAGTTGCCTTTAGCCTACCTAGAGATAAGGCACGATGCTTTGATAGGTTTTCGATGGCCTTTTTTCAAGAATTTTGGAGCATTCTCAAAGAGGATTTCCTCTTGTTTTTTTAGGAATTTTTTTAATGGAGTGGTCCCTAAAGCCTTAAACTCTATGTTTCTCGCCCTCATCCCCAAAAAACAATACTTGGAAACACTTCAGAACCTCAAACCCGTTAGCCTTCTATTTTCCTCCTACAAAATTTTTGCCAAGGTCCTTGCCAATAGACTCAAGAAGGTCACAGGGGAGGTAATTCAAGGGTAAGCAAATCATGGATGGTATTATGGTTGCACAAGAGGTGATATATTTGGTTCGTAGCCAAGGGAAGAAAGGTGTCTTGCTTAATATTGATTTCGATAAGGCATATGATAGAGTGGAATGAGACTACTTGAACAAGGTTATAAACGTTATGGGGTTCCCTACTAAGTGGAGGGCCTAGATTAAGGGGTGTCTCTCTTCTTCCCATTTTTTCGTTCTGATAAATGGTAAGCCTGCGCTTATTTCAAAGCCTCAAGAGGGCTTCACCAAGGGGATCTACTTTCGCCTTTTCTTTACAAGCTTGTGGCTGAGTCTTTTAGTCTCATGCTTGCTGGGGTTGTGGAGAGTAATTTGATCTCAGGCTTGCCGGTGTCTACTACTGGTCCCTTCATAACCCATATCCAATACGCTGATGGTACCCTTTTGTTGGCGGAAGTGGACTTTGCATTGATCCAATCTCTATGGCTCTTCCTCAAGTGCTATAAAGTGGTGTTTGAGGCCAAAGTTAACTTGCAGATCTCGTTGATGGGTATTAACTATTTGGAGGAGGAGATATCGGATCGGGCCACTTGGTTGAACTATCAAGCTAATGCTATTCTTGCTAATTATCTAGGGATTCCACTTACTGATGGTCGTTTAAGTATAGCTCAGTGGAATCCGATCATTAAGAGATTTCAATGTAAGCTCGATGGGTGGAAGTGCATGTACTTGTCATTCGGGGGTGGGGTTAGATTTCGGGGGTGGGGTTAGATGTGCATACTACAACCATGCAAAAACACATATTATACTTGTAAGATCAAGATAACATTAAACATAGATCACATTAAACATGCACACCGGAATCATACAAAGGCCACACAAGAATCATACAAAGGGAAGTAAGGATCTTCCCAGCATAAAAGAAAAATTACAGCGGAAAATAGAAGCAAAGAAGAAAGCAAAGCAGGAAGTCAAGAAGTAAAGCACACCGAAGGAAACTAAGGCTGAGAGGCTCTAGAAGCACTCTAGCCATTACAACTGCCATGAAGGAGTATTTATAGACCCCAGACACGAAAGGCGGATTCCAAACAAAAATAAAAAAGTACAATTGGCCTGGACAGGTGGCCTTATGTACAGTGAAAAGGTGATCTACAGTGGTCGGTGGCCGACAAACAGTGCCAGGTTTCCCGATATGAACAGTGAAAAGCTGATGAACAGTGCCTACCGACAAAATAGTGAGTTACAGTGTCTGTCGACAAAATAGTGAGCTACAGTGTCTTGCGGCTCCAAAGACAAGTGCGGCCTCAATCTGATACGGCTTCTAGGATAAGTGCGGCCTCAATCTGTGTCATGATAAAGATCATAAGGGTATCCATCCAAATTGTAGCTTGATGAGGAGGGAGGGCTATGAGATGGTCCAGTATATGTGTCATCACTTGAGCTGTCTTCTGGTTCTTCTAGAGGAGGGTGATCTGCGAGCCATAGATGAAGCTGATAAACTAACGCTGCTTCTCTGGGTGTTTCATCAGTCCGCATTGTATTCCCTGTATAAACATCCATAGGAATCCATTCTGGCAGGATTCTGTTAATATAACACATGATGATCTTTAATTCTTTCCATAAATCAGTCTGAAATAGCCAGAAACTTAAAAGATTAGAATCATACCATCCAATGGTTTCAATAATGGGGTGTTGGGTAATATAAGTATGTTCAGAATAAACCTGGGGATTAAGATCTTGGTGGAAGGCTGTAATGATATAAGGTTTATAAGGATATCCAAAGGATTCAAACCACTGGTTATAATGGTAATGCTTTATAAAAAATTTATAAAAGTTTAAAGGTTGAGGATTGAGATGTTGGTAATTGTTCCATTGTAGGAAATGGCAATGTCTAAGGTAAGATAGGAGTTTTCTTACATGAAAGATAAAACATATGTGGTGGTTTTGGATAAGATACCAAAGAAAGCAAATAACTTCTTTTGGCATATTATAGTAATGTCTAGTCTGGAATAAGAATGGGAATGGATAGTTTGGATGGCATCGAATTCCTTGGAAACAATCTCCATTGTTTCTTAATACTATCTTATGCATTTTCTGTTGCATTAGATCATTCCTTGAATCCATAGGTTTTCTAAGGATTACTTCATAGATTTCATCAGGGAGATCATGTTGAGTGTTATCAATGCTGATAATGGCACCCAAAAAAGGAATTACTAGGAGAAGCTGCTGATCTGAAAACTTTTTCCTTGAAAACATGTCTGCTAGAACATTATTTTTCCCAAAGATGTCTGCTGATCTGAAACTGATGATAAGTTTCCTTTGCCTAACCAGATTGCTTTATTTTCTCAGATATCTCATGCTCATATATTTTCAAATTTTGATTTGAAGTCAGGATTTTGGCAAATAGGCATACACCCAGGTTATAGACCAAAAACAGCCTTTTGTCTCCCAAATTACCATTTTCAATGGACTGTTATGCCCTTTGGTTTGAAAAATACACCCACTTATTTTCAAAAGGTTTTAACCACTATTTTCGAACGAATCTCGACACAAGCTTTGATATATATAGATGACATTCTACTATTTTCCCCTGATCTCGAAAGTCATGTCAATCTATTAGATTAGTTTTATTCCCTTTATTGTAAATATGGTATCATGCTCTCTAAAAAAAAGTGTCTTTGCTACTATTAAAATAGATTTTCTTGGTATGCATTTCCATAATGGTATGTACAGATTACAACCCCATATAGCTAAACATCTTCTAGATTTTCCTGATACTTTGACCTCTGTAAAGCAAATGCAACAATTCTTAGGCATTGTAAATTACATGTCTCCTTTTATTCCTAGGCTCTCTTTGTTTACCAGTCCTCTTTATCTTCTATTAAAGAAAAAAGCACCACCATGGAAACAGAAACAGACTGAGTGTGTTCAAGAGCTTAAGAGATTATCTCAAAATTTGCCTTCTTTGAAAATACCTTCCAATGGAAAAAGAATTTTGCAAACTGACGCATCAGATGAATTTTGGGCATGTATTTTGCTTGAGCAGATTGGAAAGACAGAATGATTTGTGGCTATAAAAGTGGAAAATTTAAAGAGTCGGAAATGCATTAGCATTCTACTTTTAAGGAAATACTGGCTATCAAACCGAGGAATTGAAAAATTCCAATTTCACCTTATTGGCCACAATTTTCTTGTAGAAATGGATTTGTCTGCTTTCCCAAACATGTTAAAATTCAAAAATAAAATACTTCCAAATCCTCAGTTACTGAGATGGTCAAATTGGTTTTCCTAATGGTATTTTGAATATAGACACATCTCTGGGAAAATAATGTTCTAGCAGACATGTTTTCAAAGAAAAGGTTTTCAGATCAGCAGCTTCTCCCAGTAATTCCTTTTTTGGGTGCCATTATCAGCATTGATAACACTCAACATGATCTCCCTGATGAAATCTATGAAGTAATCCTCAGAAAAACTATGGATTCAAGGAATGATCTAATGGAACTGAAAATGCATGAAATAGTATTAAGAAACTATGGAGATTGTTTCCAAGAATTCGATGCCATCTAAACTATCCATTCCTATCCTTATTTCAGCTGAGGCATTACTATAATATACCAAAAGAAGTTATTTGCTTTCTTTGGTATCTTACCCAAAACCACCACATATGTTTTATCTTCCATGTAAGAAAACTCTTATCTTACCTTAGACATTGTCATTTCCTACAATGGAACAATTATCAACATCCCAATCCTCAAGCTTTAAACTTTTATAAATTTCTTATAAAGCATTACCATTATAACCAGTGGTTTGAATCCTTTGGTTATCCTCATAAACCTTATATCATTATAGCCTTCCACCAAGATCTTAATCCCCAGGTTTATTCTGAACATACTTATATTACCCAACACCCCATTATTGAAACCATTGAATGCTATGATTCTAATCTTCTAAGTTTCTGGCTATTTCAGACTGATTTATGGAAAGAATTAAATATCATCATGTGTTATATTAACAGAATCCAGCTAGAATGGATTCCTATGGATGTTTATATAGGGAATACAATGCGGACTGATGAAACACCCAGAGAAGCAGCGTTAGTTCATCAGCTTCATCTATGGCTCGCAGATCACCCTCCTCTAGAAGAACCAGAAGATAGCTCAAGTGATGACACATATACTGGACCATCTCATAGCCCTCCCTCCTCATCAAGTTACGATTCGGATGGATACCCTTATGATCTTTATCCTGACATAGATTGAGGTCGCACTTATCCTTGAAGCCGTACCAGGTTGAGACCGCAGTTGTCTTTGGAGCCGCAAGACACTGTAGCTCACTATTTTGTCAGCAGAAACTGTAGCTCACAATTTTGTCGGCAGACACTGTAGCTCACTATTTTGTCGTCAGGCACTGTTCATCAGCTTTTCACTGTTCACATCGGGACACCTGGCACTGTTTGTCGGCCACCGACCATTCTAGATCACCTTTTCACTGTACATAAGGCCACCTATCCAGGCTAGTTGTACTTTTTTATTTTTGTTTGGAATCCGCTTTTCATGTCCGGGGTCTATAAATACTCCTTCATGGCAGTTGTAATGGCCAGAGTGCTTCTAGAGCCTCTCAGCCTTAGTTTCTTTCGGTGTGCTTTACTTCTTTACTTCCTACTTTGCTTTCTTCCTTGCTTCTATTGTCCGTTGTAATTTTTCTTTTATGCTGGGAAGATCCTTACTTCCCTTTGTATGATTCTTGTGTGCCCTTTGTATGATTCTGGTGTGCATGGTTAATGTGATCTATGTTTAATGTTATCTTGATCTTGCATGTTTAATACGTGTTTTTGCATAGTTTTTTGCATGGTTGTAGTATGCACATCTACCCTCATCAATGCTGCCATGGCGAATCTTGCAATCTATTTCTTCTTTGTTTCGTGTCCCCCCAGGCTGTGATAAAGATACTCGAGAGAATGCTAAGGAATTTTTTGTGGAGTGGGTCTTAAGACAAGAAGAAATTCCTTCTTATTAGTTGGCAGATAGTTTGTTTACCCAAAAAAGAAGAGGCTTGGGGATTAGAAGACTCGTAGCAGTTAATGATGCTCTTCTCACTAAATGGTAGAGGAGGGCTTCCTCATCACAGGGGCATTTATGGTTGCAAGTTATCATCTCTAAATACGGATGGGACCCCTACTATCTTATTCCAAAGAAGTTGACTATTGGGGGCTCTGCATCTGCCATCTAGAGGGGCATTAACGATGTTAGACTGTTGTTTGTTGCTTATAGTAGGATTGTCGGGGGTAATGGTTTTGATACGCAGCTCTGGTCTTCCAAGTGGCTAGGAGTTTGTCCCTTAAAGATTCAGTTTCCAGAGCTCTTTTTCAAATGCTCTCTTAAAACTGCTAAGATTAGTGATCTAGTATAGTTTCAGGGAGACATGGTTGTTTGGAGTCTGACTTTGAATGCCAAGAGGGTGAACCATGTTGTAGAGCAATAATTTTCTCATCTCTTCACCCAACTTTATGAATTGTGTCTCGCTCCTTTTAGAGGAAACATGGTGATTTGGGAATTGGAACCCCGTGGAGTTTTCTCGGTGAAGTCTATGTACAATTGCTTGTTAGTGGACAGATTTATTCCGACCAATTCTTTTTCCTCTTAAGGTGTGGAAGCGCAAGGCCCCCCCTCCAAGTAAGAGCTTTCCTTTGTCTTCTTAGTTGGGGCTAGATTTTAACTATTGATAAGTTGCGTATCAAGGGAGTTCCCATTGTTAATATTTGCATGCTATGTAAATAGGATGCGCAAAGTGTTTCATATATATTTCTCACTTGTCCTCTTGCTCAGCATGTCTGGGATTGGCTCCTGACTAAATGCAATTGGCACTGGGTGATGTCGTGTCACCTTGACGGTATATTTCAATATGGCTGGTCGCCTCCTTTTTCTAGTTTGGGTTTGTTCTTGTGGCGTTTATGCATGGTGGCAGTTCTTTGGACTATTTGGAAGGAGAGGAATCTTGTTTTTGAAGGAAAAGTGAGAAGTGTACAATTCATTACAACCTCATAAACGATCATCTGGGCCCATCATCTTTCAAGCATTTTCATAAGGAGTATTTGTATACACACCTCAATGAGCTTTGGCCTTGAACAATAGGAAATTCATGAAGGACAACCATTGGTTCCCTCCATATGGGTTGGTTAAGCCGAACTTTGATGGCAGTGTGAGGGAGGATGGATGGGTGGCCAGCTATGGGGGCCTTCTCAGGGACAGTATGGGGAATACTACTTGAACCTACCATGGAAGTTTACACCCGTGCACTGCCAATGAGCAAAACTTTGGGCCCTTTTTCATGAGATCACCAAAATTGAGGATGTTATTCATATTGTAGTTATTGAAGGAGATTTTCTCAACATCTTTAAGTGGCATCGTCAACGTTCTACTACTCCTTGGCAATGGGTTCGCATTCGTGACCGTATTGAACAGTCTCTCCGAGGTAGGGAGGTTCGCTTTGTCCACGTCCATCGGAAGCAAAATGGAGATGATGATGCTCTAGCCAGAAGTGTTGCTGTTTGACTTTTGGGTGGCTTTCCCCACCCATTTCTTCTTCCTCCCTTTCTCTCTTTCTGCTTTCTTCTCTCTTCTGTTGTAACTTTTTCCATTCGTCAATGAAAATCATTGTTAATTGTTCAAAAAAAAGGATAGCTATAAAAGATTTGGTGTCCACTACAAACTATGGTAGTCTTCCACCCTGTTAGAAATCCATGAACTTCTTCATAAGGAAAAGCATGGCGACTCCACCATAGTTGTTGGAGGCAGAAGTGGATCAGTTTGGGGAACGTCGAACCGCCATATGGTGGAAGCTACTTAGGGTTAGGATCTACATCCATACAGTCAATAAATTAAGAAGCGAGATCCTATAATACCTAGGAGCGAGATTCTATGTTAATGGGATCAAGGTTTTGACTTTGAGGGATCTCAATCTAAGTTTTACTATACATAAAATCATATCAGTTAATAGTACATGATATGATTAGGATCGAGTCAATGCCCACTAGATCCACTATCATACACCTTTGTTTATTCTCAATGCACTAGTTATAGTTGAAAGGTGTGACTATATGGAATTAAGATAATAAAAATTCCCTCTTTTTCCTTCTTAATAAAATTGAATTTCACTAACAAGTGCTACAATATATTGTTGTAAATGTAAATTAAAATCCTAAATACAACTTAGGATTTTTTCTTTTATTGTCAAAATAAATAAACACAACTAGGAATAAAATTCGACCTTCCACTATCAATTTAAGTACAAAACATGTTTCTGAAAAATTACAATAAGTATGTAAATATAATTGAAAATTGAATAAACCATAAGGGTTTCTGGCACTAAAACATCAACTTTTGACATCAAATGGATGTGCACCTTGCTTCAAGGTGCCAAACTTGTATAAACCTCGCCCAAAACAAAAACCATATAAGGACAAACAAGTATAAATAAGAGGACAAAATGTAAAGAAGAATTTTAAATATGGATGCCATTTCAATAGAGCCTAGACTCTAAAAAAATAAAGAAAATCCTTACAACAATCGGTGAGCACTTATTTTTATGGGTGAAATAGATGGTCTAGATAATGTATTGCAAAATACGCTATTTTTAGGGTTTAGAAATTCTGATTTTCTTTACAACCACAATAGTCAAGGCCAAGATGATCAATATGAACGTTTTCCAACCCAAAACTTCAATTTTCATGAGTTTTGTGGAGAGGCTTTATAGCCTATCAAAATATTTTCCTTTTGAATATTAATACATTTTCTTGATGCCACCTTGGTCGCTTCCGCCCATTTTCTGTCCTTCGCTAAAAGAGAACGGGGAAGGGAAAGCAATCTTGGGTTGTGGGGTTACAAAGGCTAAAACATATATTTACCCAACAAATTTGTCATAAAAAAAACTTAAATTCAATTATCTTTTACCGAGATTAATTCATGGAAAAGTGAACCCATGCTGATGTTTGTATGGAAAGAAGACTTCATTTTGCTGTTTTGTCTCTAATGTGCCTTTCTCTGAGATCGATTCCTTTTGTAGTTGGGTGGATAAAAATTGGTTCTGCTCCTCGTCTCTGAGGGCCTATCCCTAGAGTTAAGTTAATTTGTTTTCTTGGATCGGTTGCTGATGCCCATATCGTTGTCTCAGAGATTTTCGAGATTCCGAGGCAATGAAAAATGGAGTCCACAGATGATCCCCTCTTTGATTCATCCTTGTGGTTGTGCTTACGTAGGGTTCCAGTGTGTATCCTTGGTCTATGGACACTTCTAAAGGAGTGTCAGTTTATGTGGGAAATTGGTTAATGTTGATTGGGAGGTGTCTTCTTATGAATCTGTATGCATTCAGATTGACAAGAATAAACAGATCTGTCCCACATCTTGGACTCTGCAGGCCGGGAACTTTTCATTTAAACCCCTTCGTTCCTGCTGCTACAAGTTATGGAAGAAGAAATGCTGATGAAACAGGGTATGGAGATCCTACAAGAAGAACCTTTGGTTGTTCCACTGCTTGCTAATGCTGCACACAGTCCTAATGAAGAAGAGGGCAAAGAGGTTGATTGTACGTTTGAACAACATTATTTGGTATGCTAATTCCAAACTTTGGAAGTTCAGATGGGCTATCCACAAAGTTCAAGGGTCTTTTTTTTTTTTTTTGGAATATAAGAATGGTTAGTGGCACAAACCTAGCCATCTGACTTTCGCATCTAATGACAAGACGGGCTTGTGACCTTGTAACAGGTAAACAATCTTATTGTGTTCTTTCCCATTATCTTTCGGAAGATAAACCATAGTATGAATACTTTTGTACGGCATGGAATGAACCTATTACTTTCTTTTTATTGTAAAAACTATTTGGTAAAAAAAGATGAATGATGTTGATAAATCAGTATATGCGGGGTTAAAATACCCATGTAGGCTAAAATGAGAGGGTATTCCAACAAGTTGCCTCTACTTCCTCAACTAGATGTAAATCAAGTTTCAAGCATGTAAATCGATATTTGAGATGAGAAAGTGAGCATGAATCAAAATTTGCACCTCTAGAAAGGTCAAAAAGTAGGTTACATAACTTTTGTTAAGCTCCATTAATCAAAAGAAGGAATACAATCCATGCAAAGATGGACCAATTTCCGTTGGTAGTGCACAAAGTATTCGCAAACTGTGACCACATCTTCATGATCCTGACTAGGCAATAACCAGGACAATGTGGGTGTATTCAAATCATTGAACTCTGACTTGGATGATGCTGCAACCTGTGCACTAATCTCATGGCAAGCCATTAAAAACATGGCAGCAGTGTCAGGCAATTGTGCATTGCGAAGCGCAGCAAGTGCCTCATACAAAGCACCGGCTGCGACATACAAAATCAGCGCCCTGCAGCAGATTATGAACATAGCTTTAGTGGCTTACCAAGTTTGACAATGGTTAGTCTTAAAAACAGCATGGCAATACCTCCAGATGTTGTGTTCACTGTAAAGGACATGATCGGCCCATCTTTGCAACACCCTGTAGAATGATCCAAACAAGTTCTGATACAAACACACTTGAGAAAAAGCAGACCCTCCACTAAAAAAGCACGTGCAATAATTTAAATTTAGACCACATAAACCATGATAAAACAGCATTTGATTTTCAACTTGGCATGCTATAGCGATAAACTTCAGCAGTTAAACCCCGACCTTCCTTCCTTTCTCATGCAAACCAGACATTTTAAACCCCAACCTTTTTTCCTTCCTCATACCCAACCAGAAAGTAAATTTTAATTGAATACTCCAGATATACACAACCTTATGTGTCACACTTATAATCATAAGAACAATAACAATAAAAATTAAACAAACAACTGTCATAAACATTCATATCATAAGCCAGATCATTGGTAGCATGCAGGAGTCTAGGAAAATGGCTCCTTCCTGAGATCCCTCTGCCTCCTCCCCGAACATCGCCCTCCCTCAGCTCTACTCCAGCTACACACCTCATTCGACCCCACAGACCTCTCCCCCCTCTCACCCTAGCACCCCCTCTCGGCCACCCTGCAACCACTCTCCTCCGACAACCGGTACCCAACCTCGTCCACTTCATTCGCTCTCCCTTCCCTTTACGATGGAAATCCTTCAACCTCTCCCTTCTCATTCGTGGCAGACAGGACCCTGCCCTGAAAACCTAACTTTCATCATCCCTGATTGGGTCTTTCCATCCTCGGCGGGATGATGTCCGCGGCAATGAAAATGGGGCCAAAATCTTTGGGTATTCCAGAGCTTTGCTGCAGAAAACTTACCAAAGGGAGAATCCTCTTCCTCTTTCCTTCGATTCAGTATGCCCTCTCGGCTACCAAGAACAACTCCGCTAGCTTTCGGAGCCTCCCTCTCTTTGTCCCCTTGGTGCCCCAGGATACAACTCAGACAATATGGCTGAGGACCATCCAAATCCCTCTCCATTCTTGGAAACCTAAAACCTTCAACATCATTGCTGGTGCCTGCAGCTCCCTTGTTTTGATTCACTGAAAATCTGTTGAATTCCTCCTCATGGACTCCATCCAGATGCTGGTCGAAGTTCTAGACCCCTCCTCCACCCCCGCATCACTCTGGCTTGAAGTCGACGGCCTGTTACATTGAATTATGGAGGCCTGGCTACCTGCTTCCCCTCTGTCCCCCCACCATCTCCCTTCCCTGGACCATGGTCACCCCAAGCTCCAAGTGAGTGGACTACCGTAGTCCGCAAGCGCAAACTTCCGGTCCATCGCATGGCCTCCATTGCCCCACCTTCATCCACGGCTTCTCCTATCCCTGCTCTTTTCCCCTGTTCCCTCCTCGCCACTTTTTCCCACCTATCTCCTTCCGTAGCTTCCACGTCTCTAACTTTCTCTCCATCAGCAATCAACAGATGTCCCTCAGTCTCTGAATCCCAGCTACCCTATTCTCTCTCCTCTGACCTCCCTCTTCTCTCTCTCCCTCCCTCATCTTTTCTTCAACCACTCCACGTGACACCTTCTCTACCCTTCTGCCACGTACCCACCTTGCCGCCTTCACTGCCGACTCTCTCCCTGCCTTCCCCTCTCCTGTTGCTTCTATCGGCACATCATCCAAGGCTGATCACCCTCCCCCCCACGTACCCATGCCACCTGGGCACATCAAAGCCCTTCATCTTTGCTCCCTTCATCCCAAGGACGCTTGCCAACTGCCATCCATCTTTCCTTTGTCGGGTTCCTCGCCCTGCCCTCCTCCTCTCTCTCTCTCTCTCTCTCTCTCACCCCTTCCTACCCCCATCCCAGTGTACCCATTCTCTCATCCTGCCACCCTTCCATCCTCCTGCAAGTGATGCCCTTGCTATAGTTCCCTGGTCTTCGCCACCACTTCAAGCTTCGCCCAACAGCTCAGCTTCTTTCCCTTCCACCTTTAGACAACGAATTTTGTCGCCCCCCTGAAAGAAATCCAACCCCTTCGACAGTCTTGACGATGCATTTGCATCCCTTGGAGAGGGTTCCATCCCTAACCCTATTTGGCCTAAAGACGGTGGTGGACCAGTTTCTCCCCAACCCCTGCGTCAGTATCTCTACCCAGTGCTGGCAACATCCCCTCTCCTTCTCCCTCTCGAGAGCCTCTATCTCTCTAGACTCCCCTCCCCTATCCCAGTACCCCCCCTTTTGTTCCCCCTTCTTTCTCTACTATCTCTTCAACCCCCACCCTCTCGCCTCCGCCTTCTTTTCTTCTCCCCTTGTCGCCCCCTAATTCCGCCTCCCCATGGGGCTTCTTCCCTTTGCCCCCTTTCCCCGCCCCATCGCTGCAACCCTCTATCCCATGCTCTTTCTCCCTTCCCTTTCTTCTTCACCTTTCCTTTCCTCTAATGCAGCTATCTTCCCCCTCCCCAACCCCAGCGTCCCCCCTGCATTGTCGTTTCCAGAGACACTGCCTTTCCCTCCTTTACCGACTCAGGTGGATTTCACCCACATTTCCCCCACCTTGGAACCCCCTTCCTCTCTCTGGTGAATCCCCCAGCTATGCTCTGGAGTCAGTTGACTCCAATTTGTTGAAGTGATGGATCTCGTTCAAGGTAATGTCACTCAAGTCCTCAAAGTTATGGGCCTCCACTATGATGGCCCCTAGGAAGCTTTTCAAGCCTTTCTCAAGATGAACGCATGATCAATTCCAAGGCCAAAGGCAAGGGCAGCAAAGATATCTCCAACTTGGCGTTTGGCATCAAATTTCCTTCGGCGGCACCACCCATGACCCCTGCCTCTGCGAAACGATCCTCCCTCAAATGCTCATCTAAATGCGTCTCCCCTCTTCTCTCCCCCTCATGTTAATCTTGTCTTGGAACATCCAGCGCCTTGGGCTCTAGTCAAAGCACAATACTATGAGCGATACCTGCATCTGCCACTCCCCGTCCATCTTTGCACTCACGGAAACTAAGTTACCCTCTCCCACACTCCAACTGGTCAGACAAATATGGGGCCATAGATCATGTCAATAAGAATCCCTTCCAACAGTGGGTGCCTTGAGAGGCATCTGGATTATTTGGGACCCCTCCCTTCACTCCCTCTCCCCCTCTCACATTGCACCTTTCTCAATGATCGTCATCCTTTCAAGAATTTCCGACGGCCTTTGTTCATGGCCGTTTATAGTCCCAATTCTGAAAGTCTAAGGAGCCAATTTTGGGCTGAACTTGACCTTGTAGCTGCAATCTCCCCTTCACTGTGGTGTCTCGGAGGGGATTTTAATATTACAAGGTGGTCTTGAACGTAATTCCCCCACTAGAGTGACCCCTGGCATGACCCAATTCTCAGATTTCATTTCCGACACCTCATTTACATCCCTCTTGAAGAAGCCAAGTTCACTTGGTCTAACCACTCTTCTTCTCCTTCCTTTCCAAACTCGATGGGTTCCTGCTTAGCACTGAGAGGGACGCCTTGCTCCCGGGTTCCCATGCTGCCTTCAAAAAACTACCTTTGACCATTGCCCTATCCTACTCAATACACAGCCCATTCCCAGAGATCCTAAACCTTTTAAATTTGAACTTTCGTGGCTTCAAAAACCTAATTTTCTCGAATTGGTTCCTCAATGTGGAATTCTCCCACCCCTAGAGTCTCGGGAAGGGCTGGCTTCTGCCTTCTACGGAAGATTCAGCTTCTAAAATTATCCCTCAAAGGCTGGTCCAAGCAACTCCCTAGCCATTCCAATCCCACAAAGCATCCATCCTATGGTTGATCCAAGAGTGGGATTTACTCAAAGAACAGAAAACCCTTACCGACACCAAGAGACAACAGAGAGTACAAATAAAAATTGACTTCAAATCTCTCCTTTAACAAGAAGATATCTACTGATAATAATGCTCGAGTCAGGTGGCTCAAACTAGGGAATCTCAACCAGGCATTTTTCCACAAACTAGGCAACTATAGGAGGTGAGATAACTCCATCACTCCCATTAGGGTGGATAATGCCTTCCTCGATCAACCAGTGGAGGTGGAAGAGACAATTCTCAACATTGTCAAACAACTCTTCACTGCCCCCTCTGGTCCCAAACCGTCCATGGGGACCTTACCTTTCTCACCCTCCTTGCTGAGAAGGCCTCTTGGCTAGAATGCCTGTAATCGGAGCAAGAGATCCTCAAGGCCATCCATGACTTAGGCCGAGATCGAGCCCCGGGCCCGACGGTTTTCCCATGGCTTTCTACAATTCATTCTGGACCTCCCTTCATTCCGACCTTCTAACTTTCTTCAAGGAATTCTCTCTAAAGTCCTTGCTTCACGACCGAGAGAGGTCCTGGGATCTGTTATTTCCCCTCAAAAAGGCACTTTTGTCAAGGATTGCCAAATCCTCGATGGAGCCCTAATAGCCCTGGAATGTATACATTCAAGGAAATTTTCCAAAACCCCTGGCCTGGTCATCAAATTTGATTAGGAGAGGCCCTACGATCACGTCGACTGGGCTATCCTCAACGAAACTCTCACCCGTATGGGCTTCAGCAGCCAATGAAGAAATTGGGTGCATGGCTGCATTTCCAACCCTCATTTCTCGATCCACATTAACGGATCTCCCAAAGGCTACTTCCCTTCCTCGAGGGGGCTTCGTCGAGGTGATCTTCTCTCCCCCTTCTTTTTTGCCATTGTGGTTGAAGTTTTCAGCCATTCCATCCACAAATTCTTCCAATCAGGTTTATTGCATGCATTCAAGAATGGACCCCAAGGACCCACCATTAGCAACCTTCAATAAGCAAACGACATATTAGTTTTTTGCAAGCTGGGCATGATCGATATCTATGCACCAGCTTGAGAGGGAGTGTTGGAAATAAAAGGAATAAGATTTATTATATTTGATGGACAGAACTGTCATTTATCTTTTGTTTTGTTCTTATTTATCTTATTCACTAAATAAGGGTAGTATTGTCCATAATTTGTAATTAAGGTTATTACTTAATGTTATAAGAAGGGTAGAGGCCACAAGTGACATCCATGCCACTCTCTTTCCCTCTCTATCTCTCTCTCACACATCTCTCTCTCTCTCTCCCTTGTTCTTCATCTTTATTTCCTTTCCTCTCTTTCTCTCTGTAGATCCAACCAAATTGTTTTCTTCTCTACTTTAATTTCAACTTAGAACGGCTACTCTTTGTTTTTCTGTATAAATGGTGTTTAGACAGTATACTTAGTACATGTATGGGGCCCTCATCCTGTGGGTTGCCATACCACATATTTGTACTAATCAAATTTTTAATACAATCAGTGATTTATCTCAGAATGCATAAGTAAAAAGGCTGTGAGCCCCAAATACCGACACAGGAAGATAAGCAATCTGAACTAAGGCAAGAAAAACATCAGCATTAAGATTAACAGAGCCAAGAAAATGAGCTAGAGGCTTGGAATCAAACCCCATATGTTCTTTTCATAAAAATATTCTTCAACCATAAAAAATGAAAGCTCTAAAACTACACACGTAGGAATCACAACATACAAAACCGTTCCTATAGAGAAGAGAACCTCAAATAGCTTCGTCAAGGAAACCAAAAAGTAACTCAAAATTTTTTCCTAGAAATCCAAGACTCCCAAATGAACTTCCTACAATACCCCAAACCATAAGGGGGAAATATTCTAAAGTGAACCTACTCAATATTGCATGTGATGTCTTTGTTCTGTCACAAGTGCACTAAATGGGATCAACTATTTCATCTTAAGGAATGAATAAATATTTGTTCATTCATAGACAAATTACCATCCCTGCCATTGAATTGGTCTTCAATAAACTATCTCCTTGCTCAGCTTAACTGTTTAATAAGCCCCACGAGGAAGGTTCAGCCATACATAATGATCTTTCCATAAATCACCGATCGAAACATTTGTATAAAATCTCTTTTGGGAAAAGAGAGCATTTGGCAAATATCAATCATGCTTGCATTTTCATGCTGTGTAAATTTCTACTTACCTTTTTTTTGTTTTTTAAAATAAGTTTCAAATTAGGTTTCACAACAATTTTCCGACAAATTCGAGTTGGAAACATCCTCAAAGAGTAGAAAAATAAGTTGAATATGACTCCATTTATACTACAAATGGCCAGATCAAAATTAGTATGAAATAAGGAGTTAAGGACCCAAGGCAGATGTTTCAAAGCTACCATTCACTAAGAGGGGAAAAATACCTTGCGAAATCAGATCCTTGTAAATGGGTTGCTGCTAAAGTTGCGGCATCTGTCCAACATCCTGCATCTTGTAGCTGCAACATTGAGAAAAATTGACGAAGTCTTAAATAATCTTCCAAAATTAAATAAAACTATGTATAGTATTCATTAAAAAAACCACCATGAAGATGATTAGGGGCTAAAGCTGACATGGGCAGAAAGGGATGGTCTGGTTTCTTTTGCTTCATACTTTAACCAATATTTCAGTCAGTCATTGATGTCTTATTTGTATGGTTATTCAATATTTATTAGCTATATGTGTTGGGTTTTGTGGCCTTTAAAAGGCCTAGAGAGCTTGTAAATATGATATTTATAGTGAAAATGTACTTCAATGGGAGTACGTGTGTTGACTGACCAAGGGTTGGATAGTTTATGACCCCTGGTCATGTCCAAAACCCTTACCCCTGGGCGTGTAGCACTACCAAGAAGCGTTTACAGTGCGTCATCCCTTGTTGAGGTCGGAGAGATGCCTACGGATGATGTTTGTAGGCCAGAAGAACTGTGAGGTCTCTTGTGTACGGTTGTAGGCCTGTGAGTGCAAGGGTCAAAGCCTCAACAAACTTATGTGCGGCATGTATACATAACAGCCGCATTACTGGGAAGCATCCCTACAGAGGGACAAGTGTACCTGTGCATAGAGAGAGCCACCTTTATATTGTAGTGACTAGTGCAAGACTTGCTCTTGAAGTGGGGAACTGAAATCCACATTCCAAAATTATGATTCCATTGTTTATTGTCCAACTTCGACAAGTCAATCATGACCACTTGCTTTGAGACTGTAGGTCATAGGTCTCTATTGGGTTGGATAAAAAAACAGTAGTGGACTATGGTTCTTGGCCAAGTGGAGTGCCCTTATTGTCACTAATTTGGACCCATTAGTACCAATCCACTCCTAGTATATTTTGGTATTATAAATGTTTTTATAATATTTAAATATTTTTCAGAATTTTCAATATTTCAGCTGTAATATTCATCAAAAGAGTATTTTTAAAATTTTCAGAACTTAAAATAACACATGTGAGACCCAGGATCTAGCCCCACAAGTGTGTGTGTTTGTTTATGTGTGGGGACCATGTGCCACCCCTAGTATGCCATGCCCAATTTATTATAAACAAAAAGTAGCACGCCACTTTTTTAATAAAACGGGTGCATGCCCCATCCTTTTTTTATTCTTGTTAAAATTTAAAACTTAAAATTAGTTAGGATAAAAAATCTCTTTAATTTAACTTAGATATGGTTTCTTATCCTATGGGAGTTTTAAAACATAGATTATTCTTAATTATGGGAGATCTAAATTATGATAAAGCTCGATTGTATTTCAAATTTGAATACGAGTTGGATTTAGGTCACAGTCTAAGGGGATAAGGTTCTTATTTTCCACTAAAAATCATGCTGGTTGATTTGTGAGATGGATGCTCTGATTAAATTTCTCACCCCACAAATTTCCTAATTATCCTAAAGGTCAAGCTGGAATTAGATAAGGCATACGTAGATTGGAATCCAATTCAAAGTAGGACTTTAATCTTGTTTCTATTTAAACAAGATTTGAGCCCCCCCCCTCAACACAATAAGAATATCTCTCTCTCTTATGCCACCCTCTCTTCTATTCTCTTTCAGGCCACCCTCTCTCCTATTTTTTATCATGTCACCTCTCTCCTTATATTTTCTATCATGCCACCATCTCTCTCTCTTGTTCTATCAAAAAAAAAAGAGGAAGAAAGATGGGACTTTCAAAACCTTAAGTGAAGCTTGCTGTATTTTGAAAAGAAGGGTGACAACCAACCTAAAGAGAGATCAACTCATAAGCTCAGCTCCTAGTTTGTTCACATAGGGTTTCTACAAACCCTAGTTGATTTTTGTGATCTCTAAAATACTAGAAAAATAAGTATTGCCTATAAAGCTTCCCTATCTCAGAATTTTCAACAACACAACTAAAGGAGTTAAAGTGTGCCATCGATTAGGGAATCGGATGTGGGGATGTGGGAGGATAACTCCAAGCATCTTCCACTAAGTCTTCCAATAGTTTTAATTAATTTTTAGTATTATTTCTTATTTTCTATGCATTTCCAGGAACATGTATTGTACTAAAAAATTGTAGTGGAAGTTTGTTTAAAACTCCTGGATAGTTTCTATTTCTTTAGGCAGTGAAAATAAAGATCCTAGGTTGCATCTAGGATTTATTTTAATTTACAGCAACATATAGTGGCCCATGTAAGTGAAATTCAGGTATATTGAATAAAAGAAAAAGAAAATTTTTGAATTTAATATTTGTTAATTCGACATAACCACTCCTTTCAATGTGCACATAAAGGAAACCCAAACTAATTGAAATTTGTACAAACAAGTTGCAAGTAGCAAACATGGCACACTAGTTCAAAAGCCTTGTAGCAAACCTGGGAACAAGCTTCTTGATACCTCCCAACAGCACAGAGAAGATGGACTCCAGACAGTGATTTGTCTGTCCTCACCATATTTGCTGCCACAACCTAGGACATAAGAAAAGTGATAAGTAAAGCAGGAGCATAAATGACTGCAGGAAAGTCTACAAACAGCCAATTACACTAATATTTATATTTACCTTAACTGCAAGCTCATGTAGAGACCTTGAGACAGCAGAGGAAAGTGCAACTGCACGTAGAGCATTCACATAAAAATGGGACCCCTCTGGAGGGGTGGAAAGTAACAATGTCACAGCAGCTTCAAGATTTCCAACAGATACAAGCCTGAGATAAGCAAGTTATAACATCAGAACAACATAAAAGAAACATTATTTCCAAAAAGTAAATATTGACTAACATGGTCCATCTTGAGAATGGAAGGTGGATGCTCCTCCATGGATAGTATCTCATACTGCATATGGAATACTTTCCCATCAAAAGGTAGCCATTACACTAAAACATCCAGTATATTTGATAAGAGACTTAACGACACAGAGTAATATTCAGAAAATGAGCAAAAACTTTCAAAATAAAACTTACTCATGGACACGCTTCTGAATTGCATCTTCTCCATCTAACTTTTCATGCCAACGTATGCGCTCGATAGACTCAGAATGTAGTTCTTCTTGCTCAAAGGCCATCACCTTGAATTGGCTGTGACCCTGAAAAGTAGGAAATCCAATCCAAATAGTGTGGACCACTAAGACAACAAAACCATATACACAAGAAATTCAACGAACACATATCATTCTCTAAAACAGTTACAACAAATCAATTCAATGTTAACCAAGTCAAAGAGTTCGTCTCCAAATAAGGTGTTTTACCAGTTTCTCATTCTTCCCCCTTCCTAACAAAGACTTTTCCATTGATCCCATTTTAGATAATAAAATTGCGTCACCAAGTTCTGGAGTTGATCTTGCGGATGCCATTTCTGCTTTTTGAGGAGATTTCTTCACAGATTTATTCAATAAAATTAAAAGAGCACGTGGGAGCTGTAACCAGAAAAAGGCCTCTGAGGAATCTCCAAAGAGAGCAGCAGCAAAAGCAAATCTAAATGCCGATCCCTTGTGTGCTAAAGTAGCATATAATGATGCTCTCTCATTGTCAAGGAGGCAGCCTTATGTCAAAAAACAATTTTCGCAATAATCAACAGTCACATTCACAGACTTCTTCAAGGATACATAAAGGACAGAACCTCCAGAGAAAATATATATGCGATTCACTTAGAAAAAAGAGATCAATAAATTACCTTCCCTTCGATATGGTTCTAACACTTTAAGAAGCATTTCCGGTACCACAGAATCACCGATTGGCAGAACATTCGATTCAATCATAAAACCCCGAAGGTCTCTTTCGGATGTTAAAGACATTTCAGGGATTCGGTTAAGAGTTGTATCCAGTGGAGTACTGCACATATCAAACCATGAGGGTTTCACACCTAATTGCAAGGCCATCCTCAGTGCCTGCAACAAATACAATATAATAATATAATGAAAGTATCTCAATTGAAAGAGCTGAGACCTACACTGGTCCAAAGTTATTCCCTTGATACCGTCAGAAAAAAAGATACAAGTTCAATACCAAAAACTAAGAAAACACGTGATGTTTATCAAATAAGCCTAGGAAACACATGTACAACAAATTTAATGAGATCAGGTTTGCAAGATTCAAAACTGCAGTGAATAATTCACGTGACGTCCCTTCCATCTCAAGGATAAAATTTAAGTTACACTATCCGCATGACTTTGGGCTACTAAAGATCAAGCTAAAAATAGAGGCATAATAGTACTAACATCTATTTGGAGCATAGTTGTTGAAGACGGGAGAGCGGGATCGGTTAGGGATCGCCAATCTCCCTATTGCGGAAGTTCCCTGGGTTTGGAATCGGCATCCGTACAATTAACAAGGGAACAAGATCCTTAGGTTTATGTGAGCGAGATCGCATATCAATGGGTTCGAGGTTTTGACTGGTAAGAATCTAAGCTCCACTACACATTAAATGAAGTTGTCAAGTAGAGCTAGTACGGGTTCCCTTGGTTAAGGGATCAAGGTTTCCAATTGTCATATAACGGGGTTCCTCTTGTTCTAATATCGAGATTCTTCAAGTATAAGAATCAAGGTCCTCAGTTGATTGGCCTCAAGGTCCGCAACTACCATTGGTTAAGGGAACAAGTCCAATATCTATGCTATCCTCTAGTTAAATAAATCTATAGTGCCCCATTTCTATACATCACATGCTTACATGATACTTGATAAATGCTAAATACTACTGAACACTTGACTGTATATATCCTTAGTCCATGCTCCAAAATCCAATATGTACATATGAGCATATGACAACCTCTAATTAAATAAATCCATAGTGCCCTATTTCTAGGCATACATGCTACTTGATGCATACATGCTACTTGATGAAATATTAAATTCTTTTAGGCACATTACTATATAGTATGTGGTCCATAGTCTAAAATGTAATATGTATGACATTCTATGTTTGAATAAGTGCATCAAACCATATTTTTATGCAACACATGCCTTTATGCTTGATAAATCTAAAGAGTATGGATTATTTTGCTACTTAGTCTGTGGTCCTTAGTCCAAAATCTAATGTGTATGACATACACTATTTAATTAAAAGCATATTACTAAAATTTGATACATCAGGTGCCTATATACTACTTGATAAATGCTGAACGTATAGATCATTCTATTAAATAGTCCATAGTATACTTGTGTACTCCATTCTTCTTATATATACTCCAAATCCCATTAGAGGTATAACTTTCATAACATTGTCCCTCGGACCACCAAGATATTCCTTACACATAAATCCAAAAAATAATCTACAAGTACACAAATTTGACTTTTTCTATTATTTTAATCAACTAATACTTAGATCACCAACACGTAGCCCACCCCCCCACCTTCCCTCTTCCCCGCTCAATTCCCTCTCCCTCTATATTAACATTTGGACCCAAAACCCGCCCACACAGCTCCTTCGCCATTAGCTTGTGGTGATCATTCTAGTGAATCTGGTCACCCCTCCCAACTCTCCCACGCTACAGGTATGTGTGCTTGTGCTCTTTCCCTATATATTTCTGTGACTCTTGTGTGTGCATAAGAGAGAGAGAGAGAGTTGAGTATGTGTGTGTGCAGTAGAGAGAGAAGTTTGTGTGTGTGCAGTAGAGAGAGTTGTGTGTGTGTGCACGTAATAGAGAGAGAGTTGTGTGTGTGCGTAGTAGAGAGAGAGTTGTGTGAATCCAACTTTATATTGTACCAAAACCTTGGACCATGTTTGATGGGAGAGGGAATCTATTTCGAAATAGTACTGGAATCCACTAATGGTTGGAACGTGATCCCCTTTATTTGGGAGCGAGATCCCAAAATTGAAAAACAGGGTCCCTACGAGATCCCTATTAGAAACGTGGGATCAAGGTTCCGGAGCAGGAACGCCACCCCTACCCCCACAGCTCCCTTAACTATGATTTGGAGACAATTGATAAAATTAAGTACTAATCAAAAGCTTAGCAAGTTACCATAGCATGTGGTGGAGGCAGCAGAACCGCTGAGCATAGCGGCATTGGACGAAATATCTCTTTACTAACCTTTGGCTTGGAAAGCAAAGTTGATTTTGCATCATGTCTGTATCACAGAAAATAAACAAAACAAAAACGCAAATTGAGTAAAAATCTACATGTCAGAATTGAACTTGGAAAATTATGTGATTACCATTAATACTGTAGGTGACCAAAAACACTTATTTCATGTCAAGACTCTAGATCAAGTAAACACAAAAATGGTATCCTCAAGTGCATCACAGGAGGGAAAAACTATGTAGTTTTGCCTTTTCCATCATGGCACCAATGCACATCTTTGAAGGTAATGAACAGCTCAAATACAAATTACACATGAAATAGTTAATTTCCAAAACAGACAATGCTCAAATATCCACATCTTTGTTTTGATGGATAACTTTGATCAAAATTATGACATGCAACTTTGATCAAAATTGACTTACAAGTATAAGCCCCAAGGTAATTTTTTGGTACTCCCTCTTTTGCAAGAGCGCCGGCTACCTCATTTGCCTTCCACTATGAGTGCAAAAGGAGACCTCTATGTTACTTGCTAATTTAAAAATTTCTGCAAACACATGGTGCAGCCTCGATGGGCCATCTGTCTTCCAACTCACCCAAGAAGTGACCTTAGCAAAGTCCCCTTGAATAATAACCTGAGACCTGTGAGGAGAAGTCTCCCCTCTGCCTCACTTCGATCGCACTACGAAGGGGGCTGTGTAGACAATCATCCAGGGTGCAGCCTCCAATGGCCTTCTTGGTGGCCCACTCCTTCAACCAACTGTTCAACAGTGACATCCTGATTAGAGGTCAATAGATACGACTGTGGTATCTATCCTTTAATACTCCATCCACCCAACCATGTGTCCGTCCAAAACCTCATCCTGCTGCCATCCCCTACCTGAAATCTGATATTGGATTGAATCTCATAATAGGTTCGATTGAGATGGTGGGAGGCTGAGTCCCACCAATTATGTTATTAATGCAACAACCCACTCTACTACCAACATTGTCCGACCAATTGATGGAATGGTTGCAACCCCTTTTATCATGACAACATGGATCACAATAAATCCCAAGAATAGAACACAATTCTGACCATGACTGTGAAGAAAACATGGGCAATATGCCAAACCACGAAGGTAGGTTGATTGATACCCATAAATTGAAGCTCTTATGTAGCTCTGCATTTCTATTTCCGATCATTCAATGAAATTAACCATTTATTGGAATAAAAAAGAGTTTTGATCAACACGTTGTCTAAGATAGCGTATGCAAATCAGTATTCAAAGGAAAGTCATTGATTTTGAACTTCAAAGAGGACATATGCTCAAAGATTCACTATGGTCATTCAATAATGTGAAAAAACATATTCTTGCGGCAAAAAAAAATAATATATATATATATATATATATATCATCCGAGCCTTATCCCAATTATTTGTGGTTGGCTACAAAAATATTGTTCTATCATTCCACTCTATCAAGGGTCATACCCTCAGTCAGACCATAAGTCAACATATCTCTTCTCACTTTTTCTATCCATGTCCTGCTGAGCCTTCCCCTTACCCTTTAGAACCTTCCACTTGAACCAAATCGTCTCCCCTAATCAGTGTTGTTCTAGATCAATATTGCACATAGCCAGCCACCTAAGTCCACTTTCCCTTATCTTATCGCCTATTGGAGCCACCTCTAAGTTCCCTCTTATGTATTCATTTGAATTCTATCATTTCTTGTCTTGCCACGCATCTATCTCAACATCAGCATCTCAACTAGAATCATTTTATGGATATGTTGTTTCTGACTAATAAATATTGCATCCCATAAAGCATGGTCGGTCTTGTAGCTATCCTATAAATCTTTCCCTTCAGTTTCATTGGTATGTGATGATCGCATAAAACTCCTGAAGAACATCGTCACTTTGCCCACCCAACTCTAACTCCGTGTATTTAGACAATGTACAACATCACAACCTTACTTCTACAAGTAAGGTTACAACCTTATGTAAACTTTTCCTCGTATGTGTGTGTGTGTAGAGAGAGAGTGTGTTTGTGAGATCTTATGAGCCAGACCACATAGTTGATGGAATAGTATAAGCTCAACAACAATGACTGAAAAAGATTTAATAATCCTAAAATTAAAGGGCAACATTGCATGTAAGAAATATTCTAATGGAAAATAAAGGAGTCCGATTGACCACAAAATTTGCACACGTGCGCGTCATTCGGGCACTCTACATAAAAATAAAAAAATGGATACGCTCAAAAAAAAATGATGGCCAAGATGTGTTAGCCACTCTCGGCCATCCAGATTGCCCTCTCACCTTCAACTTGGGTTGTCTGGCCTTTGCTATGGTATAAGCTCTTTGGTTTATATATATATATATGGGTGTGGTTTCTATAAGATTGTAACCTTAAACAATCCAATTAAGGCTCCAAATTTTATCGTAACATGTAATTTTGGTGTAAAAAATTCTAAACAATATCTCAAAATCTATTTTCATATCTAATTATAAAATGTTAACTCCAAAAATGGTTAAAATCAAGTCGATTTATGAACATATGAAAATCTTGAAAATGGACGGCCTAGATAATGTGTTGAAAGATGCACTATTTCTAGGACTCAAAATATTTGTCTTTTTTATATTCATACATCTCGATGTCGAGATGATCAATTAGAGGGTTTGTCAACATTAAAACAACCTTTTCCGATGGATTTTGGAGATGCATCTTTAATTCTATATTTTAAGGTTGCAACCTTATAAAACTTTTCCCGATATATATATATATATATATAGATATGGAAGATACTACAAAACGCCTATCGACGAAAATGAACAATGATTTCACCTACCCTCATCACCGTCCAAAGTTCATCACACGGTCACGATTGTCCGATAGTGTTTTATTTTTCATTTTTTTTCTACAAATCGGAATGATCTGAAATTTGAAGCTTGTGTTCATCAAAAACAGGCGAATCTACGAAAAATATCAAAAAAATATTTTACATAAAATAAATTGACCAAAACACCCCCAAAATATATATATATATGAGGATTGGTATCATATCACCGTGTAACTATAATATAATGAAACCACACTGCTATAGTGTATTTTTTCACCCTTGTATCCCCGGTGCGAATAAGGAGGAAGCCAGTTGCGACCTAGGCCTACAGGTACCAAAATACCTGCAGACTACTGAAAGCACTGATTGAATAAACCCTGATTATTGAGTAAATTTTGAAAGGTGTCGAATTGGTCTCAAAACGCATGTGGGGGTGGCATTTGACTCCCTAAGAACACCGGTCAAGTTTCGTAGCGATATGACAAAGCTAAAGCAGATCAGACGAAAAATCAATTTTCAAATTCAACTCTTAGCATGCTGAAAAAGTGCCTCATAACTACAACCCTATTATCGAGGTCTCAGATGAACACCAGACTACTTCTATTGGATTCAGAAGGTCCCTAAACCCCCAGATATCAAATTTCAGCTCATTCGAGCACTTCTAGACCATTCTAGGCCAACTTACCCAAAAATGGTAGGTTTTACACTATTCTGATGCACCCTAGGTGAACCAGGTTCCATTTATGGAAATTGTGCCTTATAAACTCGAGATCATCTTCCAAGGGTTATAACTTCTCCATTTTAAGCCAATCAAGCTCAAATTTCAAGGGGTTCTTCATCTCCTCAACGCGCATGTTTTGATATATGGCACAACCCATGACAAGGCCCGAAATGGAAAAAATCCTAGAGAGAAGTTGCATAAGAAAACTCATGTGTCGTAGAGTTTTTAAAGTAGGAGACCCTTTTGATCAAGTGGTCATATCATAAAGCCCCGACCTCGGATCGTCTTGCAAACGGGTCCATCGTGACCATCACATCGAGGGCTTCGATTTGAGGTAAAAATCACATGTGATGCAAGACCGAAGACACCGCATTTTGAGGTTAGAAAAGAGGACATTTTTCAGCAAGTGGAATCCGTATTTTGGCAACTTCCCCAATTCGAAAAGTGACAGAGACAATCCAGCAACCAAATCAAGCAATTTTCATCACGAAATGATCGTCAAGGCTTCCCGTCAATTTGTGATGAAAAGATCGACCCAAAACATCAAGGAACGGACAAGATCGAGCATTAAAGATTTCAATTTCATCATCTTTTGCCAGATTTTTAAAGGGGTTCAAAACCCCGATTCAAGGATCAAATTATATGTCAAAATAATCATCTCATCGAGATTGTCACTTCTACGGCATTATTTTTGTAGGAAGTGCTCGAAAGAGGCCCCAAATGATCACCGTTATGAAGCATTTTTGGGGACTATCCAGTCATTTCCATGATTCTGCGTGGGGGCCTCATAAACGGGATTCAATTTAAATTCAAGAAAATTGTAATTTTTGATAATTTGGTTTGCTTTTAGCCATCCACCCTTGTTTCAAGGGGATGATATATAAGCACCTTATGCTCATTTGTAACCCTGAGTTCAAAGTGTTGGAAAAATTAATGAGATGCATTAAGCTTCCCCCTTAGTTTGTGATTTTTTACTCTTTCTTCACCCCAAAGAAATGAGAGAGAAAACTTTTACCTATTGAGGATTACCCCTAGAACCCTCCACATCCAACCAAGAACTCCTCCACTTCCAACCAAGAATCCTTCACTTCCAATCTAGGACCCTTCACTTCCAGCCCAGAACCCTTCACACCCATCCTAGAACCCTTCACTCCCATACACCCTAGTCCCAACTTCCATAGCCCCAACTTCCATAGTCCCTACTCCCATACACCCTAGTCCCAACTTCCATAGTCCCTACTCCCATACACCCTAGTCTCATCTTCCATAGTCCCTACTTCCATGCACCTTAGGCCAACCTTCTATAGTCCATAATCCATAAACTCTAACCCTACACCTTCACCTCTACATATTTGTTGCCTACCTAACACAACCCACCTCCTTTACCTGTATTTGGAACGGGTTAAGGGAAAGTTTAATGTCATCACCCTTTTTAGACCAAAATATAAAATTTAACAAAAAAAATGACCAAATTATCCCTATAAATATTTCAAGGTTATTGTCATCACTTTATTTTTTGATAATTATTTTTTAATATTTCATTTAGGTGCGAGTTGGTTAAACGTACGCACGACATACATTTCAGATGAATCTCATTTATAGAAAATTTATTAAACACTATCAAACAACCATGACCCTATGATGGACTATTGGATGGTGATGAACCATGAGTAAAATACTGTAGAAATTTAGCCATAAGTAGTTGTAACTCACTCTCTCTCTGTACATATATGTAAATATAAATATATAGAGAGAGAGAGAGGGTTTGGGGGGGGGGGGAAGAGAGATAACATAACTGAGAATGAAGTTTCATACATACATATTAACCTCAACAAGGCGGAAACTACTATCTGCCCCTGCAATGCATAGCATCAGCGGTTCACTTCTATCAGTTCGCAAAGGCAACCAGTCAAGCTCCAATACAAGGGTACCAGCAAATTGTGGTTGTAAAAGAGCATTGGCCAATGGATCTGGTGTATCCTGAAAGTGAAGCACAATCAAAACTTAGAGAAAAATTGAAGTATTGAAGTTTTTATTATTTACTGGATGCATAACCTACAAATCAAACTGACACATTCATGCAATAAAGTATTGAAGTTTTCATTTACTGGATGAATAACCCACGAATCAAACTGACACACTGATGCAACAGTACTCATGCCCTACCCACTTACATCCCCAAAAGAAGATGAAGGAAACTTGCATGTTTCAATAATCAATACATAAAAAGTTTTCATGTTTTGAAGATAAATTAAAGTTTCCACCATACCTGGATTCATAGATGATCTTGAGCACAAAGGGAAAAGGAAGATTCATATTGAAAAGGGCAATTATGCTGAGTTAATGAAAAAATTGCATGTTCAGATTCCAGACAACTAATAAATAGCCATTCAGAAGGAAGATGCAGTTCTAGGAGTCAAATAACAGCCGCAACACCTGTAAGAAGATTATTTTGGAGCATATCTCATGAGTTTGACTGCCCACCTCTTGATTTATTTAATCTTTGATCTCTAATACAGACCTTTTGCTTTATCACTCCCCACTTCATGTGCCTCATCAATGATATGTATCCACATGGGATTTATATGGCGGGGACAAGCAGACTCACATATTCATGGAGATGCCGTCATTTTCAGCATTTTTGCCAAGATTTAGAGGCATGGTTCCTACTGTGTGTAAGGGATATGTCAAAAAGAATGGTGTTTCAAAAATTTGAAAATGTTATTTGGAACAGATAAGATTTATCAACAATAGTTACATGATTCTTTGCTGGGTGTAATAAACTCAAGCAAATGTATTTACAGGATTCACTGGAATGTCTATAAATATAGGACACAATCTTGGTGAGCCCTATGACTCATGTAGAAATGAGTCCCCTCTTAAAATTCCATTTTTGTGATGGATCCTCGATCTAATTTTTTAGAAATCTATGATCTCTAACATGGAGATCATTTATATGTAAAAATAAATAAATTTAAACAAAATAATTTTATGAAGAAAATATTTAGACCATTACTTTTATTTTATTTTATTTTTTTAGAGACCACCCATTTGCGTCCATCTTTAAGATGGATGTTATATACCTTGGGGTATGCAAGTAGTGTAGGACTGCATCCCCTAACGCATACAATAATTTTCTTTAATTACATCAATAAACAGCACAGAGTGAATCATATATTAGTATAATGGACCATAAATTGAGTTGGACGTTATAATAGGGTATTGAAGAAATCTTTTTTTTTTCTTTGTTCTAGATCGTAGTGTGAAATTTGAAGCCAAAGCTTAGTTTGAGAAGAACGATGCATGCTCCTAAAAACAGTGCTTTGCATCTGAATACTCATTGAAAATGAAACTTATATTCTCCTTGTCATATAAATGCAATTTTTATTTTAAGTGTATAAAAAATGAACTTTAACTTTCCAACTTACAAGATCAAATATTGAAAACGTATTGTCATAAAAAAGAACAGCAACACGCCCTCGGCTGTGGTCGCTAGCAACAACAGGAGAAAATTTGATTCGTCTGATTCCTTCTCTATGTGTATTGAATGAGGAAGAAAGTCCAGTAGTTACATCCCACCATCGTATGTTACCCGACCTATCCCCCAAAACCTGAAAAGATTCATAAATAATACATTTTATTATGGCATGGAATAATATGAGCTCAAGGAACACTTGACTCAAAATTTATGAAATATAGAGAGTCAATACTTAAGAATCCAGAACATACAACATGGGGAAGGCGATACGCCATTGCAGAGACCAATCCATCTGACGAAACAAAAGAAGACGATGGCCACTTCGGTCTAAACAACACAACTATTCCAAGTAAGCCTAACAGAAGATAAGATAATACTCACAAGCAGCTCAACTTCAATAAATAACTAATATAACAGCATCAACTTGACAATATTGACTGCATAGGATTTCTTATCCATACGTGATGCAAAAAACACAAATACACAAGGATGAAAGAATCAACATCATGTACTCAAGAAATGATCCTTTGTTTCACAAACATAATGCAACCAAACCTTAAATCTATGTACGCATATGTCTATGAACAAATACAAGCCCTTGCAAACACGCACACATGCAAGTCTTCAACCTGTGCAATGCATGTGCACTTTGCAAAATCTCGGGTCGCGGGGGAGGCGTGCGAGCAGAAGAGAGAGAGAGAGAGAGAGGAGAAGAATACAACTTGACAGCCTCTAGTGTCAGCAAATCAGTGTGGTTGAATCTTAGATATGGACATTGGCAGTACAGTCGATTGTTCCAGATCAGTGCAGTTGAACCTTACACTATCGATAGTGCTGTAATTTTCTAATTTTCCATTTTTACTTAAGCTTTCTCACTCCCTTATGGACTCAAAAGTCATTCTCAATTTTTAAGGGCATTTCTTTTGATGTATGCATGTGTATTTTCTGTAAAAGGGTTTCTTTGCACATGTGGATATACAGGTGTACTTTGGTTTTCCTCTTTACAGTGTTTCATCACGGAAATGACAGCGTATTCTGCCCAATGCAGCCAACTTGGGGCTTCTCCGACCACAAAAAACCCTTTGAAGTGCAGAGACACCCAACACATTTCCAAACTTCCATGAAATCAGTTTCCTCTATGTTTGATTTAATCTGGAGTTCCAAAAAGCCACAAAACCTCCTTTATCTATCACTCATTGAAATCAAGGACCCAGATTTGAATTTAGGGTTGGGGTGGAAGCATTTTCAGAGCTCCACATACTCACTTTTCATGAAAATGTTTTTAGGGTGTGAAAGAATGATTTGGAAATTTTTTGTCCCCGGGACACCTTAAAATTGGTTTTTGTAGTGGTTGGAGCACCAAATTTGGTGTCCCAGTCTCAGTAACATTCTATCATTTCCTTCAAATTATTCCATTAATAAAATAGGATTTTCACATTCTCACATGGAAAAAGGTTCTTTGGCTAGGGCAGTGAAACCACAATGTAATACCAACCCAAAAAACACATTTACCAGAAAAACACATTTCTATCCATGTAAAGGTGCAATCAGAAGGATTATATTTCATACCCCATTTCGGGTCATAAACGCTGAGGAGGAAAACTAGCAAAGCACTGTGCATGCCAATCTCTAGCTCTTCTAGCCGCAAACAGTAACAAAAAACCAGCCAAATCAACTCGTTAGAAGTTCTAGCAGATTCTTATTAATATGGGTTAACATGCCCACGAACACTGTGTTATACTAGTATCAATTCAAACTGATAATCTAATACTAAAGTATGAAACACAATTCTGGCAATGGATCAGTGAACAAAAGAAAGCAAACCTGAAATCACGAATCCTTCGACCAAGAACCTCAAATACTCCAAGAGCACCATTTACCAGTGCAAATGCAAAACTTTCAGATATTTCATCAGCAGGACCTTCTGAACTTGCTACCTCTGCAAAACTAACAATAATTTCAATGCCATAGGATGTTCACAAATATCTAGAAAAATAAAGCCCAAAGAAATTTGAAGATAATGATCTCCAATTTCTATGAATCTCAAGTAAATTATGTCCTTACTAGGCTCTGAAGATGTGGTGGTATTGGCAGCTGCGACTGCAGAAGCAATGGTTGGGCGCTCTTTGTTGCTAAAAGAGGATTGCCTGGAGGGACCTCTCTGAACTGGCTTGGGTGCTGTGGGAAGAGACCATTCCATCACAGTGAATGGAAGTGCCAATGATCTAAGCTACACATGAGAAAAAAATATCAATGAATATCTATCGAGTTCTCAGAAAAACCACACAACTGTGCATGACATTTAAAATGGGTAACTCTACTGACACAAAAACATGAAAATATGCAAATGAATACAACATCGAGAACACAAGGATATTGATGGGCACGAATATCATTGGTTGCTTCCATTCTGAATACTCATCATCATCGATTGCTT
Organism: Amborella trichopoda; assembly: GCF_000471905.2. Next base: position 53,165 of record NW_006498085.1, read on the forward strand.
CCATTCTGAATACTCATCATCATCGTCAAAGCCTTTTCCCAACTTATTGGAGTCAGCTACACGAATCTTAGTCTGCCATTCTGCTCTATTAAGGGTCATACCCTCAAAGAGGCCATAAGTCCCCATATCTTTTCTCATTACTTCCAACCATGTCATTTTGGACCTACCCCTTGCCCTTGTTTAGCCTTCCACTTGAACTAACTCGCATCTCCTAACAGGTGTTGTACTGGGTCTGCGCCACATGGCCAGCCCACCTAAGTCTATTTTCTCTCATCCTATCGCCTATTAGTGCCACACTAAATTCTCCTGAAAGTATTAAT
>NW_006498085.1:53552-87715 GCF_000471905.2 Amborella trichopoda
CTACACTTATTCTTAGTCTTTCCAATGGAACCATATTATCTTAGTAATTTATTAGATATTTAGTAAAACATCATATTTAAACGAGGAATCACTCTCCTAGAACCACAGACAATGAGAGCAGATGAGCAAATGAAGCACTCAATGACAGGGAATGACATGGAACAGAAAAATATTCAAATATAGATGAGACATGCTTAAAGGAACATCAAGTTGTCACTTAACAAAAAAGGAATGTCAGAACAGAGAACAAGTCTAAATGGCCTACCACTTATTACCATCAGTTGATAGAAGACAACCTAATGAGCCAATCGAAATTGACAGGAAAGTTGATTGTTTAGTGCAAAGTTCTACATAATCAGTACCCAGAATTTTATTGATATTCAATGAACCTCATTTCTATGTCTTAAACATATGTAGTTCTCATATAAACCAATGAAATGTGCTTACCATTACAGGATTCTTCGTCATAGCCCACACTTCAACAGGAGCATCACGAAACAAAATAAGAAGATACCTGTAAACATCTTTAATTAACTTACAGGTTTCAATAGTTTGTATCAATCAGTCAAATAGCATGAACAATAGATAGGGGCATTTCCTTCAACACAGATTACTTTCAAACATGACTAAATTTGAATACATGGACATGTATGAAACTGGAAGCTTTAAATGCTGTAAAAACCAAAATTCCACATGCTACTTTGAGATCAAGCAAAACCATGTGCAAGTTGTTTAGAATACATGTTTCAGTAACTCATTGAAGCATGGGTACATGAAAGTCGGTTTTGTCCTTTGGCTGTATTCCACATTTGATTTGAGCTTTCTATACCTATATGCTAGGAATATTTTTAGGGGAACCTTTTAGCATAAGACGTTGCACTCCAGGCAACTTCTTAGAGAAAGTTTACTAAGGGGACAACGTAGGAGAGTTGGAGTGTACAATAGTTGAAAGTTTATGGATCACCTTTTCTAGAACAAAAAATGTGCTCTATGAAGGCAGCCCTTCCTTGCAGGTGATTCTCAATACCTTTACTTATCAGACCAAGAATCCACGATAATTTTAGGCTATCATGAGATAGAAAAACTCCTACAAGAAGTGCCATAAATCTCAAATTTACAGTTTCCCATATGTCTCTAAGATCTAGGATTTTGGTTTGTGAGGTCCTCAACTTTTCAACAATGTAATTAAACAACCAATGAAAGTCTAGAATTGAAAGTGAGAAATGGAGAGACTTTGTCAACAACAAACCAATCTTGAGCCCTCTTCAAGGCCGAGGAAGGCCTAAACCAGACTATTCCACATTAATGTGCTTGCTATTCTTTCTAAAATTTGTTAATCCCCCCATTATTGTGGAACCAAATTTTAACCATTGGAAGGGAAAGAAGGTTGAGAGTGTCGAGTTTCCTTACCAAGATCTCCTATCTAAGGAGATGCACCCACACAGAGTTGTATCTCTTAAGGGAAACATTTGCGAGCACTTAAAAATGTGTTCCTGCTCTCTCAGGAATGCTTTCTCATCTTCCTGGAACTCTTATAGCATAATGACACATCCCCTCTTCTATGTAACATAAAACCCCATCAAATAGGGACTATTGTTAGGGTTATGCGGCCATTTAAAGGCCTTATGAGAGCATGTAAAACTACGACTATAGTGATATGGGAGCATGTAAAACTAAAGTGGGAGTACGGTCCAGCGGGACCAAAGGATTATCATCCAGAAGGGCCGAAGTTGACAATATTGATGCCAGGATTCAAACTAGGCTTGAGGAGCTAGGCTGAGGTGAGTTCTAAAACCCTATGAGACCTGGTCATATAGCACAATCGAGAAGGGTTTGCAAGGTTAGCCCTTGATGAGGTTGGAGAGATGCCCAGGGTAGTTGGCAAAGGGACTTAATGACCCTTATGGGTGATTGGTAGGCCTAGAGGGACAAGGGCCAAATCATCATCATGATCATCACACTGCATGTACATATGATAGCCATATTGAGAAGTAGACACCATTGAGGGTGTTATATTTATATGTGCAAGAGATAGCCCCCATGCACAAATTGCGATGAGTGTAACCTAGGCGTGTCCTTAGGGGGAAACCAGTAGTCCATAAACTAGGATTGTGTTCCCATCACCTATTGGCTAGCTTTAGTAGTCCAATCATGAACCCCTATGATGGAATGTGGGTCATGGGAACTACTGAGTCAATTTGCAAATGTGAATGTGGGACAGTGTCTACTAGAAATAGAGTGCCTAAGGTGGCATGCCACTCCCTCTCTACTCTCATCTCTCTACTCTCATCTCTCTCTCTCACCCTCTCAAAGACTTAGAAAGAAAAAAAAGGGGCCACACCCCATAGAGTGCACAAAAGGGGGGCACGCCCCACATATAGTTGTGATCAAGAAAGGCCCCATGCCTTGGCACACATGCTCTCTTGTTTTAAGGGAAGGGATTAGCCAAAGCTTCCCATTTGCTGAGATTCAACTATAGATTAAGATCCCCAGCACCATCGATGGAGAACACTCGGTGTGAGGTGTACGAAGTCCTTGGGGGTAACTTAAGGCAAAGTATTTGGTAATTCTAATAGCCTCATGTTTTTTTTTATAAGGGTTAACTGTATTTCATTGAAAATTGAAAATAGAAAATACGAAGGTATTTAAAACCGACGATCCCTAAACAAGGGGACCCTCTTGGTCAGTTGTCAGCCTGCTCTATTCCAAAAAATTAAGAGTGCAAGCGTTAAAGTTACAAGATGTACAATGACTTTACAACAAATAGGGTTATAAGTTGTCCCTTTGTACAAAAACTTCAATGGAAAAAGACAAAAAATGGCACAAAAATGGCCAACAGCAGCAGATCCTTTATCCTCCTGTGTCTTCAATGTGCGCTCTGGCCCCGTCCTTTGCTAGGAGGTCAGCCAAGTCATTTGACGTCCTCAAGGTATGCATCCATGAGACGTCCATATCCCTGCAAATGTTAGCAATCTCATCAAAAATGGGAGCAAGGTACCAAGGAGGAGGGGAACCCCCTGATGCCCAAGAAATAATGTTACCAGCGTCCCCTTCCACATTAAGCTTTTGTCCCCAAGAGGAGTTGAAGTTTTTCAGACCCAAGAGAAGGGCCATTGCTTCAGCATGTTGGGAATTTTGGATGCCTAAGTATTCAGAATAAGTGTACAGAATAGCCCCGCAGTGGTCCCTATACACTCCTCCAGCTCCTGCGTGACCTGGGTTATCAAAGGAGCATCCATCATAATTGAGTTTAATGGTATCATAGGTAGGCGGATGCCACGAGTGGGTTCGTTTGGCCTTGCAAGGACAGTGGCACATAATATTTCCCCAGTTGTGAAGAAAAGAAGTCACATAGATTCCTACAAAGAGCCGGTGATTGGAAGCCCAAAAGTTACTAAGGACGCAACTTTATGGAATAGTGTTGCGCCTTCAGTAGCTTTTCCTTGGAAAATCCTAGAGTTCCTCTCATTCCAGATTGTCCAAATAGTAGCTGCCACCCCAGCTTTCCAAATAATTCTCCCTACCTTAGGCCAATGAAAGACTGGGTACATCCATAACAGTTCCTTTACTGTCGCTGGCAAGACCCAATGGACACCACAGCTGCAACAATTGCCCCCAAAGGCCGTAAGCCAGGTTGCAGTGGAGGAATAAGTGTGGGTTCGTTTCTTCTTCACAGAGGCAAAGGACACATCGGTTAGGAATTGGAATTCCCCTTTTTTGTAATTGATCCACCGTAAGGGTCCTTTGAGATCCTGCTATCCAGTTGAAGCACTTCACTTTGGGAGGAGCAATTGTGCTCCACACTTATGATAACATCGAAGGAGGGTTGAGAGGGAAGGGGGGGGTGGTTGTATGAGTCATTTGTATATAGATGCCACTGTAAAAGACCCAGAGGGAGTGAGAGTCCATATCAACTGGTCCCTCCCATAGATGGGAACGAAAGAATTTTGAAGAGTAAGGGAAAGGGAGAGGAAATGTGAGATTTCCTCTTCTGAGAGATTTCTTCTAAAGGTAGGGTTCCACAGCCTTCGGTTTCCCACTACGGTCCTTGCAACAGCAACTGTTTCTTCTTTATTGGAGGCTAAGGCATAGAGGGAGGGGTACTGTTCCGTAAAAGAGGTGTGACCAAACTAGGTATCCTGCCAAAAACGCACTTTTGTGCCCTCCCTGGAATGAAGACGAATGAAAGACCTGAAAAGTGGGAGGGTAGAGGAAAAAGATTTCCACGCACCTGAGGACCTGCAGGTGTTAAGCTTCTCTGGCACCCATGTTCCTTCTGCAATCCTATACTTGTGATGCAATACTTGAACCCAAAGGGAGCCTGTCTGGGTGCCTAGGTGCCACCACCATTTAGCTAAGAGGGCCTGGTTATGTTTTCTAAGCATCTTGATACTTAAGCCCCCTTGCTGCTTTGGAAGGCAGACTTTATCCCAAGAGATAAGGTGAAACTTTGATTGCTCCGCTTGGCCCGACCACAGAAAATTCCTTATTAGTTGTTCCAACCGGTTAGTCACAGAGGTTGGCATTTGGAATAGTGACATAAGGTAGATCAGAGTGTTGGCTAGAGTTGCCTTTATTAGGGTAATGCGACCTCCCTGAGAGAGATATCTACCCTTCCAACCCACCAAGCGCCGGTCGACCTTGTCAATAACATGAGACCAATGCCTGTGTTTGGGTTTACCGAGACCTAGGGGCAGGCCGAGATAAACAGTGGGAAGTTCGTCAACTTTACAATTCCAATTCAGGATCAAATCCTTTATTCCAGCAATGGAAATGTGTACCGCCATTATGGTAGATTTTTCCAAATTAACTTTAAAGCTTGTGGCCTCTTGGAAGCACTTGAGATACAATCTGAAGTTTTCAACTTCTTATGGGGAGGCGTCTAGGAAAACTAGTGTATCATTTGCGTATTGCAGATGAGACACTATAGGTCCTCTACGAGAGGTTTGGAAGCCTGAGAGTAAGCCAGCATGGAAGAGGCGAGAAATAGAACGGCTAAAGACCTCAACCGTAATAGTGAAGAGGAAGGGGGAGAGTCAGTCCCCTTGACATAAACCCCTAGTTGAAGGGAAGAAACCTTTGGGGGAACCATTGATAATAATGGAGAAGAAAGGGTTTGAGAGACGCCCTCTGATCCATTTCCGCCATCGGTCTCTAAAACCCATTCTTCTCATGGTTTCATCCAGGAGAGCCCAATCTACATGATCGTAGGCTTTCTCCCAATCAATTTTGAAAATGAGGCCTGATTTTTTTGCCAGAAACCTGGAGTGAATGCACTGATGGGCTATTAACGCTCCATCTAAGATTTGTCTATCTTTGATAAAGGCTGATTCGGATTGGGAAATGATGGAAGAGAGGACCTTCTGTAGCCATGTAGCCAAAACTTTGGCCAAGATTTTGCAGGAGTAGTTCAAAAGACTAATTGGACGAAAGTCCTTGAGCTCCTCGACCCCTTCGACCTTAGGTACCAGAGTGATAAAAGTAGCATTAATGGCCTTATGCAGAATTCCCCTGTGGAAGAATTCCGCAAAGAACTCAATAGGTCAGAGCGAAAAGTCTCCCAGAATAATTTAAATGGGGCTATAGGAAAACCATCGAGTCTTGGGGCTTTGTCTTTAGGTAAATCATTAATGGCTTTAAAAATCTCGTCTTCCAGGAATGGACACTCAAGCCCAAGGGCCTGAGCCTCCGTTAGGGTCATAAAGTCAAGGTCCATCATTGCAAGTCGGGGAGCGACCGGGGTAGTATAAAGGGTTTGGAAATAAGAAAGAAAAGCTTGTTCTATGGCAGCAGGCTGGACCAGGTACGAGTTATTCACTTTGATGGTGGAGATGGAGTTGTCACTCCTACTGCAATTCGCTATCCGGTGGAAGAACTGGGTGTTGAGATCTCCTGTTTTTAGCCACTTAACTCTAGATCTCTGGTACGAATAAAGTTCCTCTTTTTTTAGTGTGGAGAGGTATTTTGCCTTCAGTTGGCTCTTAGACTCAAATTCTGCTTCTGTTAGAGGTCTAGATTCCTCAGCCCGCTCAATAGCTTGGATAGAGGCCCTCGTTTGAGAAAAATTCCCTGGCAAGGATTTCCTCCAAGTCCTCAACGCAGCTTTCAGCATTTAGATTTTAGTTTGAAGACAAAAACCTGCCCTACCCGAGACCTGACTAGAAAAAGAATTTCACCAGGCCAGGATTAGGGTAAGGAGGGATTTCTCTTCAAGCCAGGCTAGTTCAAATCGAAAGGGTGTTGGGCCTCTACAAAGAGCTTGGGTGTCGAGAAGAATGGGGCAGTAGTCAGAAGTGACTTTAGGCAAGGCCAGAGCATGAGATCCCGAGAAAGTTTCCTCCCAGCCCGCAGAGAAGAGGAATCTATCAAGCTTAGACAGAGAGGGTTGTCGAGAGTGGTTAGACCAGGTGAATCTGCACCCTTGTAGAGGTATATCAAGAAGGTCATGCTGAGAGAAGAAATCCGAAAAATCAATCATTCCTTGTGAATGGAAGGGTAGAATTTCTCTCAAAGGACCATCTGGTAATGTTAAAGTCACCACCTAAACACCATATAGGATGAGGGAGGGAGGCGACCAAAGCTAATTCAGACCAAAGACGAGGATGAAGAGCGGCTGAGCAAGGGCCATAATGGCAGAAAATTTCCATTGTAGGTCGTCAGAGATGCGAGACAGGAGAAGAAAGACCAAGAAGTCCCCTACAAGGATGAGATGAGGGAATGTTCCAAGGGGTTCCAAATTACCCAGATCCCTCCTGACGCACCCAAGGTAGGTAGCGCTACCCATTGGCAAGGTTTCCTACCCAAACCTAACGAACAGGAGAAAGGGAAGGCTTGGGGAGTTTGGTTTCAGAGAGAGCTAGGATAGCCGGGAGATATCTTAGGGTTAAATCCTTAACTACGTTCCTCTTTGCAGAGTGGCCCAGTCCTCTTACGTTCCAAGACAAAATCTTCATTTTTTGGGGTAGAGAAGAGAGGAAGAGGACAATCTAAGCAATCTCCTTAATGGGGAGGAGGTTGCAAGGAGGATGAGGTTAGGAGAGGACCATTGTAGGAGACAGAAGAAAACAATTTAAGTAGTTCTCTTTGCCCTCTACTTCTCACCTTGAGACAACTCTCAGCGTCTACTTGAAGGAAACGATGCACTGGGCCTTCCAGGCCATCATGTTGAAAGCCCATGAGACGGTAGATTTCATTCATTCTGGATCTCTCATTGTCAGTCCCTTCCCCGTCGACCACCTTGGCACCGTCCTCGGCCGAAGGGGGAGAGAAGGGAGAATCCAGTTCCTGAAATTGCTCCTGAGATAGGGGAAATCCATCCCCGTCGACCTTCTATGTGCCAGTAAAAGAGAGGGGAGAGAAAGACTCCACTTCTACCGTAGAAGAAACCGGGGGTTGGGGGCTCCTAAGGAACAGAAGGGTAAAGATCCAGAGGCAGAGGGGAGAGATTCAACAACAGGAAAAGAGGAGGAGAGGGGCGGGCAAAAAGAGACAAAAGAGAAAAGAAAGGAAGTAGGGCCCAGGGTGCCCGAGGCCGAGAGAAAAGGAGAAGAAGCCGAGCGAGTGGCCGCCAAAGGAGGTTGAGAGACAAGTAACAGAGACAAGGGCAGCAAGGGCGGAAGGGACAAAGGGTAGAAAGGAGCGGGGAAAGCAGAAAGAGGGGGGACCAGAGGATAAAGAGGAACCGAGGCTCGGGGAGAGGGAAAGTAAGGGAAAAAATGGTAGGATTCAATTTGGACCCAAGTGCAGGTAATCTAAGGGTAGAGAGGACAAGGGTGGAAGGAAGGGACCTAACCCTGTTGAGACAAACCGAGTAAGGGGCGGGAGAGGGAAGACTAAGCAGAGAAGGAGAAAAGTGACGGAGGTCAGAAAAGGGCAAGGTGGAAAAAAAGGGGAGGGGTCATCCATGAGTGAGGAAAGTGGAAGGTGGCCAAACGTAACAGAAGTCTGAGGGAGAGGAGGAAAGGAGGGAGGGACTCGAGGGAGAGAGTCAGCGAGAGAGGTAGCAGCCAAAGGGAAAGAGAGACGGGGATGAGGAGGGAGAGAAGGACAATGGGGGGGAGCAGGAACAGACATGTGGGACAAGGGAAAAAAGGAAGGCGGCGATGAAGGGACAAGGGAGGGGAGAGAGGAAGATGTGGACGTCAAAGATGGGTTGCACCTATCAACAAGATCCAGATGGCAGAGAGAAGGCGCAGCAACAGTCAGAGCGTCCGGAGAGGGTGAAGCAAGCGGCAAGGGGGATCGAGGAGGGGGATCTGACTCGACACCTGTGCAGAGTGGGACGCCTCCAGGCTAGCCAAGTGGGAAGGAGGAAGGGAGGATGGCATGGAGGGTTGCAACGGCTCGTCAACGGAGGCACCCGCTGGCAACACGTCGAAGGAGAAAGTCGGCGCTAAAGGCAACATGTCCAACGACTAGCACAGGGGCCCAGAAGAATTAAATGCGGCACCATTGGTGGAGAGTGGGGCACAGCGCACAGTGGAGAACGGGCCGGTAGAAGATGGGCCGGCAGAAGCAAAATGGCCCACAGGAACAGGGGCATAGTCGGTGCTGGGCTCCTTACCGAGCCTGCGCTGTGTAGCAGAAGCGTGAACCTTATCAGGCCTGGTCAAAGGACCCAAAGAATCGCTGTCCGGCCCAATCTTGGTTGGAGTCGAAGAGAGCTTAGGGTAGCAAAGGTCAGGCCCTTTGATTGGCCCGAAAGAAAGAACCTTGCTTTGATCGAGCCAAGTGATTTTAGTGGCTCGGGCCTGGGTTGAGGGAAGGGGCGCAATCTGCAGTGGGGGCGCCTCTTCGAGTGGCAGTTCTTACAAGAGATAACAGTCCAGGAAGTGGAGGAAGAAGGAACAGAAGGCTGAGAGGAAAGATAGAAGGAAGGGGAGGGGGGAGAAGCTTCAGACCACGAAAGGAAAACCTGGAAAAAATAGTTGCTGACTTCCATCCAAATGAAGGAAGGGATGAGGCTGGTATCCAGAACCTCCACGAGCAGAGGCATGGAAACAAGCAGAAGGGTCTCTAGAGATTTCCAATGGATCGTGACGAGATCACCGCAAACCTCCGCCACTTTCCTGAAGGTAGCGGAGGACCACACGTGAAAGGGAATACGCTCTAAGGTAAGCCATATGCGCTGCTTCTTGAAAGACCCTTCTAAGGGAGACCACGGTCTAAGGTTGCATGAAGCCCCTTTGAAAACAGAGGATTGGAAAGCCTCCAAAACGTGCTTAGCCATGGCAGAGGAGGGAAAGGAGAAGAGGTATTGGCCTCCAAAGATTCCACTGCAAGTGAGACTAGGCTCCCCCCATGAGCTCTACACCCATTTTTCAATCCCCCCTGAAGTCGTCTCGCCTGGGCTGGAACGAGGCAACTAAGCAGGCAAAAGGCTTTTGAGCGCGTAGGTTAGCCTCCTCCAAGGACGCTGAAATGATACAAGGAAGGAAAGAAGAAGGGGCAGCGACCTTGACAGACGAGGAAGAAGAAGAAGAGGGTGGAGGGTGATTATAGGCCGCAGCAACCACCTGAGAGTAGGAAGGCTTATGCGGATACTCAGCCGCAGAGGGAGGGGAAACATCAGAACTAGAGGAGGAAGAGATGGCAGAATGCCGAGAAACACGATGGGCCGAAAGAACAGATTTGGTAGGAGGGTGCAAGAGAATTGCAATAGTGTGCAAGAGAAAATCTTAGGTTGCATTGAGTTTATTCTTGTAAATTAAAGCTATTGATATAAGTAATCTAGCCAATAATGCAGAAGAAAGAATGAATAATTTTAACCTGTATATACCATGTGCTTCCATTATTTACTAGCCAACTTTGACAAGCCAATCATGAGCCCCTACATGAAACTATAGGTCATGGGGTCTGATTGGGTTGGTTTGAGAAGATAGTTGAGGATCACAGTAACTAGGATTCATTGGTACCAAGATGGAGTGCCCTAACAGTCACTTATCTTGATCCATTGATACCAATGCACTTCTAGGATTTTTTTTTTTTGTATAATAAATGATTTTGTAAATTTTTGGAATTTTTTTAGAATTTTCAAAATTAATTGCAGCAAAAAAAAGAACCCTTAAAACGTTATTTCTAAAATCCTAGAATTGTGGAGGGCTGGAATGGTACATATGGGGGCCCATGGATCCTACTCACATGTGTGCCATCAACCACATGGTTGCCCACACCTCCCCCCCCCCTCCCATCTTCTTTTGTTTCTTATTTTATTTTGCAAAGGTTTTTGGTTGATTAGAAAAAACTTTGAAAGGATTTTATGTCTTATTTTGTGAGTTATTTGAAAATATTATTTGTATCTTTGACCAAATCTTTTTATTTCTGATTTCCTAAAATTTCGTAAGAGATAAAAGAAATTCTAGAATATTATTTTAAGATTGGTCTTATCCTAGTTTGACTAAAAGTGGACATAGGTCAAAGAGTCAAGAGATAAGGTTCCTAAATTCCTCCTTAAACCATGATGGTTGATTCATGGGATGGATGGCTCAGATTTAATTATCTTTCACGTCATAGATTTCCTAAAATCTGATTCGTCATGATGAGTCACAATTGGATAGGCATACATAAGGCACTTGATGCCTATATGAGAGAACCCCCCCCCCCCCCCCCCTAACCTTCTACACATTATTTTCTAGCCTCTCTCTACTCCCTCTCCTCCGCGCCCCACTTTCTCTCTTGTTCTCCCTTCTCTCTCTAGACCGGGTGGCACGTGCCACCCTACAAACCCTAAGGGGGTGGTGCGCACCAATTAGGGCTTATAAAGGACGGCACGCCCAACACTAAGAAAAAGGGATGTGAGTTGTGGCATATGCCCTAAGAACTCCAAAGGGTTATAGAAATTCCTAGATCTAGTCTATGATCTCATAAAACCCTACATTTGTGAGGCTCCTGGCTCAGAAAAATCAGAAAGGCCAATAGGACCGTAGTGCGCCATCAGTCAGGAAATTAGGTATGAGGAGTACTAAGTCCTATGGGGTTGACCTCAAGCAAATTCGAGTAAGTTTTACTGGCTGTTTGCTTTTACTTTTCAGTCATAATTGCTTCTTATTTGAATTTCCAAGAACATTATTTGTACTAAAATTGTTAGAGGAAGTTTATGTTTCATACCTAGATTGTGTCTATATTTTTTAGCAAGTAAAAGCCAAGATCCTAGGTTGTATTTAGGGTTTTATTTCTTGTTCAAAGCAATATATTGTGGCACTCAGTTTAATTCAAATTCATTAATAAAAGAAAAAGGCAAAATTTTTTTATTTTTCTCCCTTAAATTCCATAAAGCCACTTATTTCATAAACCATATGATGCTATTTTAAGTACACGCATAAGCAAATGTGTGCGTGAGGTTTTCCTAGGTGGTCCCAACTAAATAACTTCTAGCGACTCCCGATTCTCTGCTCTCGCTTCGCTTCTACACTGCTTTATGAAAAAAGTGGCAATATAGAATTCCAGGCAGCAAAGTCAAAAATTTCTTTCTTTTCTTTTATTAATTGCTGAAAATTCTGGTTACAGGTGCCACACAATTACAGCAAAATAGGGCTACTACAATCTAGGATCTTAACAACTTACTGCAAAAATAAACTTTATTAAAAAACTGAATAAAATTTAACAACTTTAGGAAATAAATAAACAAGAACTACATAAATAAATAAACAAGAACTGCAATAAATACAATCAAAATAAATAAGGGAAGACTTACTCACTTTTGCCTAGGGTTACCCCCTAAGGGCTTAGCACACCCCACATCCGATCACCTAACCGATGGCGCACTTGATTTTGAGCACTGCTAAATCCTCAAATGTGGACCTAGGGAAGCACCTTTGAGACTCCCTTTCTGAAACTATGGGGCTGAGAGCATGGGACAATTAGGGTTTCATAAGAACCTTATTTAGCCTTGGGGCATGCCAAGATGGCACCTCCCCTAAGAATCAAAAAACTAGGGTTGGGTGTGCCCCTCTTCTTGACCCTCTTTTGAGGTGTGTACCACCCCAAACTCGTATGGGGGGTGGGTGCCACCTTCTTACAAGAAGAAGGTGAGGAGCTAGAGAGAGAGGTAGCGTGGAGTGGAGAGGAGATACATAGATAGAGAGAGAGAGAGAGAGATCAGATGTGTAGAGAATGAGGGAGGTCCTCTTATTTATAGGCCTCAAGGGCCCTAGGGAGTCCAAGTTAGATTAGGATTCAGCAATATCCAAAATATTTAGGTAATCTATGGGGTGAGAGAGAAGATTTAATCCGAGCCATTCATCTCTAAGATCAGCTATCATGATCTAGAATGAATCTTTAGGAACCTTATCCCTTGATACTTGACCCATATCCACTTCTAAAATAATTTAGATTTTGTTTCATCATAATCGTATCCTCTAGAACATTCTATAGTAACAAAATAATGGTAAAAAACTAGATCCCCTTAAATCTCTCACAAAATATTTTCTTTGATGAAATACTTTAATATTTTAATCATAATTACAAAATCAACTGCCAAAAAATTTGGGGTGTCACAATTAATGGGACGTGTGCCCCTAGTGGGCTCCACATGACACCCCCATGTGGGGCCGACATGTGTGGGGCTAAGCCCATAGCCCTCCACATGCATCCCACCAATAAAAGTTATAATACCTAAAATATCTTGTTATTTAAAAACTCTAGAAATACCCTTTCAGGGTTTTTACACATTTAAAATTCTAAAAATATCCAAAATTCACAGTAACACATTTTTAGTTGAAATCAATGTTTCTGGAGTTCCACAAAAATTCCAAAACACACAAAAATACAACTTAGAAATGGATAGGTACCTTATGGGTCAAAAACAAGTGAAATCAAAGCACTCTACCTGTGCCAGGATAGGTACCCATGACCCACAATCAAGTGTAGGGGCTCATGATTGGCCCGTTAAAGTTAGTCAATCAACAATGGAACCACAGTCCCACCATGTGGATTACAGGTTTCCCCCCAAAGAGCAAGTCAAATGCACACATAGTTCAAGGAAACGCTCTCTTTATGCACATGAACATGTATCCCTCTATACATGGTTGCTTCTGAAAATCTAATTGCCATATGTACATGCCGTGAAAAAGTTTTATTGCGGTTTTTTTGAAAATATAACACTGCCCTCTATGAAGATTCAAATTGGAAATCGTGGACCTTGATGTGCATTAACTAGGAGGAGATAATCTCTGTGTTTTCCACAAAGGTTTAGCCGTGGCAAGCGGTATAATAATACATATGACAATACCCTTTTGGACAATCTCCTATTACACCTAACCATCTTAATTGGAAGTCCTATAAGCAAGTTCATCATTACTTCTACCCACCCACTCGTCCGTAATCTGACCATCTGTCAACTGACCACCCACTTCAATCGTCTGATCATATCAACTTATCCATCATCTGGTTGTCCATCCATCCTTTCATCACCCATCTAAAGACGAGATAGCTATCCACCACCATATGATGCACAAAAATTTGAAAGAGAAACGATATACAAGGGCAAGTCTCATGAGACTCAAGGGACTCACTCACTCACATCACAGACTCATTAAATCTTACAAGATTCTGCTATACCATGCAGAGGTTGGGATTTTAAACATCAATTTTCTAGTTTCCTTATAATAACACCACGTTGTCTAGTTCCTTGCAACCTTTAATTATATTCAGTGTTTTCAGATTCACTTTGCTTAGGCAAGTCACTTGGAGCCCCAAAACTAAACTGAAGCAAATCCAATCCCGAAATTTGTGAACTTTTTTATTTTTTGCTATACTAATTGGGTTGAATATATGCAAAAAATGGTAACTATACCCTATATGCTTATTAATACCAGAAAAACTCAACATGTTCACGATTTTGAAAGATATAAGAGGTATGATGGACCTCTTTTTTTTTATTCCTTCGAAAGTTTCCCCCCCCCCGGCCAAATACACCCAAAGGCTTCACCGAATCTCATAACAGACAATATATTCAGAAATGTACAAAAACTTGAGTTCAAGACCCAAAACTTGCCTATATTAGCTCAACTTGCGCTAACCTATTCAAAGACCCATGACCATCAAATGATCACAACAGTATAGGAAGGCACCAATGCAGCAGAACCTCACTACCTCCATATTTTGAAAGAAGCAACTCACTCCAGAAATGACAATTGCACTAAGCAACATAATCCCTCGAGTAGAAAATTGGTTTATCTACCCTATCTAGCATGGAAAATTTGGGAATTCACTGATAATAACAATCCTGAAAAAACTAGAGAATAGATGATACAACTCAAGAATATTCTTCGATGTTATTATAATTCCATAGCAGAAAGAATAGCATTCATGGATTGAGCAGTAAACCTTCCAGATGAAGAAGCCCTCAAAGCTCTTATTGGAGCTCGTTCTGGCTTCTGTAGTACCCGAAAAGTGCGATTCAGGCCAGTTCGGAGGCAGGTAATTACAAGTCTATTAGTATAGCCCCCACCTTTATCGTTAGCCTGGAGTCATTAGAATTCAATTTCAGTCCCACCAAATGATTTATGATGGCTATAGCAGTTATGGTAGAGAATAGCATGCCTAAATTGGTAACCAGCAAAAACATTCAATGTTCAATGAAGTATGGAAAGTTTGAGATGGACGATTATTAAAATTTTAAACAGACGCACAGGACTAAATCTGTTTAAGGAAGCATAGTGTTGTGGAGTATATCCATAACTTCAGAAGATTGGTATTCCAGGTATTTTGACAAAGAACGGTTCCATCCCCAAAAATTAAGCTGCTGATTCAACTTCAGTAGATTAGAGAAATTAGGTAATATGTTTGGGCACATCATTAAGTAAAGCTATGTTTATGATGGCTCACACCCACACACACCCACATACAAGCACAAACATATAATGTCTGAATATACAGGCCATATATTTTAGACCCCTTAGAGATACATTTGCAAATTGAGATACATTTGCAAATTGAGCTACAAGTGGGAATATACAGGCCATATATTTTAGACCCCTTAGAGATACATTTGCAAATTGAGCTACAAGTGGGAATGTGGCTGGCAAGAATAGCGGTGGGCAGGAATATCAGTGTGACCAATATTTTAAAAAAAACCGATCCAGATCAAAATCGCACAATCCAGATCGGGAATCGCCAAAACCAATCTGATGCTTAACAAATATCAGGAACCAGCCGGTTTCCCCCAAGAATCGGATGGTTCATTCTAGGGACCGTCAAGTCCTCTCAGAGTCCTACCGAGAACCGGTTCCACATTTTCTTATTCATTGTATTTTTGTATTTTCTTCGATTCTATTATTTTACAAATTTCAATTCAATAGAGGCCCACCACACCTATAAGGAGGGCCCCACGTCCATGTGACACGATGGACGTCGTGAGTTTGGATCCTTGGAGCGAGTGCTTTGCGATAATAAAGCTAGAGGCCCCCCCTTCTTCGCTTACATGCCAAAGAGGGATAATTTCATTCCGTTGTTTTGCCACATTTGCTCCATTGAAACTTTAGCATGTATAAGACAAAAATTTAAGAACTTAAGCATTTATTAAATTACACTACATGCTACATGCAATTTAGGCCTATTCCCTATGTAATGAAATTTAAGCATTTAAGCATTAGGCCTATGTACAACATTGAAAGACAAAATAAAAAGGAAAAATTACATACATATCCGTCATAGTTTGTGTTATTACAAAACTACCGAGTAGTTTCCGTTATTATTTATCTGTCCGTTTTTTTCATGTCATAACAAAAATTTAAAAAAAAGATAATTTTATCCTTTTTCGGTTGTTGAACAACCGATTCAATGGATTTTCGGTTGTTCAACAACCGAAATTAGACCAATTTCGGTTTTTGAAAAACCGAAAATTCAAAATTTTGGATTGTTGAAGAACAAAAAATTTTAAATTTTCAGTTCTTCAAGAACCAAAAATTTTTTCTCTTAGGTCCTCTGTGTATTCTTTGTCTATGAATTTTCCTTTTTCGGTTGTTGAACAACCGAATTCAATGGATTTTCGGTTGTTCAACAACCAAATTAGGCCAATTTCAGGTTTTTGAATAACCGAAAATTGAATGGATAACCATAGGGAAGAGTTTAAACCCACCCAATGTAATGGATAAACATAACCCACCCAATGTAATGGATAAACATAGTGGGAAAGAATGGATAAACATAGGAGAGAGAGTGGATAAACGTAGGGAAGAGTTTAAAAGGAAAAGACAAGTAAAGGGCATAGAGAGAATTTGGTTGTTCAAAATTTAAAAAATTTGATTAGTCAATAGAGAGAGAATACGAGGAAAAAAATTTCGGTTCTTCAACAACCAAAAATTGGCCTGATTTCGGTTGTTCAAAGTCCAAAAATCCATTGAATTCGGTTGTTCAACAACCGAAAAAGGGTAAAATTGTCTTTTTTTTTAATTTTCATGATGCCATGAAAAAAACGGACAGATAGGTAATAACAGAAACTATTCGATAGTTTTCTAATAAAGCAAGCTATAACGGATATGTACGTAATTTTCCCAAATAAAAATTTAAGCATTTTTTGTCATTTATATAGGCCCACTTATAATTGTATTTTTAATGAGATAAAAAATTTAAGCATATTGGTCATTTAACTAAATCCTTTAGCATATTGAGATAAAAAAATTGAAGCATAATGAGGAAAATACAAAAACATTCAAATGTAATTGGAGTCAACTAAATGCTAAATCGATTTCATAATTCATATACATAAATAAAAGAAAAATCAAAGAAGATACAAAACAAACTAGAAAATAGCCTAAAACAAAAGAAGTTGGTCATTTATATAGGCCGACTTATAATTGTATTTTTAATGAGATTCATTTAAGAATATTGGTCACTTAACTAAATCCTTTAGGATATTGAGATAAAAAAATTGAAGCATAATGAGAAAAATACAAAACGTTCTAGTGTAATTGGAGCCAACTAAATGCTAAAGCGCTTTCATAATTCATATACATAAATAAAAGAACAATCAAAGGAAATACAAAACAAACTAGAAAATAATCTATAACAAAAGGAAAAGTATACAATGAGACCATTTATCTTTGGCACAAGGTGGTCACAATTAATCTTGACCATTGGATGTGAAATTAGATGGCTACATTTATTCCAATGACCAAGCTCAAACTTCAAAGTTCCATTGACCAAGCTCAAACTTCAAAGGAAATTTTCTCAAACTTTGTGACACACCAAAGCTTTCAGATTTCACATAAGATGGTTGTACATAATTATGACCACCTTATATAAAAGGTAAATGGTCTCATTGTACACAATCCCATAACAAAAAGACTAACAAACTAACCATCCACCCAAATAATAATGTGTTCAACCCAAAATTGCAAATTTGTTTCACCATATGAGAACCTAATGATCATTTCTCAAATGTACTAAAAAAATTTGATGATAAAAACAAACACAACATAAAAACAGATATTGGACTAGTTTTCTTTTCACTCTTTCCCTATCTCAGATTGGGCTTTTCTTTTTCACTGTCACTCACACACATTATCTTTCTCTTGGATTAGGTTTTTTCATTTTCCACTCTCACTCACACACTCTCTCTCTTGGACTGAGATCGTTTTTCACTCTCACTCTCTTCCTCTCTCACTCTCTCTCCTCGATTGCATTTTACTTCTCCGTCTCTCTCTCCCACCCCCTCCTCTCTCTCCCCACCCCCCTCCTCTCTCTCCCAACCCCCCTCTCTCTCTCCCCACCCCCCTCTCTCAATTACGCACGTGATTGTGCCCCAACTTTAGACAAATTTAAATATGACACCACTAGTGACAAAATATTGACAAAAATGTGAATGAAAATAAATAATTAATTGAATAAGTTAATTTTCATATAAAGGAAAAAAAAGAAATCAGTAGGCAAGATCCCTTATTTACAAGCGCAACTGGCATTAGAGATTATAAAAGTAAATAATTTGAGTTAGAGAGATTCATTTTTTTAGCAATTGGTTGCATTTTAAACTCTATTTTGACTGCGAAATGAATGTAATGGACAAAGGCTCCGGCATAAGACAGGTTCCCAATATTTATGTACTTTCGCTAAAATAATGAAAATCACAATGCAACACCTTCTTTTTTTTGGAAACCTACAAGCCTAGATTTTTAAGAAATTATTTGAAAATTTTTTAAAGCCAAAACTGGCTGATCCAGCTGATTCTCCAATCCGAATCACCGATCTGGCTCGGTTTTTGGGGTGGCTGATCCGGGTCACCGATCAGTTTTTTAAAGCAATGAGAGTATCAAAAACAATGCATCTTCCAAAAATAATTTTGCTAAATAAAATAATGTAAAAATGTGGCCACCAATATAAAGGAATAAAAACCAAGGGAGGAAAGGAATGAAAAATGAACACCCTAATAAGGATAAAGTAATGAAGTACCACTATGGTATGGGCAAGCCACAAATATGCATGATCCATGAAATACAACATTCAAACGTTTAGGTAGTTATGTACAATTGTTGAATATAAGAATCACATGACTACCATTGGACACCCCAATAATAAACTCTCATATGTAAATGATACAGCCCGTTGTCACCAAATATTATCAAACAAAAACTAAATTAGATTGAAATAGGAAACCATTTCCCTAAATGCACAATATAGATGCATGTATTATTCACATTCATGCCCAAAATCATTAATAATATGCACACAACACAGGCACAAACACAATCATGATCACACAGAAAAAATAAGGTTTTCTTTAACATGATAATAATAAAGTTTGGTATCATGCTTATGGTATTGTGAATGCTTAATGCTTGTTTCCCTTTAAACAACTTTGGGTTAGAAGCATTTTACATCATCTATCAAATAAACATTAAAGCACAAGAGCGAGGTTTAAAAGACAGATCAGTGATCCGGATCGCGCATTAGGATTGCCAATCCGTTTTGGTGGATCGGCGATCTGATTTCCCAAATTGGTCATTAAAAAATTAAAACTTTGAAAAAAAAAAAAGAAAAAGTGGGGTCGGTTCTGACCGATTCTCTGACAGTACCGGCCACTTCTGTCAGAGAACTGGCTGTGTCATGGGGAGACCGGCCAGTCCCCGATATTTCACGAGAACCAGTTCGCACCCGACAATGCCTGATCCGGATCGGCCGGTTTTGATTTGAATCGGCATTTTTTAAACCTTGAATGAGAGTATTAACCCATAAGGGGCATTAAAACCTTCCCAACAAATAACAAATGCCCCTGTATTTTATAGCCATTTTTCTCTCTATCCATGAAAAATAAGATGCCCTTATTCATAAATATTACGCAGCCCTTCCCTCCCTTCCTCAAGCAAAAACGCACACACACAATGTTGTGTCTCAACATTTACAGAGTCTTGGACAAAAACCCAAAAATTCAAAGGCAAAGATAACCTACCTGAAACTAGAAATCATAAATATAATAAAAAAGAAAGTATTTATCGTGTGCCAAAGATTTAATATATGCAAATACCTGAGAGTAAGAAAATGAAACGAGCCTGGAATTTCCAAGCCATTTCAAACCCCTTATGACACCAACATGAACAGAAAAGCTTGCTGCAACTGCATTAGCAGCGACATCGACAACATCAATATTCCCATGCTGAGTTCCCAAAGCAACCAATGGAACTGCAGCTGCAGGATTATTTCCGCCACCTTCATAGAGAAATCAAAATTATATTAAAGGAAATAACATATTTATATCAATCCCAGATATGCCCAAGCATAAAAAGGTTAATGCTATGAAACATCAAGCGCAAGTTGTAAAACTTACGTGCCAACGTAGCTGTCAGGGAAGGAGAAGGTACAGCTAGCATCGTTAAAGTTGAAGAGAGTAGATGAAGTTGGCCGACCAAAGCAATCTGCATCATAGGACAATAACATTACAATTTACGTCACCAGATGTAGTAGAGCAAACAATTTCTAAGTCATTCACAAGTGTATATACACACACGCACACCCACATTAAAGAAAGCAACTCAATAATGTAGGTCACTCTATAGGAGTAATCAAAAAATTTGAAGTGTGCCTGAATTGAAAGTTCCACTGCAAAACATAAATAGTAGATATGGACATTACATATGCATCTCAACTTTTGCAGGTTGCCTTCATCATTTGTGACCTTTCTTTATTTATGTGACTTATCTTTTCTAGAGCACCCGCAAAAAAAAAACAAAGAAAGAAAAAATACATGCACAAGAAAATATTACTGAATAAGCCTCCAATGACTGTGAGGGGAAAGAAGTAACAACCCATAGATTTTGCGGCACAATGAGTGCATGACTACGTCGACAGAGATTCAAAGCATGGTCAATGATATCTTAGTTCATATTTCTCACCACCCATTCATCCAACATTACATGTATGCACTTCCAAACTTTTGTTAACAAAGATCCAGATTTGGTTTTGATGCATCCCAAGACAGTAGGACTGAGAAATAGGGCACAATACAAGGGATACATCAGGTTTCTCTTTCACATAAGACCTAGAAAAAGAAGCAGTAAAAACATATACTCATAAGAAACAAATCTAAAACAAAAGTACTTTTTACAAACCTTGAGTGCGAGTTCTGATTTGGTGAAAGATGAGCCTGATGAGAAAATGCCACTGTCACTTAAGACTGACGGTTCCTTGTCTGTCAAGTCATTTTGTGCCTTAGTAACTGCTTTTTCATTTTCATCTCCAATCGCAGATAAATTTGATGTACCACCATGACCATCTCTCCTGCCTTCAGCACTCAAGAGCCATTTCCAGATTTTGCCATCATCAGAAATGGAGATCACGTTAGCCACAGTAACAAGAAAGGATCTATTATGATTATCTAAAGCACTAAAATCTCCTGTTGTAACCGAGGATGGAAAACTGGGTAATGTATCCAAACAATGCCACCCAATGTTTCTAAGGTTAGACTCCAATGGGGAGACAACAACCGCAAGGACACCTGGAGAAGGAACTGTAATGCCGATTGAGGGGATTAATTCTTCCATTGTACACAGCACATGTGCCTGTTCTCCACTGCAAATCGAAAAGACCAAAAAAAAAGTCCTTGATAAGAAAGCAAACAAAAGGTGCCAAAAAAGCAGCTGGCATGATTTGCAGCATGGTGAAAACTTATCTTGTGAATGCCAGAAATGGAACCATTGTACGTAAATGAATATGTGTTGCTCCATTATCCATATTACCAAAAAACAAAAATACGGTCAAACATGTCACTCATTTATCTTGTGACACACAAACAGCCAATAGTTGTGGCAAGGGTACACTGAAAGAGTTGGGTTTTGTGGCATTTAAAGGCCTTGAGAGCATGTAAGAATAAATATTTATAATGGATGTTCACAATCCAGTGGAAGTGTTAGTTGAGGACATTGGGTTTGGCGGTCTATGGCTCAGGCCATTAGCCAAAACCCTTACACTTGTGCATAGGCACTACTATTGAGGGTTTCAGTGGGTCATCCCTTGTCGAGGTAAGAGAGATGCCTAGGGATGATGACAAGAGCCAAAAAGCTGATGGAATTCTTTCATACCATTGCAGGCCTGTGAGGGCAAGGGTCAAATCCTCAACGAGCACCGCACGGCATGTACACATGACAACTGCATTATGATAAGCAGCCATATAGAGAGCGAATCGTGCCCATAAGAGTGTCCCCATTCACTATAGTCATAAGTGTGTGTGCATCCTTATAGAATGACCTTCTCTTAGGGATGAACTTGTAATCTACAGGTCAGCGACCCACATGGGGTGGGACGTGGGGCCCACACAGGCCACACGCCCCCCCAATTACATGC
Organism: Amborella trichopoda; assembly: GCF_000471905.2. The sequence continues at coordinate 75,324 of NW_006498085.1, forward strand.
CCCATGACCTCCCAATTTATTGGGAGATTTTCTAGGGGATCATGTTAAGATATGAAAATATTTTCTTTTTTTTAAAATAATTTGAAATAGATCTTCTTCTTTGACTTTGGATTCCTAAAATAATTGAAAGTTATTTCTATGTGTGATAGAGTCATGATTATGTGGGACTATGGAAGATCTAATTCTAGTTTGAATAGGAGTGGATATTGGTCAAGGATCCAAGGAATAATGGTTCTAAGATTCCTCCTTGATCATAATGGATGATCTAAGGAATGGATGGCTTAGATTTAATTCTCTCTTCAACTCACAGATTATCTAGGATTCCTTAGTCAAATTTGAGTCCTATCGAAACATGGCATACGCTAGGCCCTGAAGAACTGTATAAAGGGTTTTCAGTCATTGCCAGCATCATAGTTTGTGAGATCTGTCTCTTCTTCTCTCACCTTCATGCCCCATCTCTCTCTATATCTCTCTCTACTCCTCTCTCTCCAGGGTAGGTGATACCCCACCTAATGACAAGGCCATAAGGCTGGCTTGAACCAACCAGGCTAGGCTGAGAAAGGCGAATGCACAGTCCAACTCTAGTTGGTTTAGGGGGTGGTGCCACATTGTGGCATGCTCCAAGTTTAAGGGTTGAAAAGAAACCCTATTTGTGTTAGAATCCATGCTCCCAGCACCAGTTATTGTGATAGATGGTATCGTCATAGGTGCTCCCAGATTTGGAGGACTCAAGCAGGCCAACGATTAGTGCGCCATCAGTCTAGTAATATCAGGTGTGGGTTGTGCTAAGTCCTACAGAGGTAACCCTTGTTGGGGTTTGTGGCCTTTAAAGCCTAGAGAGCTTGTATATAAAAATATTTAATAGTGATTTGCGTACTTAGTGGGAATGTATTGTGGCCGACTATCCTAGGGTTGGGAATGTACTTGTAGTAAGTTTTATTTTCTACTTCCGCTGTGTATTTGGGATTGTAAGTAGAATTGCCCTGTTGTTAATAGAAGAAAAACAGAAAATATTTGAATTTTATACCTCGGGAATTCTACATAACCACTACTTTCACAAAGAACCATGAGGTTCTCCATAAGTTGAAGAAATGAGGCACCTTCAAATAGATAGAGATCACATAACCTAAGGACAGATTAACCAGACAAGTACTCCATATCCATGTGAAAAACTAATCAATCACTCGAGCAATTTACATAGCTCTTAGAATAATGACAATTAAAGCTTTCCTTCCAGAAAATTGCAGGCAAAACTTCTCTTTTATCAAGTATCTTAATAAGACTATATGCACGGGCAGCTAAAAATGAAAGCTTCACTAATGGAAAGATTAAAAGAATGCATAGTTCGGAAGGTCTAGGGGCAGCATACCATACATGTCATGCATCAACAATGACTCTGGCTGTTGTGGCATCATCAATAAGAGGAGAAACTTTAGGTAACCAATATTCAAGGAAATTTATCAGGTATCAAAGGGTGTAGTAGAACAAAGCATGTGTGCCCCAAAATCCCCATCCAAGATTGCAAAAAGGAGACATGAAATTGGCCGCTGATTTGTAGGTCACATTAATTAATTTGGGAGAGGCTAGGGCAGTAGATTCATTCTAATGGTGCGTGATTAGAGATGAACAAACCGTGACGCACAGTCACATAAGGGAATTTCCCACCACCGATGATTTCCCTGAATCACTTTAAAGATATTACTCTTCCTGCTTCTTGTTACTGGAATAATTTTCAGAACCTAAATCCGACGTTGAGTTTTAGCATTGGACGATGGACAGATACAATAGGATCAGACATTCAATGTGTGCTAATAAGTGACTAAGGGAGACCCCATGAATTGTACCGGTAATACTCTGTGCAAAAACTCTAGCAGCTTGTTGAAATGTAGTAAGAAGTAAATACTCGTTTATAATGACTAATGATTCAACATACATGTTCATAGCATAGAAACAGCAATTGCTTCTAATCATTGTAGATTCACAAATGCTACTGAATGAGCAAAAGAAGAATTTTCTTGCAATAGGACCTCTGAATTGGAAGTAGGAACATATTACGAGAAAAGTTGGATAGGATGCTCACTCTTTGCGCTTCCAGATACTGAGTTTTCCATCGAGATGAATGCAGTAGAGGAGATCGTGATAGGGGTCGGGAAGCAGATCGAGGAATCTAGCACAACCACGCGGCAGAGGGGTCGAGAAGAGGACGCTCCGGTACTGCAGATCGAAGACCAGGAGCTCCCTGGGGAAGGCAATGTACAGGATATGCTTCCAAAGAGGTGAGAACACAAACTTGACAAATATCTGAGGGAACACAGAGAGGGCAGGGGAAAGGGGTGGAGAAAATGGTCCATCTGACATCATCGTCGCCAGATCCGATGAGGAGGATGACGAAAATGGCAGCTGGTGCTCCTGAAAGGATATATCATAGTAGTTGTCATCGTCTTGGGTCACTCCTGTGTGGCGGTTTGTGGTGGCGGTTAGGGAGAGGAGGAAGGCCTTGAGGCCAAGAACGCAGGTGTGGCAGGAGTCGAAGGGGTCACGCCGGATGCAGGAGAGGTACTCGGGGGAAGCATCATACTTCCACACGCAGCGGCCTGTGGCAGGGTTCCATAGGGAGACAAGGGAGGGACCGGTGATCGAGGCTAAGAGGAGGTGGTCGCTCTCACCACAATTGAGCCAGCAGAGGTCCTGGACTCCCGCCTTGGACTCGGGCACCTCCATCCACAACATGATGCGGCGAGAGTGGGCGTCCCAGATCGCTATTCGGCCCTGGCGGTCCCCAACAGCCAAGCGAAGGCCGTCACTGCCACTGCCATCCCCGTGCTGGTTGTCGAGGGAGCGTGGAGAGGGGGGAGGCCATCGGAGAGCGGTGACAAAGGGGGCGAGGGAGTGGGCCGAGGAGGGCATCGGGAGGATGCATGCAACTTGCATTGATACCGTCTCGACCACCACAACGCAGCTGCCAGCGCCATAGGCCAGCAGGCCACTCGAGCTGCAATCAGCGCATCCGCCATTGTTCCTGCTCGAAGGCCCGGGCACCACCACAGTATCTGCGCTCCCACCACCACCTCCTCCTCCCGATGATGATGCCATACACTCTCTCTCTCTCTCTCTCTCTCTTACTCCAAAAAATCTCACTCTAGTCTACAAAGAGGAGGTCCCCAAGACAAAGGCCCTTCACACCTGCGTCTTCTATTATTATCATTGCAACTACAAGAAATTAATATTTCAGTCACTCGTACGACTAGAGACAGAGAGTTAAGAATTGGCGTTGCAAAAATGCAGCTCCTCCGTCACCGACGGGAGCAAAGTCTGATGCCTATGTCTATGTCTATGTCTACGTATAAGTATTTGTCCAAGTAACTTATGCAATGCAATTCAAATGAAACGAGACGAAAACATGAATGGATATAAGTAAAATTTCCTCCCATTCAAACTTTCATATTTGTACGGCGATTATTTACTTCTTCATGTGTTATTTTCCTTTTTTTTAATTTTTTTTTTTTAGAAATAGAAAATTGCAACTTTAAACTATAGGTAAAAAAAAACGGCACATAAAATAGGTTATTTTGATGGTATTACTCAAAAAAAAAAAAAGTTATTTTGATTGTGAAAACCCTCTAATTGATCATCTAGACATCGAGATGTACAAATATTTAAAATATATATATATATTTAAAGACCAAAAAGGATACATCTTATAATACATTATCTAGACCCTCCATTCTCAAGATTTTCATATGTTTGTAAATATGTTTGATTTGCACCATTTTTTTAGTTTTAAATTTTATAATTAGATGTGAAATAGCTTTTCAAGTCATCATTAAAATTCTTGGCTCCAAAATTATATCTTTCGATGAGCTTTAGAAGTGCTCCTTAATTTGATTGTTTAAGGTTCACACCTTATACAAACAATACCCTTTAAAAAATCCCTTTTTTATTATAAAATTAAATATTGTCATTTATATTATATATTCGGTGATTAAATCCCACTTTTGAGAGTGTGTACAATATTTTAATTTTCTTTCATTTTCCATCAATAGATTAAACTCAAATTTGTAGAGTTCATACTTCTTGCCATCTCACGCTTATAAAAAAAAAAAAATCAAAAAATATTTTAAAATAGCCGAAATATCCCTAAATGTTTTGTTTACGATGCAAATCGAGACGATCTCAAAATGAAATTCAACCAGATCCAACCACAAACTTATTTTAAAAGTGAGTGATAGAGAGTGGAGGTCAATTAAATTCTAATCTAATGCCAAATCTACTTAGAAATGAGCAAATATGCTCTCATATAAGTGGTAGTGCCAACATCGATTCGAAATGTGAAATACTACGTAAAATACAATAAAAATAATTTAATTCTAATAAAAAATGAAAAGAAACACAGGAAAGAGTAAAAATGTATCAAACCGGGCCAGTTGGCCTGGGGCTACCAAGGCTTCGAGGCCTTCCCCGTATCAGGACCGGTTGAGTTTATGTCGTGCTTCCTCCTTGTTTTTCTTCACGTTTTGACCATACTTTAGCTTAGTTGGATGGATCTCTTAATCTAAGGGATGCAGGTGGCCTAAAACTAAGGTTTTCTTAGATCTAGATTTTTTTCAGATCTCACATTCTCGAAGTTTTCTCTAGGCACACAAACTAATAAGGTTTAAAGAGTTTAACCTAAAATGATCATGAAATGACATTTTATAAGCTGAAAATCGTTTTGAATGGGTAACAACAAACCATAACAAAAAGATTTCTCAGCTTAGACTGACGTTTTGGTGGTCCAAGGCTTAGGCGACACTACTAGTAGTGTCGCTCACACCATAATGGTTCAGGTTCATTGAACCTAACTAAAAATGATTTGATAAGGGTTGGCATGAGGAAACTGCCAATTTAGGGTAGTCAGAGCTGGGTGACACTAGTGGTGTCACGCATACCAAACCTACTCAAAATTAACATAGTCCAGTCTGGGGTGATTTTGGGGCTGTCGGGATGATGTATGCCAAAAATCAACCGATTTGGGTCAGTCTAAGCTGGACAACACTAGTGGTAGTGTCACCTAAACCAAGTCTTTCCAAAATCGATAGATCCTTGTCTTGGCTAATTTTGGGGCTGTCAGGATGCTTCCTTCAAAAAACCAACTGATTTGGGTCAGCCTGGGCTTAGAAAAACTGGTGGTGTCATCCAAACCAAATCTGCCCAAAATTGATAGATTCATGTTTGGGCTAATTTTGGGGCTTTCGAGATGTTGCTTGCAAAAAATCGGCCAATTTGGGTCAGTCTGGGCTGGCCAATACCAGTCCGAGCAACTGGTGGGTCGCCCAGACTAAATCTACCCAAAATTGCTATATTTCAATTTTAGGGAGGTCTATGAGCTCTTGTGCTACTGCCTGCCAAAATTTGGGTCAAAACGAGATGTTTTGATATTTTAAATGATTTTTTTTACTAATTCTGCAGAATTTTGAATCACAAGGCAGGTAATATAGACTATTATGGTCTAGGGATTTATTGGGATAGTGTGGTCCTAGGCTGTCTATGGTTTAGAAAACCATTGAATTTGCCAGATTTCAAGATGGGGTGTCTACAATTGCCCCTCGTTGGCACTCCTTCTCCTTTGAGAGACAGGTGAGTGTCAAAGAAGTAGACACTACTGACATTTTAATTTATATGATTCACGTAATCAAATGGCACACCAACTTTCCCTCAAAGATAATGCGCTCCTCGCTCACCCACCTAGAGTATTTTCATCCTAGGGTTTTCGACGTGAAATGTTCCGATGATTTATGCAAGCTTGCAACATGAGTTTGATTTTTTGGCCATGTCACTTAACTTCAGAGGTTTTCACTTTTAAATTCTTGAATCTGGCATTTTCTTTGATTTCCTTAGGGTTTCCTAAGGTCTTCTATAGGTTTTACTTGTTATATAAAAATGTTTGCCTGGTTAATTCTAAAGAGAGAGATGAGACAGGAACACGATAATCATCATATATGGGTGTCCAAGCTCATTTGTTTTAAAAGATGTTTTAGAAATTTTTAAAATAGGGGGAATTTTGAAATAGAACCATGAGTTTTGGCCATGTTACGATTTTAACAAAGAAATTAAGATTTTTGAAAACACAAGACATATAGTGATGCGGGGAGAGAATAAAACTAGAAAATTGACAATAAAAATAAGGAAGGTTGAGAGAAAAATACTCTATCTCAAAGGTCTGCAAGGGAATCCACCCCCAAAATAATATATTTCAAGAGACTAATTTTTATTCAATTCATATACTGATTTACAATAAAGGAAAACCTCCCTTTAAATATAATAAAAAACAAGATAAGCAAAAGAGAAAAAAAACCTCCACACACTTCCTTTTTTTTTCTCTCTTCCCTATTTTCTCTCTTAACTTCACAAGCTAATAGATAGCCACGTTTTTCTCAAAGCAAAGCCTCCCAGGTTTTACTCAAATCCATGTTTTACTCAAAGCGTTCATATTGTGATTAAGATAAAACTCCCATAATTTTAACCTTATCCTATTTACATCCCAAACTAACTAATCCAATTAATACAATATAAACACAATATAAATTTATGCCCACCTAATTATCTCTGCATACTCCCTATTTTGAATTCTTATCAAAAGAGTAAAGATTAAAATAATATTTAATAATCTAAACTCACATAATTCTTAAAAATCCCCAAAATATAACCTTTAATTAAAGTATGTAAAAAAATCCAAATTAGGTCATTCCATGACTGCATCAATCTCATCTGGTTGGAGAAAACTCGTCCTCGAGTTTTCAAGAGGACTAAGATGAGATCTACATCAAACTCGCATCCTTCTTTTGCTTTTTTCTCCCTTGGCTCTAAAACTATCAATGGCTGCTATAAATCAAAGAATGGATCAAAATATGAAGAAAAAGGGATTAATGCAAATATTTCGAACTCAGCTATCCTTTCATCATTTATAGGCTTGTGATTGATATTGACATCATTTATGGGCTTGTGATTGATATTGTCATCATTTCTGGGCTTGTGATTGACATTGTCCTCGACATCCAACACCTTCTCTAAGATAGGATTTTCCACACGATCCAACGCCTTCTTTGCTGGAGGAATTTCCACATGATTTTCGACATGGACATGAAACTTGAACTCAGGAATATCGTTTTTTATAGGAACGATGATCTCAAGAATATCATTTTTTATAGGAACAAGATGAAAGTCACATCCTTCACCTTCATTGCCTTATCTCCAACATTACTCTCCAAAGTCCATCCACACTGAAGCTGAGCAAACTTCTGCGTGAGCTCTTCTACTCTATCAGCTAAAGGCAAGAGTTTTTCTACTTTTTCTATTAGGGCTTGAACTTTTTGAGTCAACAACCACAACTATAATCTTTCGAGGGATGCCTTCATCGTAACCCGCTCTGATACCAATTGATGCAGGGAGAGAAAAAAACCATAAAATTGACAATAAAAAGAAGGAATGTTGAGAGAAAAATACCCTCTCTCAAAGGTCTACAAAGGAATCCACCCCTAAAACAATCTCTTTCAATATACCAATTTTTATTCAATTTATAGACTGATTTACAATGAAGGGAAACCTCCTTTTAAATAGATTAAAAAACAAGATAAGCAAAAGAGAAAAAAAACCTCCACACAGTCCCTTTTTTTCTCTCTTCCCTATTTTCTCTCATCCCTATTTTTCTCTCTTAACTTCACATGCTAATAGATAGCCACGTTTTTCTCAAAGCAAAGCCTCCCAGATTTTACTCAAAGCCATGTTTTACTCAAAGCATTCATATTGTGATAAAGATAAAACTCCCATAATTTTAACATTATCATATTTACATCCCAAACTAACTAATCCAATTGATACAAGATAAACACAACATAAATTTATGCTCTCCTAATTATCCCTGCATACTCCTTATTTTGAATTCTTATAAAAAGAATAAAAATTAAAATAATCCTTAATAATCTAAACTCACATAATTCTTAAAAATCCTCAAAATATAACCCTTAATTAAAGTACGTAAAAAAATCCAAATTAGGTCATTCCATGACTGCATCATATAGTGAATCATTCGAAAAGAGAAATCTATATTGAAACACAAATTTTTAGTTAACAGTTTTAGCTCATGCAACCATAGAGCCCTATGAGGAGTTTAAAGTCAGGCAACAATGGATAGATACACCCGACCTTTTATGTCATACGGGGCTAAACGGATATACCCGACCTTTTATGTAATACGGGGCTAGACATTTTCTGAATACACTTGACCTTTTTTCATCATACAGGGTTAGACAGATACACCCGACCTTTTATATCATACGGGGTTAGATGTTTTCTGAATACACATGACCTTTTACGTCATACGGGTTAGAGAATACACCCGACCTTTTACGTCATATGGAGTTAGACAAATAAACCCGACCTTTTACGTCATACAGAGTTAGACAAATATGCCCAACCTTTTACGTCATACGGGGTTAGACAAATATACCCGACCTTTTACGTCATACGGCGCTAAACGTTTTTTGAACTAAATTTTTGCTGGCAGTTTAGGTGCGTGCCACCAAGGAGCATTTCCTTTTTGAATTTTGTTTTAATGATCTCTAAAGTCGACACACACTACAATCCCCCTATTTTTCTTAGGTACGACCACTATGTTAGCCAACCATTCTGAGTAATCGATAGGGGTAATGAATTTTGCCTTGATTAGTTTATTGATTTCTTTTTTGATTTTGAGCTCAAAGTGGGTATTTTGACGTCAGAGTTTCTGCCTTACTGGCTTTGCCCTTTTATTGAACAATAAGTGATGTTGCACTAATGTGGAATCCAACCTCTAGGTGAAAACATCACGATATTCCTTAAAAAATGAAATCATAGTTTTCCTCCCCTCGGAAGATAGAGAAGTTCCAATCTTGGTTAACCTTAGATTTTTCTCAGTCCCTAGGTTGACGTCGATTGTCTTTTCGATGATAGCATTGGATCACCATCAAATCTCTTATTGAACTGCTCAACATGAGAAGTGAGTTTCTCAGGTTGAGGGATTTCGTCAAACTCTTGATTCTCTTGGTCTTCCTCCTAGTTATCTGATTTTTCATCTTGGGCATTTTGTACCGTTAATGGGTTATCCCAAGTGTTTGTCGTTTTGAAAATTCTTTTTCCTTATTGTCATTTTTATCATGTTTCGATTTTTCATTGGTTTTTTAAATGTCACAAGAGGTGTCTCTTATGGGACTCGCGAGAGATATGTTGAGTACCAGACGCATAGAGTGATTAGGTGGCCACCTTATGCATATCTGTTTTTTGGCACAGGGACTTAGAGGTGCCGCTGGTATGCTTATAGCGATTATTGAGACAATGGAGTGATGCACGAATTTCGTCCATGGGTTTGAACAAGTGAATGAGCATGATTGGCTGTGTTAGAGCCAATTGTGTATACTTTAAGTCCAAGTCAGCGAAAAGGTCTTCAATTCGTAATTCTTGTGTGTGCTGAGGTGTGGAAGGAGAATCCTCCATTGTTGGGGGATTAAGGATCACCTTTGGCAGTTTTGAAGGACGGGCATCGAGAGAATCGAGGCTTTGAATGCCTCAAAATACAAAGCTCGGATGGCATGAAGGCTTCATCCGGCTTTGAAATAAGGTGAGTGTACACCCAAAACCTCTTCGATTCCTGTTTTCGGTTTTGGCTTGGGGTGATTCAGAGATTGCCTCTGTTACGCCTTGCCCTTGACTTCCCAGGCCTTGGCCTGGTTGGAAGCCTTGAGAGAAAAGCATACGCCAAGCCTCGAGGGACCTAAAACTGTATTGATGTTGACATTGGATGATGTCTTCCATGGATGCAGAAGTTTGTAGAATTTGAGGAACGAGGTCGCTGGCCTCTAGGTGTAAGGTGGCGTAATTAGCTTGCTCGAAAGAAACAAGCAGGATTTCTCCGAGCTCAACTCTTATGGCAAGCTTCCCGTTATCTACACTAGGCTTCGGAAGAGAAGAGAGTGCAGCACATACCTTGGCGATGTCGTTCTTGGTTGGAAATTTGAGGCACTGATGAAGTGTAGAGGCCACTACAAGATTCTCATGTAGCCGCGACCTTCCTAGCAGCATGTTGAATGAGGGTTTTATGTCAAAGACATAAAACTTTATCACTTGGAGCGTAAGAGACAATATGCCTTCAGTTTGTCTCTTGGTCATATCGTATGCAGCAATATTGAGCTGACATGGCTTGAAGTCATCCAGACTCTTACCTATATGCTTCACCGTTTTCATAGGGCATATGTTTAAGGATGCCCCATTGTCAACGAGTACCCTTCGTATCTCATACCCTTGCATGAAAACTATGATGTGCAACGATTGGGCATGAAAGCGATTGAAATTGACCGAGATATCTTCATTTGTGAACACGATCGGTGTTGGTGCCATCAACTGGTTGATCATTCCCCACAACTCATCCGTTGTATGTTGCTCAGGATGTGCGTCTTGGCAAGGACTTTCTCAATCTGGGCCCTATGCGCCGATGAGTTATTAAGTAGCTCCAAGATGGAGATCTGAGCTTGGATCTTCTCAAGGTGAGCCGGTAGATCGTAGGTGGTTACGGATCTTTGGGATTCTTTGTGTGGTTCATGATCTGCGATCCCTGCTGGTTGTTTGGACTTAGACGTGTGTGTCTCATTCTTTCTTTAAGGGTATCGGCTATCAGTTGAATGGATTTGAAGATTTGTCCTCTTCGGGTTAAGAAATCGATCTCGCCAACTTGAAGCTCTATAGGTGTTGCCCTAACAAACGTAAACTTTGGAGCGTTGACCCCCTGATTGGAGGATAGTCCCTTCTATTTGATTCGAACCACATCGATTTCTAACATATCATCCTCATCATATTGGTTCAATTTAGGTGGGTCATCGAGGTTTTGAGGTGAAGGGTTCCCTTTTAAAAGACCCAATAAGTCCTCTTGCGGCTCTTGGGTTGTCTTGGGCTTCCGTCTTTCTAACAGTTGTGACAGTATTTTCAACCTATTATCTCTCTCCTTGTGCTATAACACCACACAAAACAGTGCCCACCAAGGCCCCATCACATGGCCGTGCCTAGTAGCCAACCTATCATCTTCATTGGTGACTCTGCCGATGAAGAATCCCCATCACATGCCCATTGTTGGAGGATATGCGGCAGGGCTTTTATAACTTTTTGGAGAGGCTGCCAAGGGTCGTCGTATGGCTTCCAGATGCTATTGGAGAAGGTGCTGAAGATGTCTTAGGGCTGCCAGAAATTGAAGGTGGCCTGACCGGAGAAGTATTTGGACTGCCGAAAATTGGGGGACTCGTCGGAGATGTTTTGGGCATGCCGAAATTTGTTGGGGGAGTCACGTGAGAAATTTGGGGTTGTTAGAATCCGGCGGAGGACTTGCTGAAACAGTTGGAGAGGGCTTAGAGGAAGTGGGATGGCCTGGATGATGGTGACTGAGAAGAACCTGAAAGTATCACAGAGTGAAAGAGAATGGTAGTTACAGGGATGTTTAGGCCCATTTCACTAGAAAAATGGAGTTTTAGAGATGGAAATAGACGGAATAAGGTGATAAAGTGAGGTTTGAAGGATAAATGGTGGCAAAATTTTGCCGGACTTTGGCTCTAGGCTGTGATTTAATAGGAATGAAGCTAGCATTAGAAAAGAGAGAGACATTTTGGGTCAAATGGGAGTCGATGAATTTGAGGTACAGTGAGATATCAGACAACATCAGAAAAATGTTTGGAAGGAATTTGAGAGGATTGGACAGAATTTGTGTGGAAAGGGCGATTCTTGGCCAAATTACATGAATAGAGAAACACAAGGGGATTTAGAAAGTAACGTCTTTTTAAAATTTGTTTGGGGTAAAAAATAAAATAAAAATGGATAAAATTAGTTTCAAAATTGATAAATGGGTTAGAAGACGAGTTAAAATAAATCTATCTATCTCTTTGATTTCATTTTAGAAATCTAAATCTATCTATCTCAATGGGTAAAGTTAGTTTTGAAATAGATGGGTTAAAAGATAGGTTTTAAAAATTGATAACAAGCATGAACGCATCAAAATTTGTGGGAGCAAGGCCATAACAAGAAGGAGCAAATAAAACAACCCATGGGAGCCCTTTCAACAGGCCAATATACATGTAAGAGAGAGAGAGAGAGAGAGAGAAATGTATAAAACAGGTGGAAATGGGATGATGGTTAGGAGAGGGGTTGGTGCAGGAGAGTGTCGCAGAAAGGAAAGGTAAGCGCCGTTGGTGTCAGTCACCTCACCAACCTAAGAGGCAGAGAAAAGCACGCGAGAGAGCGAGAGAGAGAGAGAGAGCACACCATATGTTTGTTTTGTCGGAAGATACCCTCGCATTCACCTCGAGACCCTTTCCTCCCATCGCACGCCCCATCCCCCCCCC
>NW_006498085.1:88317-118756 GCF_000471905.2 Amborella trichopoda
TGACATATGAGATAGATAGAGTGGAAATTTGAGGTAACAAATATTTGGGGGAGAAAAAAGTGAGTAAAGACGGGGCTCTCAGTGCGGATGCTGGGACTGGGGGCCACTCAATTGGAGGACGACATGCATCGCCTCCTCTCCTCACTCTTTCATCAGGTACTGCTTCTGATGCTTGCTTCACCACGTATCTGCTCCTCTCCTGCTAATGGATATGAAAACACAGGGAGTGTTGGACGACCATTTCTCGCAGCTGCAGCGCTTGCAAGACCACGATTCCCCCAACTTTGTCGTTGAAGTCGTCTCCATTTACTTTAGAGAGTCTGAGAAGCTCCTCACGACTCTGCGTGCCCTCCTGTATATCTTTCTTTCTCTCTCTCTCTCTCTTCAAATTTACTCTCCACTGCTCAGGTTGGTTCATTCATTCATTCCAAATTACTATGTCAACAACAGTTTGGAGAGAGAGTGTACGGACTACAAGAAGATGGGAACCCATTTGAACCGGCTGATGGGTAGCAGCTCCAGCATTGGTGCAAATCGAGTTAGAAACGTCTGTGTTGCCTTGCGCACCTTCTCCGAAAGGAGCAACAGAGCTGGGTAACTAAACGCACACACTCTCTCTCTAAGCACCCTCTCTCTCTAACGGCTTCTTCAATTTGCAGGTGCATAAATTCGCTGGAGCAACTCGAATACGAGCAGTGCTTACTAAAGAGCAAGCTCCATGAGCTATTCCAAGTATGACATTTCCTTGAGCAATCGCTAGAACTACCTTATCTCTCTCTTGTTATTATGGATGAGTAATAAAAGTAGAGAGAAGTTTAACGTTACTTTGTAATTGTGACAACAGCTCGAGCAGCAACGTCTCATGGCATCTGGACTGGGATATGGATATCATTCTATCATGCTCGACTGAAATACTTCCCTCTTTTTTTATTTTGGATTGTGAAATGGAGGACGTACTTCAATGTGTGTGATCCCTCTCTCTTTCTCTAGAGAAATGAATAGAATAGAACCAACTTCGCCTGTTAGTGAAGACCCTACGGTGTGTGTGTTTGAACCGTGTATACCTTTCTTCTATGCTTTCATATCAATATATTGCAAAAGCATTATATCCATAATAATTTCCAAGTGAACTATCCACGAGGGATGCCCGTGTGAGTGACTGTCCCATGGCATCTCTTTCGTGTATCGTTCGACCAAAAGGGTAAATTACTTGTAGGATGAGGTTTCTAAGGCTTCATGAAAACAAAACAAAGCCTCACTTCAATCCCACCAATGAAATTGGTCTTTTGTTAATATGGGAAAGTGGAAAAAGGGAGAATTGTTGACCCATCTCAATCCCAATATTTTAATTTTAATTTTCTTCTATAAATTTGATTGAGATGAAATTTTGGGTGTATATACCTAACGCTATTGCGCATCATATAAAAATATGAAAAGGTTATTTTCAATAATTTAAAATGACCAAATTACCCCCTTTATTTTTCAGGGGTGTTTCGATTATTTTATATTTTGGTAAATATTTTTTAATCGTGTGCCCTATTTTTTAGTACATATATCTAAAATTTCATTATGATCCAATTTCTAGAAAAAATATGAACTACATAATGAGGATCTGATGGCTGATATTCCACTTATATTACTATTCATTATGGTTGAGAGAGAAAGAAAGAGAGTCTTTAAGACACGTACATTGTATAAATATCCATGTTTAAAGTTCCCAAAATTCTAACTACATTCCTCAAACCTAAGGTTGAAAAAAAGAGCTTGATCGGGCGGAGACAATTTCAAGAAGCACACACTATCATTGATGGTGCATGTGAGCTCCTTATATGCTCGTAGAAAGAGCTTTTGATCGAGGCCTTCAATCTGAGAAAGAGCATCTAATATAGCCTGCATATGAGGATTTGTTGGATCCCTCGCCAACTGAATTGCTCCCCCAATTGATGCTAAAGCCTCTGCAACTGAGCCAACGGTTTAAAAAAAAATTTATCTTTTTCTTCTTTGACGGTCTACAAGATGATGGTCTAGCCGCGGTTGTAGTATTCATTCTGGTTGTTCTTAACTGTATAGGTGTCTCCAATACTTCCACATCATCTTCGACATCAACGTCCAAATCCACAGTCCCTGTGTCACCCTGACCCTCTTCATTGGCTTCCTCATTATCTGCTTCTAGCATGGCCGCTGTCTTGGCCTCATCCCCATCAGCCCTATCATTATTAACAATTATTTATAGGCTTTGTCTTGAAATAGATGTGCATGTTGATGTTTGAGCAGGAGTATTATGCACAAATTGAAGTGACCCGGCATGGTATATCAAATGATAAAATAGAAAACAAGAAAGATACATACCTTACACATATCATTCCAAACTGCACTATCAGCATCAAACAGTTGCTTTGCCTCGTTCCATCCCATACTGCTTTCATTCTTTAAATCACATACTGTCTTGTAGTGTGCTTTCATTGTTCTCAATTTGTTTTTGAAAGCATCCCTTTTTAGGGGCGTTCCAAGTTTGGTAAAAAAGTTTTCTCTCTGTTAAGCCATTGCATGTTCTTGAAATCCCTTCTGGCTTCTTACATAAGAGAACTTGCTCAACAAGCAATTCTAACATGGTAGTTTCCATCACGGATGTCCATTTTAATTTCTGCCCTTTACCTTTTGATTGCCTTGCATTATCCATACCTAATAGATTGAGCTCAACACAATTAGCTAAACATATGAGGGGATTGTGATATATGTCATGCATTGCACCAAAGAGATAAATATATCTAAAAGAATCAGCAAGACATTCACGAGCATATGAGGAACATAAAGAAAATAAACATGTTAATTGATCATTGTCATTTGTTTTTTAAAGTCTGAAACAAGATTAGTTCATGCCATGCATCTACTCGAAATCATCTACAAGCAAATTATACAACCTTGTATACCATGGGAATAAATAAATCACTCATCAGGTTGGGAGATGGATATTTGGAAGAAACATGCATGGTGTTGTATGGAATTGAAGAGGAAGAGAGAGAAGAGGCTCTTGGGCATCACAGTGAGAAGTTGGCCACAGATCTCATGGAATTGTGAACACCAAACAAAAACTTAGCAAATTTATCGGTAAGTATGGCACATTATGAGCTTCTCTATGATCATCAAAGATATTTCCAAGCAATATCTAGACACAACAGATATCTTATACCCATTGAGGCACCACCGACTTGCAAAAGCACTAAACTATCTACTTAAACTTCTTTGACAAAGTGAATGGCTCGCAAAATAATAAGCCAAGCCTGATTACTAGAACAACACTTGATCATCAAAAAGCGTTCATTTGTCGTCATCTAAAACAGCACCTGATCACCATTGGTTTTTCTAAATGAAGGATCTTCTATTCCTAGTCGCATAAAGAGGTGGCATTGTGGCAAAGCACAATGAGTTTGGACTGAGACCCAGGTCTGGAATTCTTCGAAACACTAACCAGCCTCATACAAGGGCCATTGTTACATAGACCCTCACAAGCATCAAATCAGGTTCTATAATCCAAAGACCCTTAGATAATAATGACAAATGACAATATATAGCACATCGAAAACTTCAGAAATTCAAAAAAATGGCAACCATTCTTCAGCAAAGTTCAATAGACACAGGGCACCAAAGATCAAATGGCAGGTGGAACATGTTTTTCAACATGGCATTTATCAGAAGACAACAACCTCATCCTATCTTTGATCGAGATGAACTAGCGCAAAATAAAAGTTGCTTGAGTCCTTCAAGAGTACTCCCACAGGAGCATACTATACACTTACTCCCTTGGGTAAAAAACTGCTTAAGAGGATTCTTTCCTATAAAATTTGGGGATATGCTTTAAAATCATCAGAACATGAGCACTTGAAGAAAAATTGAGATTGAACTGCTAAGCACATAGATTTGGCCTTTTCAAAATTGGACAATCTCTGCTCAATCTTAAGAAATTACTATTTTAGACACATATGCATGAAGTGCTTATCATTTTATTTTATTTTATTTTATTTTTTTCTTTCATGCCAGTGGCTGGGTTTAAGGGGTAACATCTTCAAAATCTAGTGTCCTAAAAATGTTTGTAGATAAGAGTTTTAATCTAGAGATGGAATGCATCAAATGCTCCATCTGGTAATTTATAACTCCTTGATGCGAGATATTGAAGTCCATGGATTGCTTTGGCCCAGTTATGGACATCCTTTGGCCCGGGTAGGATGAATAATATATAGCTTGGTTAAAGATGAATTATGGATAAAACCGCAATTTCTTCCATTAATAATGCAAGAATTTTCCAACTTTTTGTCTCACCAACATCTTGAGCAAAAAAAGAAAGGGTGGAATTTAAGTAAAGGGAGTTGAAGCCCCCCTTTATGATTGGTTGAGAAGGTCACTAAAATGGGAAATAAACAAGTGGCTATAAAATGTAACATCTTTTGAAATGCTTGCCTTTAAGGGGAACTGGCTTTATCATTAAAAGCATTTTGATTGATCCTATCCCCCTCCCTAAAATTGTCTGAATTTGTTAACACCTGATTTTAGGGTAACTAATTGACAGGGAAGAAGCCCTCACTTTCAATAGATATTAGAGGCATCCAAGAATCTAAAACCAGTTTTTTTATTGGGTAATAGACGTTGAGAGCTATCATTTGTTCCTTTATGGCCATTAAAAGTCAGCTATCTCATAGTGCAAATCGTATTAGATATTTATAAGTGCTATCTAGCTCTAGGGCCCATATGTGATAATTAATTTTGTCTGGAGCAGATTACCTTATCTCTAAAATTAATACACTTTAGATAATAATATTTTATTAGCTACTTGGTACTTGTCTATTATTATCAATAAAAAATGGGTAGGGCCCCCAATCCCCACTAACTTATAAAAAATAAATAACTAAAAAAAAAGAAACCTGGTATTGTATAATATTATCTAACTGTTTAACTTTTTCTAATATTTTTTACATTTTTTAGCTATTTTTGACTAAAATAGTAAAATGCTTTGACTAAGGTAAAAACAACTTTTGGAAAAGATAAAATTCTATGTAACCTTGCCTATAAGTCCATCTAAGATAACTTTATAACAGGCACTGCCAAACAATACATAATTCAATATCAAGATTAATTTTATTGAAACAGTGAATTATTAGTGATAATGAGTACATCCAAATACGCTAATAAGATAAATCATATATAAGCCACTCTAGATCAATGTTAGGTAAAAAGTCTCCAATAGTAGTTGAAGTCAAATTTGGGGATGTAACCTCCTCAACCGAGCAACCAACCTCAGAGATAAAAGGAACTCAAATCACAATGTATAGAGGTTGACATATTTATGTATGGTGTATCTTATAGCTTACTTTTCCCAATGACTTCAAGAAAAGGATATCTAGAAGCATGGTTCCCTAACCTTAGAACTACTGTGGCTTGCAATTTTTGGAGACAGGAACCCCTCCCCCACCCCCTTCCAAAAGAAGAACAAAAAAAATAAAATAAACCTTTAGGTTTCTTTCTTACCATGCATAACAAAACAGTGTTTTAAAAAACAAGAACCGAGTGTCGACTCGTTCATCTAATGATCTGAGTTTGCCGTGTCCCATTTGGCTGGGAAATTTTATTAACGACTTTTTTTAAGCATTGCAATGAACATTACAGAATCTTAGGAGGCCAATTAAAAAACAAATGGTCTTCAATGAATCTCTGCACAAAGTTTGTTTTCATCGAGGGCAATTTCTATCATTGGTAGAAAACGTAATTCTCCAAGCAAAATCGGTTGACTATTGGCAAAAATTTCTATCATTTGTCAAAGAGAAAACATAGTTATCCACGGAAAAATTGGTTAAGAGTTGGGACTAATAGTAGACCCCATCACATCACCTACTGGAATATTTCATGCGTGTCATTAGTGTTGTAAAAAATGACTCCTCGGATGGGGGTTATCCGGTCTGTCACCGAAATCGGCCCTAGCCTCCTTGCCTTGTGATTTATGAAATATTTTTATATAAAAGACTAATTTTTTTTTATAATTCAATTTGAGAAAAAGTTGATATATTGCTTTATGCAATTCTTTTTATCCTTAAATTTGGGTTGGTTTTTTTTTTTTGGGGGGGTAATTTTGTAGGAAAAACAGCCTCTATCCAGTTTTTCAAATAGTTTGGGCATTGGTTTTTCGAAAATATTAGTGACGTGGTGTTAGCAAGAATAAAAACCAAAATTTGACTAAGGCATGGGGGGTGCTACAACTACGGCCCTTCCCACATTTGATATTTTCTTTCATTCATCATTTTGTTGGATCATCTATTCATCCGGTTCTTTAGCCAAGGGTGACTAATCCAGTATGTGTTTCCAAAAAACTATCCTTTATCCCTGAGTTTTGTGGCACCGACCATGAGCTTTGCTCGCAAACTGGCTCGTTTGACCTAAATTCGGCTTGTTTACTCAAAACCGGTCATTGGCTGTGGCCGGTTTTAGCCATGGCGGTCAACTGTAAAAATAAAAAATAAAAAATATATTTTTTTTAAAAAAATAAATTTATTTGTATAGTTTATATATGTTTATATATATATTCTATTGTTTTGAAAAATATTTGTATAGTTTATATATACATTCTATTGTTTTGAAAAATATTGAGAAGTATTTTGGCTATAAATACCTATTTTTATATGGGTGAGGTTGGTATAAGGTGTCAAATTATATTATTGAAGTACGGTGGGCCTCAAAACTATGCCAAAAATGCAATTTTGGTGCCACAAAGCATTGCAATGATATAAAAATCTATTGTCGCCGATAATTATGAAATTTAAAGTTTCAGAAATGGTGACGATCAAACATATCTATAAATACTTGAAAATATTGAAGTGCACCTTACCTATAAGGTTGAGACCTTATGTAAACTTTTTACTTTTTATATTTTTCTATCGTTTTTTAGATTATTTCTTAAATATCTATTTTTTTTATTACTTTAAACATACTTATTTATTTTTCTGGGAATTTTTTTGATATTTTGTAAAAATTTTTTAACCAAGCCGGGAGAGGGCCCGTTACCTGGACCAGTTTCCAGTCACTCAAACCCGACTAATGGCTGGGTTCGCATCCCAGTTTGTGGCTTCTGATAAGATACTTCCATGTGAGGTGGACTCAACCTAAGCCCTACTATGATACAAACTTTATGGGTTAGGGGTTAAGATATATGAAGTCCAATTTTAATTAGGAATGGATCTAGGGCACAACCCCCATTTTTGGGTGAGAATGGAAGTAGAAACGAGGTGAACAAGGGAAATTGGAAATTGTATAAGAGAGGACAACTACTTTTTCTTCTTGAAGATGAGAGGGGAGCAGTTCATAAGGAAGACACATTTTTATGTCCCCTCCACCTTTGGCCTGATGCGCACAAAAATTTATATTTATATTATATTGTACATGGAAAAGTAGTACAGCCACAGCTTTATACAGCTAAATATCTAATTTCACTGTAAAATTAAAAAAAAAAATGTAAATCGATTATTTCGGTCTGAATAATCATGAATTTTAAAAAAACAAAAAAAATTAAAAAACGTAAAAAAATAGTTGATCTTGCAACATTTTCTTTGAATAGCCACTTTACATATTCTCCACTCTAGTTAGGTCTGCATAATTTTTGGATCTTCAAAATTATATAATAACGAGGAAAAGTAGATTTGGAGGCTGACGTAGGTCTTTCCGTCACTGGATCTGTTTTTTGCAGCATCAACTTGAAGTGAAGCAATGCCAAAATTTACAAAGCTGCAGCCTTACCAAAATTTCATGCTATTTACCATTTGAAATTCTTTTATATAGGGTTACAAAGAAGTAAGTGCAATAAACTATACAGTTTATTTTATTTGAATAATATAAATTTGATATTATCTTGCCATTTTGACATCGTCTTAAAACATATGTCAAATTTATGGTGTTCAGTTAGGGTAAATGGTGTCACAACTTTACCGATACAAGTGATGTTGCAATTACCACCTTATATAAAATGCACCCTCCCGTGCTTATAAACTGAACCCATTACAATTTATAATGAGAGGGAGAGAGAAAAGTGGGGCCTGTATATTTAATGAGAGAAGAGAGAGAGGAGGGCCTGTGAAGAATTGCAGATGGCTTCTTGGAATCATGTGGGGGACACTATGCTAACTCTAATCTTTCTTTCCTCTCCCCCAAAATAATAATAATAATAATTTCCATTTGTTCTGCTTCTCTCTTATCTTACTTACCATCCCCCTCCCCCTCCCCCTCCCCCCTCCCCCTCCCCCCATTTGTTTATTACTTCTCTCACTCCCCACTCTCTGCTCCACAGTCTTATGAACTCTCTACTCTTCTCCTAATAAACTCTCTTACCTCCTACTGTGACCCTTCCACTCTCTCAAATCTGAATCTCTCTCTCTCTCTCTACCTTTCTATATCTTTTAAAGGAAGAGAGAGAAGGATGCCTCGGCCAGGTCCCAGGCCTTACGAGTGCGTGAGGAGGGCGTGGCACAGCGATAGGCACCAACCCATGAGAGGTTCTCTCATCCAAGAAATTTTCAGGTTCTCTCTCCATATATATATATATTTTGTTGTACCCACTTCGTCTCTCTCTCCAATTTCCTTCTCCATTCACTCCATTTGGCTTGGTTAACTCAATTGTATGTGTGTCATGGTGCATTATTTATTATTAGGGTTGTGAATGAGTGTCACAGTTCCTCCACCAGGAAGAACAAGGAGTGGCAGGAGAAGCTCCCCGTCGTTGTTTTGAAAGCAGAGGAAATCATGTATTCCAAAGCCAATTCTGAGGTGATCCCGTTCTCCTCCTCCTCTTTCCTTTTGTTTTTGTTTTTGTTGGGGGTGGGTGGGCGTGGGGGTGTGAGGAAGCCCCCTCCCTTCTGTCCTAATTGGGTTCACGTTATTTCTTAGTATTTATTGTTCAGCTTGGACTGTGACTATTTAGGCTGAGTATATGGATCCTAAGACTCTGTGGGAGAGGATGAATGATGCAGTGAACACCATGATTCGGAGGGACGAGAGCACCGAGACGGGGAATCTTTTGCAGCCGTGTATCGAAGGTCAGTCCTGCCTGTGATTTTTGAATTGTACATAACTTGAATCCTTCTTCTTCTATTTACCATTGGTTTCCAAGTAAGCGGTCATTTAATATTTCTATGCTACAAATCCTCTGGTAGTGCTTCTTCTACTGCTATACAGTTTTTGTTCGGGCAATGTACATTGGTTGGTGGTTGCTTTCTTGTCTTTCCTTTTTTCTATCTTTATTTTTATTTTCATCTTTTGGTGGGGAAGTGGTTCTGGTTGGTGCCATAGTAAATAACAGTAGTAGGGGCAGGCAGGCAGAGAGTCGATTTATTTGCTTGATTGGTAAGTTATTTGCCCCCATTTCCCACTTCTTTCTTTTGTTTTTTTGTTAATGTGGTTGTGGTTTCCACTTCAGCTGCCCTTAACTTGGGTTGCACTCCTAGAAGAACCTCACGCAGCCAGCAGCATTCACAGCGTCAAATTAATAGTAGTAGTAATAATAATTCAAGATGCTATTTAACAACTACCTCTGGAGCCCCCCGACTACGAGTTTTGGATAGCACAACCACCAACACCACCACCTCTATTGTTTCCCCAATAATTATTGTTAGTGGCAATGAGAAAAATTATGATGCCTCTTTGCTCCCCCTTCACACCAATCAACCCACCCACATCAACCACCCACAGCCTCAGCAGCAGTTTTACTCCTCCTCCTCCTCCTCCACCTCCACCTCCTCCTCCTTAAGCACTACCACCCATTTGGCTCCTGAATCCTTTTATGAGCACACTTACGTAAACGCACCCATCTCTTCTTCTTTGGGATGCCCCCTCACAACAATGTATGAAGAAACTCATTTGCATGAGATGAATACCTCGACCGCTCCCCCTCTGTTTCCCTTGTATTTTGGACTTACCCCTCCACCTCAACCTTCACCTCCAATTTTACAAGCCTTGTATCCCTTCCAAGATGCCAACCGTATTCCAAACACATCTCATCATCAATCATCAGAGGCTTTGGAACTAGAATTACTAAAGTCATCAACAAGTGACCTACTCAGATGCAGGGGAAATGATGATGACGTTGATGACGAGGGAGATTGTTCCTCTCCTACCAAAGCCAATCGAGATGGAGCTTCTTCTGAGAACCCACCATCAGTTGGAGGAGGTACTAGTGGTGATTATTACGACCTTTCACTACGTTTGGGACCGTCTTTAGTAGACATGGAAGGTGATGATAGAGGGCCAGCTGATGATTCTCAAGAACGAAGCAAGGACCCCAATCTTTCATCGTGCACATCAGGACTGAGAATCTTTGACAACTCTCCATCATGGCAAAGAGGTGCTGCGATCCATTTGTTTCCTCCCGAGGACTCTGCTAATGATGCCTTGGAATCCTGCTCCAGCAGATGGAACTCAAAAGGAGATGATAATGGGCTACTGAATTTCAAAGGAAATGATGATGGGCTGCCTCTGGCCTTGGAGGCAATACTCAACAATAGGAAGCGTAGGGCACCTGATTGGTCTAATTCTCCTTCTGCTAATTGAATGTTTTGTCCTTGAAGGGAAATTGATGTTGTCTGTTGCTGTTGTAGTAAGTTTTTATCACGAATCAGCTATTTTGTTATATTATTTCTGTTGATGTCAATTGATTGTGCAGCCTTGCAAGATAAGAAATGATCAACGAAAGCCAAGTTTTGTTTTTTATATTGTCATTTCTAACGGCATTTAAGATGCAGTATATAATTCTTTCTGATACCATGGTAGCATGCAAGATGATTGCCAAATCTGACTATGTAACATGTCATATCCTCCATTCTTTAAAGACAGAGAGGCAATCTCCTGGCTTGTGCTCCATTCTGTGTGAACAACCATATTCTCAGTGTAGTTAACTGCCTATGACAACATTACGAGGAGAAGACCTGAAGTAAGAGGTATTTGCAAAAATATAATTATGAAATAGCCATTAGGACTTTCTTAACCTCCACCAACAACCCTTTCAAGTTATCAATGAAAATGATCTAACTTAGGATGTAAATTGTGACTATGGTACATCTCTGGTTTCTCTATGTTTTTGGAAAAGTTGTCCAGAATAACTTTAATGGAAGGGCATATCTGAAGCGAGTTTTTTAGGTGCCCATTTTCAACCTGAGGCTTCTGTTAAGGAAACTTGAAAGGCATGTATGCTGACAGTATTTGCCGACATAACAGTGTGATGAGATCTCTACTCACATTTGAGGAACTAACCAAAGTACCCTGAATTTCTTTGAATTAGCGGGGTGCCATGACTTCTCCTTGATATAAAAAAGAACCCTTGTATAGTGAGATATGTTCTGAGAAGCCAAACAATGATGTGATTTTTAATTAGTGCAGATCTAACTAACCCACAATTTATTTTTAAAAAAAAACCGATTGCAAAGCTTGTACTAGTTAATAGCAATAGAGGGATTTGTGAAGAACAGAGGCCAGATGCACACATTTTTTAACTTCCTTAATGTGCGGGATAACAAAGGTGCCACCCTACTTCAATGAAACTTACGTTCTTTGCAATTCTTGAGAGCATGTGATAATTTTGGGGATGATTATTAGTGGTCCTTTCAGCGATGTGAATGCCTGTGGTTGCTTTCAAGGGTGTGGAGGAGTTGAAATTTGCCTTGTATGAAGCTCACGAATTTAAACTTGTTAAGATTTTGCCCTGTGGTATGGAAGAGTTCAGATTTTGGGTCCTAAAGAGAACCTCCCAATATCTCAACTTGTATATTGAGCTTTGCAAATAATCCTCTGGGTCTTATTCTGAAACTTACATTTGTGTTTAAATTTTTACATTTCAATACAATCATAAAATAAACCTTTACTCTTCTTTTTTTTCCATTTTTAAATTGGGGAACTTCTCATTTTCCCCTATTATTGTTCTATGTGTCTAACTGTTCATGTTAATGAAACACCGAAATCCTCTCTTGCTGCATGCATTGTTCGTCTCCTGACTCGATTCATTGATGTATCTCACTGAAATTTCTGAGCAGTCACCAAGGCAGTTGCTTATCAAACTCACATAATTCCTATAAATATCAAAATTTTGACCATACGCCTTGATAGTCCTTTCTTTTACTTGTCTGTTAGTTCTACTTCTGATGAGCAGCCTGTGTATGTAATCCTATACTAAGGGTAGCCATTCCTATGGACCTGTTTTAATTGCTTATGTGAGCTCTAGACACCAATTAATTTATGTTGTAGTAATAAAAGAACTTTATAGCTTGGATTTTTCGGTTTTAAAATTATAATTTGATTGAAATTATGTTATGGATTTTTTTTTTTTTAGTTGGATTTCTATGTTAAATATGTTCCTTCTTCAATAATTTTATATTTTATATATTTTAGAATATATTGGTCTAATAAGGTGCGGCCATAAACTTTCCCTTAACTCATCCCAGGCTCTGGTAAAAGAGGTGGCTTGCATTAGGTAGGCAGCCAACATAAAAATTTTGCCACATCTTATCATCAATCCTGAACCTATGTTGTGTGCTCATGCTAGGGCGTTCCCCTTACGTGACATGCAGCACCACCTAGGTGCAGTGAGAAATAAGCAAGGATTAGCTAAGGCATTCCCCCGAAGTGACACACTGTACTGCTACCCGGGTGCAGTGAGAAATGAGCAAGGGTTAGCTAGAGAATTCCCTTGAAGTGACGCACTGCAACAATGCCTAGATACGATGATAAGTAGGCAAGGGTTCTCGCATCATTTTGGACGAGTGCGGGTAAATAAGTTAGTCCAAGAGGGTAGGATCCGTCTAGCTACATGGAATGTAGGAACACTAACAGGTAAGAGGATGGAATTAGTGGATACAATGAGACACGGAAGAGAACATAGCTTGTCTACAGGAAACTAAGTCGAAACGGGAAAAAACTAAGGAAATTGATTGATATAAACTTTGACAAAGATAATAATAGAAATGGCGTAGGCATAATAGTAAATAAATATTTAAAAGATAAAGTAATTAATGTTAAGAGAGTAGGTGATAGGCTCCTATTAATCAAACTCATGTTAAGGGAGGAGATAATTATGTAATTAGTGCTTATGCACCACAGGTAGGACTAGAGGATAGAATTAAGAGACAATTATGAGAGGACATAGATGGACTAGTCCAAGAAATACCAAATGGAAAGATGACCTTTTTAGGAGGGGACTTAACTGGTCATGTAGGAAAATATAGTAAAGGATATGAAGGGGGTACATGGGAGATATGGTTTTTGGGAAATAAATGAGATCGGTGAAGCTATTCTGGATTTTGCTTTGGCCTACAACCTAGCAATAGCAAATATGTACTTTAAAAAGCAAGATGATCATTTAATAACTTATAAAAATAGACAATATAGAAGCTAGATAAACTTCTTTTTAGTCAAGAAGGTAGATCGGCCGTAATATAAAGACTGCAAGGTTATCCCAGGAGAGAGTTTGACCAAGCAACAAAGGCTCATGGTTATGGATGTCTGCCTAAAGAGAGAAGAAAAGGAGTGAAAGAACTAGGTGGTGGAATTTAAAAAAGGATAACATAAACTTATTTAGGGATAAGTAGGTAAAAGAAGGAAAATGAAATATTACCAACCCGAAATAATTGAGATGAGGCTTGGATGAGATGATTAATAAATGAATTTGTTCCTTGTTTCCTCTTCTTAATTTATCAAATATTTTCACGGTTTTGGGTATTGGGTACCCCTTTGTGTAAGTTTCAATTAATATGATAAGTTATGGTTACCATCTGCTCAACCTTGTGAAATAGGGATTGTCATAGACCCTGGAAATTCATTTAACAAAAACTGTATATGAAAATTCAAGAAAGGATTCAAAATTCTCTTGTTCAACGCAGCCACTTATTCGCAACTGAAAGTCGTGTGATTATTATTGGATTTGAAACTGATTATTTGACTGTTGATTAATTATCATTAGGGGGATCCATGCCAAGTATCAGCAGATTTGGTAAAAGGAAAAAAAAGAAAAGTGAGGTGATCTAGTTTTGGCAAGAAACTTCCATCAATCATTGGTTTTGTAAATTGTATGAAGTAATGTTCTCACCAGTTAAATTACATTGGATAAATAGAGGCACGTCTGTAAATTGGGATGGGATTTTGCTTCCAATCTGAAAAAAATGCGGAGTCCTTACCCTCTTATTGGTGCATGTAGGGTGTTTTGTTACTCATGACTTATTCAACAAATAGAGGATGCTAGCCAGCCAAGAATCAAGCCAAATATCTATCCATCACTTCAAGTGAAAATAGTGAAACTAAATAGTGATTCGTGGAGATTAAATTCCAAAGAATTTCATCTTTATATTTCAAGTTAGTGAAGATTTAAAGTCAATTGTTCCTCAAACAGTAAACTTTACCAGGGTTTGATTTGAATTTTGAGGCTAAACATTTTGAATAGTTGCATTCTGCTTTACACACATCCTGCTGAAGAAATCTGAGTTCTTTGTTCTTTGTTAACAGTAGTACAGCGAAGAAATTAAAAAAAAAAAGGAGAAAAGATGATGGAAGACGATATGTACCTGTTGTTGGAAACATGCAGTGGAATATATTAGGCAACAAAGGATCCAAGTTTTACATGAATTAATGATATTTATTTTCAAAATTTCACATGGAATTCGGGAACATATACATATACATAGTTATGAAAAGTTACAATGTTTTTCAGTGACAAGTAGCGAGCCTTATAAAGGTCTTTGAAACACGCCCTTTCTCTGGCCATCACCATCCAGACCAACGCGAACATGAAGGAGAAATTGTCGCATATTCTTGTTAGTCATGCTCTCAATTTTATTCATATGTATATAATTGTGACACTATGTCCTACTAGTTTGCATTCATCAAAAAGTTCGTATGCTATGGACTGTCATGATCTTGGAATCCTTAATATGTTAAAGTCTCAGGCAATTTGTGTGGCTATTATGAAATAATCCTATATACTCTTTCTATCCAAATGACTAGGGAAAAATAATAATAGAGCCATGAGGCCCTTTACCTACTCAGTTACGAATTAGGTTTTAGAGTATGGAGACATTTCGTCTAATATTTTAAGTATTGTGACTCGTGGGAAAAATATTTTGCTCTAATCACACTTGTGGAAGATATCATGGATCCCTGCTAGGTATTGCACAATAGTTCCTTCTAATCATTCTTGCTGAAATGCTGCATCTTTAAAAGCTATATTAAGTTGGAAGTGTTGATACGGTGATATCCAAAGATCACCACCATAAGGAAATCTTGAAATCTTATGTTATATGGGATTGATATTCATGTTGATAAGTTTCTTAGTTAGTTAGAAATCCATTGAAGGTTTCTATTGGCTATAGATTCCCAATATATGTAAGAAATGAGAGGAAAAGAATTGGGGTCACTATATAGGAAGGTGGCTTCCTCTTGAGAGAGAGAGGCGGTGATCTCTTGCATAGAGAGGCAAGGCCTCCACATAGAGAAAATTGAGCTTTCTTGGAAGACGAACACTGCGATAGTGCCTCATGGCGAGTGAGAGGATGGTTTCTTGTGGAGAACCAGTTCCTTTAGAGATTTTTGGTGTTTTCTCCTTTTAGAAGGAAAAAGTCTTGGTTGCTGCTATCAAGTATTTCTTCCTGGACAATAGTTCAACTATGAAATAGAGATGGGTGATGTCAGTTTAGAGAGTTGATTTTAAAAGGGTTGCTCAATAGGGTCTTGTCGAGGATTAGAGAGTAACCCCATGCCCCAAAATCTATGATGTAATTCATATCGGTTTAATGGATTTCAGTTTGCCATGTCCTTGGATGTAATGCCTTTGGGGTCAATCGCATAAACCTGTGTTCTTGTGGTGGGGATGTGTGTGTGATTTATGCTTTATTTCTAATTCTGGTATTTATGGTTACCACTCACCTATTTTGTTTTCAGTCGGTTAAGTAAACAATTTTGGTTCGCTGTATCCATATGTAAGAGTCTTGAACCGAACCGGAAGAGCAGTTATGCTCCATTTTACTTTTCTTTTAAAATCATTTCTTGTAAGACATATCTCTCAATTCCAGATTCAGAAATATCTGCTCCACAGGCCATTGGAATGGTTTTGGAGTGCGATGTTCTGCAACACATAGACCTCGGCTATCCCATTGCTGGAGCCTTCATCCGAAGACATGAAATTTTTTTTTTTTTGAAAAAAGGTTCTAAGTCTACCTATTCGCCTTCCAACTTTTAATGGGGGTAGATAGTTTCCCATCCCTCAGACCTTATAAAGTGTGGCCATTCACACTATCCTAACTGCCACCTACTCAAAACAATTTGAGGCCTTAGCATTAGGTTCAGATTCCAATCTGTGATTATCCCAGCAGGAGTCTGCATAGGAGCGTCCTATCTTCACACCAGACCATCTGAAAACTGAAGCTTGCTACCATGCCCATCCTACACCCCAAAACTGTGCACAACATACCAATCCCTTTTGAAATCCTACCAGCCTGCTCTTGCCCCTCAGCCTCCCCCCATTCCGTAAGAGCTGTATTTTCATCTCAGAACCTGCCTCCAAAACCCCCTTCCTTTCCCCCCACATCTCTAATATCATTTTGGCCCATTTTTTTTCCTGTTTAATTTATGACTAGGATGTCTAATTCTAGTAGTAAGTGAATATCACAGCGAGCATCATATTTATTTGTCAACCGGATGTGAAGGACCGCCTTTTGATATTTCTAGCACACCCAAGCATCTGCAGTTGTTTTTATTTGGGTGTTTCCTTTCCTCTTTATTTAAATAAAGATTCGTGTTCCAGGATCATCCACAGGGTTGAAATTCAAACCATATTCAATGAACATGGAATGCGGGAAGTACTCGCTACAGCACATATGGTCATTGGCTGGAAGTTTGGCTAATCAATTGTGCAATCTCTTGGTGAGATTGGATTTTTGAAGTAGTTCATTAAATTATGAATCACAGTCCATGGCGTTGAATTAACTATCAATTTCTTTTGGATTTTATCAGTCAGAATGGAAAAAGCATCTTAGTCCTTCTGGGTCATGCATTTTCCCTCGTCAGTAACCGGCTTAAGTTTGTATGTTTGACAAAGCAATTGACAAAATGTCGAGTATATTGGGCACTTTACGCGCTTCATCCCTTTCTTTCCCTTCACAACACTTTCCGATCTAAATTTTCTTGGGTTTATGGATCATTCACTTTTGCTGGAGTTCATCATTCCCACTTACTGTTAGGATTTAACTAATCTCTTTCTCAGTCATCCGTTGTGTATCTTTCCTAGCCAATCGATTGCATCTCCGATAATGCGCTAACATAACTCATGCCATTTACTTCTCGAGGAACTTAGGGAGGGTGTGCATTTAATAATGATGTTTAGCATATACAGAAGTGCAACATAGTGCTTGCTGTTTTAGTGGAAATGGAGAGAGAAATAAACAGAAGGAAAAACCATTTAAACCCTGATTTTGATGCATGATCACTTTCCATTTCTGGAAAGAACTTATTTTCTGGAAAGCACTTATTGTCAAGGACATCTACACCTCATGCCATTTGATCTGTCATCCCATCATTAATTTATTCTTTGCAAGGGATTTATCAGTGCATTAGGTGCCTAATAGTTTTCCTAGTGTATTAGGAGCCTTTATGTTGTCCTCTATAAATAAATGTCACTGGGTTCATCGTGCTGTGTGATAATGCAGATTTTTGAAGTTCACTGTTGTTTATGAGTTCTTCAGGAGCAACGACAAAAGCTAGAGAGCTCTGTAACAACATCAAATACTAGAAACTTCTGTTCATTGACAAATTAAAATACTGATACAAGTCCAATACACCTATCACGCTAATTAAAATGAATACCTCGAAACTCATGATCCTCAATTTATGAATATATGAAAAGAAAAATACAAGAATATCGAGTCTCAACAACAATAATTTATTGGGATGCCATCATTTGTGTTTCAATGTTCTCACACATAGAGGTAAGAAGAGACGAGTGTGGCCAAAAGGATGGTTGCTGTTCCTGCAAAGGTAAGGGGTGAGGCCGAGTTGCTTGGTGGAGGAGGAGGTGAGGAGTTTGGTGTAGGAGATGTGGGGCTCGGGGTGCCTGCACTTACGGAGATGGTCACCTTCTGACCGCTGTTGCAATGGGTGCCTACACCGCAGAGGAAGTAGTGTATCCCGGCTTCGAGAGTCACGGTGGCCGGCCCTTCAGTGAAACTGCGAATAGGGGCGGTTGAAGAGCATGATTCATACCCTGCCTTCTCTACTTGGATCACGTTGTGCGATCCTGTCCGGAAGTCGAAGACTGGAAATAAAAGAACCAACCACAAATGCATCTATACTCTTTCAGTTGAGAGATTCCTTTGAGAGAATTATTCAATGGAATTGAAAAACCTTCATTTTATGTTTAGCATGACGATGGTGGCTTTACTGAAAAAATAAAAAAGAAGGGGGCAGAATTGGGTGCTTACTCAGCTTATCACCGACTGAGAAGGTGTTCTCAGTTGCCCATTTTTCATAGAAGGAGGAGTCGTCGGGTACCTGCCAACCTGTGCTCCCGCCCACAGTGTGGTCCGTGGCCATGCACACCGTGCACATCAGCAGAGCAGCAACACCACCCAAAAACATTCTCAACGATGAGCCCTCCATTGATCGTGTGATTCCCAGGTTGTCCCTGTTCTATTGATTGCTTCTGCAGAAGAAGAGGCAGAGAGAGATTGTGCAGAGAGAAAAAGAAAGAAAGAGAAAGAGATGAAGTAGTATAGTCGCACAAGGAGATATGGTGGTGGGATGTGTGGTGAGCACAAGTATATATATATATATAATACTTGTATTACATATATAGAGAGAGAGAGAGAGAGAGAATTCCAATTCCGCAAGGTTGGGGCGGCTTGAAGGCGTGTGGGACCAGACGTTTGCAAGCCACATCTCGGCGAACGACGAAAAGTAGTTTAGTTTTCTTTCTTGCGACCACCAAAAAATCAAACGTTGAAAACATCGCCTACGACAAACCAAACCAAACCACAATGAGTTTCACCACCCTTTCTCTCTCTTCTCTCTAGAAACAATCAAACAAACAAACAAACACATGGCAAGTAAATAAAGTATCCAGGAAAGTCCCTCTGGGGGGAGGAGGAGGAGGAATTTTCTTTCCAATGGCAATGGAACGCGTCCAATTTAATTGGTGCTGCATGACATTTCGTCATTCAATGACTTAAACCAAATCAATTTCTCAATCTAAGATTGGTTCTTTTATTTTATTAGTTTGACATAAAATGTAAAATATTTATATATACAAATAATTTATGGGAAAAAATATTCAAGCATGGTTTTTCTTATATTTCGTAAGTTTCTCTCTCTATAATTTTTGAAACAATTTCTCTCTCTAAAATTTAAATTTAATATAGTTTCTTTCTCTAAAATTTTTGATACAGTTTCTCTTTTTAAAACAAGTTTTTAGATAGTTTCACTCTCTAAAATTTTCAGGTAGTTTCCTTATCTAAAGTTTGATCTCTAAAATTTTAAGATTCTCTCTCTAGAACTTAAAATTCGAGATAATTTTTCTCTTCGATTCTATAAATTTTGAGATAGTTTCTCTCTATAAAAAATTTCAACTAGCTTTTCTCTCCAAAATTTGCTATAGTTTCTCTCTCTAAAATTTAATAAAACTTTTCTCTCTAAAACTTTTTAGGTAGTTTCTCTATAGGGGCCCTCTCCCCACTAACTCACCCAAAAAAATTGATATAGTTTCTCTATCTAAAATTTTAAGATATTTTCACTATTTAAAACTTAAAATTAGAGGTAATTTCTCTTTCTAAAATTTTTGAGATAGTTTATCTTCAAAAAAATTAAAGTAGTTTCTCTCTAAAATTAGATATAGTTTTTCTCTAAAATTTTAGAATACTTTTATCTGTGTATAAACTTAAAATTTGAGATAGTTTCTCTCTCTAATTCATGTAGGCATTTTTGTGGAATTAATTATATGTGATAAAGTTGGTGACTTTGATAAATGAAAATATACCAGCGAAAATACTAACCCGCCCCCCCCCCCCCAAAAAAGAGATATCGTTCTATTTTTACATGAATTGGTCCAATTTGTGGTACAGTTTTTTAATATGGAATAAATTTTTGTATGCATTTGTCGTGTACCAAACGTGCATAACATAATTTTCACATGAAAATATTTTGTTT
Organism: Amborella trichopoda; assembly: GCF_000471905.2. The sequence goes on from NW_006498085.1 coordinate 108,517, forward strand.
CATACTTACAAAACGTGCGATATATTTCTATTTGTTCTTTCCCTAACGAAACACCTTGCTTCATCAACGTGGATGAAGCAAGTTCTACTTGTAGCATAACTGCTTCATCAATGTGGATGAAGCAAGTTCTACATGTAGCATAACTGTCAAGATTGGACTAGACTTTCCCATCTAACCAATATTACTATAGGTATTGTGGCCAGTCCGGTCTAAAGTAAAAATTGAGATCAATCGAAAATCAGTCAGATCCAACACTCGATTAGTTTTGGCCAATCAAACTACTTGATTTTAACTGGTCCGAATGGTTACATAAAATAGGGTATTTTCTTTTATAATATATTTATATTTTAAACTATTATTTTTATTTTTTATTTTTTTAAAAAAATCCAGTCCAACAAGTAGTAAGCTGGTTTTGATTGAACCAACCATTTACTAATTGAGTGGCCCCGTGCAGTCCTAAAAACATTGGTATATTTATATATAAATATTTTTTCCATTTGGTGTTGTTTCCATTGGTAGTAGGATGTAGTGGTCTCCAGGATGTAGATAAAGGCAAAAGTAAAATGACGTGAAATTATGGTGGGAAGGGGGTGGGGGTGGGGGTGATAGAAGATTTCCATGAAGAAAGTATAAGCCCACCGGCACGGTTGGAAGCTTCTTCCAGACAGCTGCTGCTCTATTCTAAGCCTTGCACCATGAGCCCGCCCTGTCCCAGCGGCCCGGTCCTTCCATTATCAAGTCATGGACGGTTTGGCACGATTCCAGCCAGACAAGAAACAGGGTTGGTTTGGGGCCCTCGGGCAGAGCCCTACGAGCCACATGTTTTGGTCTTGGGTCGTTTGTAACCCACTTGCACATTTTCTTTGAACTACGTTCAGCATCAAATGGGCAAGGTTTTTATACTTCCCTTGGTGCATAGAAATTATATATTGATCGTTTAGTTTGATTTAGAGCCCACGTTTCAGAGCATTTTATTTTTAATTTTTTTATATAAAAATTATATTAATATGAACTTTAGTTCTTGCCATCATCTTAATGAGGGCATACCTATGTTAAAAAATAAAATATTTTTGGTAAAATACTATTGAGAACAATAGTTTTATATTTTTAGGAGTTTAAGAGAAGACTAGAAACCCAAAATTTGGAGTCACAATATCTTTCAGAAAAAAATTAAAAATAAAATAGTATAGAGGTGGTGACATTGTGATTGACGTCATCTCAAATTCTCAGCCATCCATTGAGAATGGACTGTTGGATGAAGTAAATAAATTTTATACAGCAGAAGAAATATAAACAGCTTAGCCATGTCACATCACCCCACCAACAATTATCAAAGGGTATTTGAAAAGAATGTGTCCGGGTTAGTTCTTTTTCTTCATCCTCTTGCTTTTTTTTTTTTTGTTAAATTGATACTTTTCAAATTGATGTTCATGCATGCTGAGCTATAAAAAACGGTCAATAGTGTCCGCACAAGAGAAAAAACAAAATTTATTGAGCACCAGACAAGCTTTAGAAACTCCTTCGCCAAGGCATCTGCTTTTGTTTTCTCGGTCTAAAAATATGAACAAAATGGATATCCAGGTCTTTGGTGATATCCTTGATTTGGTCTAGTATTGGGAAGAGATGCCATAATCTGCCCTTTACACAATAACAGTCACCCTCTAGGATAACACTTTGGACTGTAAGCTGAGGATCTTAAGGTAGTAATTCGGTGGCTGCATCATTTGCCGTATATTGGGAGCATGGGCCTGAGTAGATTATTGCATATCCAGTCAAGTGATCCCATCCTTGACTGCTCCCAATCTAACCCGGACAATATTACCATATGAACTCCCATCAAAATTGAAGTTTCAAAAATCTTTCCGGCGGTGGAGCCCAAAGTGCTCTATCTTTCCCTTCTTGGAGGATTTTGACTTCATGATTTTTTTTATTTTTCCAATGGGACATGACATTCGTTGAGCTAACATGCCATACTTCCTTCCTCGAGAGTACCCATAAATATGATAGTGGCCATTATTTCCATCTCCCACTATTAAGCATTTGATTGTTCCTTTCCTTCCTTTTTCCAGAGCAACCGTAAGGTGGCTACAAGTGCAGTTCTCATCGAATTGAACATGTATCGAGGATCTAAAAGGCTCTCAAAACCTCACAAGTCTGATCCAATCTATACGTCCTCCTTTTGTTATTTTTTCATAAAATTATAAGTATGGAATGTGCTCACCGTGTGTGACAACTTGTCCTTGGAAATGGAGGCATATAATAAACAGCCAATAACTTTGCCGATGAAATGGTCAATTCTAGCAACATCCTACAAGGTACAAAGTGAGAGAATGGTGACAGGGTAGAGTGTGAGAGTGATTGTACTCCTTGTACCGGGATGTCCCATTCAGGGCTTGGGTGCATCCAAGGTTTAAAAACACAGACCGGTGACCCAAATTGCCCCTTTGGAAAGCCAGTCTAGATCAACATATCGGCGTTGTGGATCGGCGATCTGGCCGAGTGAACCAGCCAATATACAATAAAAAAAAAAATAGAAAACAAAAAATTAAAAAATATTTTTAAAAAAAGGGAACCAGTTCTCTAACAAAACCGGTCAGTTCTGATATAGAATTGGCCCTTTATTATATTTTGGCAAAACCGGACCCCCCCCTCCAGTACCCCATCTGAACCGGTTTCTTTGTAGACCTCCTTGTTCTCATAGGTGGAGAGAGGGGGAGAAGTACACCATAACCCCCTTCTCCAACCCACGCTTCTTTGTAGACCTCCTTGTTCTAATACGTGAATTTTGGGAAGTGGGGTTGGACTTGTCCTAAAGAGGATATGCAAGGCGGGAGTATTTTTGTTCTTTGGGAAATGTTAATTTTGGCAAGGAATGATGAATCTTTTTATTGCTAAAACCAAGGAAAAAAACCCCAGGCCAACATTCTCCCATTGTTTCGACATTTATAAATCATTCACTCATTAATTTATCAAGTTATATCATGATCACTCGAGCTATAAATCTTCATGAAATCCAAAGTCCATCCATATATACAATCAATCCACTCAATGACATTAAAAATGCACTTTCTCATGCTCATTGCTTATTATGACGTGTTGCGTGACCATAAACCACCTCATGAACTTCATACACATTCTTTTGGACCAACAAACTCCCTCATTATGTATCCATCAACAAACAACTCTAGACAACACATGTTACTGCCCCCGTACATGCGCCTATTATTAAAGAGTGAATCTACATTGGCGCAGTGAGTTGTCATGATCTCACAAAGAGATACATCTCACCAAGAGATACTTTGAAATGCCACAAAAGTGAGTAATCACATAATATGCCACATAGACATTAGTGCAATTAAAGGTGGCAATTAAAGGGGGTAATATCAGATGGCCATTATTTCACAAAGGCTAGTGCACCCATGAAGGTTCTTTACAAAATCATACTGTCTAAAAGATTCTCGGAATGACCACCAAAGCTCCATTATGCCACTAAGGCAGCAATCCACCACTAATCCCGTTGTCATGATGAACCATCACAGTAGTTTAGTAGAAGGTGGATCTCCTTGTTTTCCATATATTCTCTTACAGGGTGACATTTTTTTTAATATGCTTTTGACTTTCTTATACACACAGAGTGTTTAGAAATGTCTATTTCCACTTGATTATCACAATAGATTACTGTAGACATATGCTCAAACTCGGCTAACGCTATTTCACTAAAAAAGTACCTCAAGAATATTTTTCTTTTGAAGTATGATATAGAGCAACATATTATGCTTCCATCCAACTACTTGCTTCAGGTGATCAAAATAATTAGTCCTTTTAATATCTTTAGTACTGCTTGTAGGCTCATTAAAACAAGAATTTGAATCAACATTGTAAGAACTTCCGACATCGAATATTCTAGGACTTTGTGATTCCTATTTCTCAGGCATTGAGGAGAAAAGAGTAATGAAAAAGGAGAAGAGAAATCAGCTTTAAAACATGGCTCCTGGGGCCACCAAAAGTGTACCCTTACTTTCGTGAATGACCAACCTTAACTACTAAACATAGCATGAATCCTAACCTCCGGCAACTGCTGAAGAACCTCTATTGAGCCACACAAAGCAACCTCCAAAGTCATCCACCTCCTCTGCCTCTCACAAACCACCTCACAAGCGCATACAACCTTCTTTCAGACAGTGTCCAAAAGAAAAACTATATGAGCAATTGAAAAACAGAGTTTTAAACAAGTGGTGGAAGTAATGACCGCCACCAAAAACCCAACTCATAAAGGAGTTCAAACCCCTAAAAGGGAACATGAAACTCCACAACATGGCTCATTGAAACCCACTGGTAGGTTGAGCAGCATTTTAGGCGTTAATCTAAAGTAGCCAAATATAGCAGAGAAACCCCAAAGGCCCAAGAAAACCCGTGACAGGATGCGAAACCCATCTTAGCCATTAACGTTTTTTTTTATTAGGAAGAAGGAATATAGTCAAAAGCAACTGTGGGGGACTGCAGGGGGTGGAGGGGAGAGACGAGAGGGAAAATTAGGGAGATTTATTTTAGGGGGGAGGAGGAGGGGTGGCGTTAGGGAGTTCGGCCTCTCTTTAAAGAAGAGAGCAAGCCGATAGAGAGAGGGGCCAAGAGAATGAGAAAGGCTAAAGAGGGGCTGATAAAGAAGGAGCTTAGATGATGGTGGTTGAGCAGCGGCCAGGGCTAGGGCTTGTATAGCACTTGTTTCAGCAATGGATGTAAAGCTCTCTTTAGAGCTTGAGCACCAATGCAGCTAGAGCTTAAAGTTTCTCCACTTCCTTTTAACTCGTTTGTTGCATGAGCACCAATGCAGCTAGAGCTTAAAATTTCTCTACTTTCTTTTAACTTTTTTGTTGCGTCATTATGACATATGTATCCTTTGGAGTCACTTCTTAGTTGCACCTTGGATCAATATATATATAATAATAAGGAAAATCGTTTCATGTGGGCTGGATCTCATTTCTACATATGCGGTGTAAAGCATCCATGGATGCAAGTAGGTATTCTATCTAAAGACTATAATCCATGGATGCAAGTAGATATTCTATCTAAAACCGATAGAAACTAACGGTCTAAATGTTTTCATATTAGAATTATTATTTCTAGTTTTTAAAATTTATTTATTTATTTATATTCATGATCTCCATGTTTGAGATTACATATCCTTCATAATTAAATCTTAAAATCCATTTCAAAAATATATTTATTAAGAGGCCGGCATTTCTACATATGTGGGCTTGGCCACATCGAATCTGGGTCGCCTATATGAGCAACGATAGAACGAACTGCACTTTATCAGCACTAGAAATAGAAAGCTAATGAAAGTGTCGCACAAATTAGCAAGATTTCAATACAAGAAACAAAAAGGAAGATTTCACTCTCTCAAAACATCGCAGACATTAGAGCCTCAAGCACAAACACCAGAGCCTCAATACATAGGAAAAAACAAAGGGGAAAATCGCCTCTCTCAACGCACACATTACAACCTCATGCACAAACTGGGGATCCAAATAAGGGGAAACATCGCCTCTCAATGATATATTATGATGGCCATTTGTAAGTTAACTAAGTTGAGAGGTAAACGAGAAAAGAGAGCAGTATAAAGGCAAAGACTCTAGCTTCTGAAAAGGAATGTGTTGATGCTGGGGAACTCGGTGGGGGAGTTGGGGGAGCTATCATGGGGCCTTCGCCAGGCGCAGGGGACACGGATATGGACACGTGCTGACCCAAGCTGCAATGGCGGCCTATACTGCAGAGGAAGTAGTGCTCCCCTGAGGCAGTGAGATTGACATCGACGGGGCCATTACCTAAGACAGGGCTAATGGGGTTCTTGGCTGTGCATGCATCATACTCTGCCTTCCGCACCTGAGCCACATCGTGTCCTGTTGTGAAGTTGAAGCCTGCAAATAAAGACACCACGTATCAGCACTCATTTATTTAGAGCCTATACCTATGTGGTGTCATTGGTTTTAGGCGTGTCATAGCTTTCTTCTTGTTTCCCGTTTTGTTTAAATCTCATTATAATAGTTCTTCTAAAGTCACTTCAAATTTTTTATCTAAATAATGGATAAACGTGTCATATCTGAAAAACCAATTTTAAAGTTGGCATCGCTAATAATCTATTTGCACCGCATATATGCATGACTCTCTGTCTGTATCTAAGCTGTCATAAGAAGAGCAAATAAAAAAAAAGCGAAAAAAGAGAAAGGGGTGACTTACTTAGAATGTCGCCTACGCAAAAGCTGCGGCTATTTGCCCATTCTTGATAGAAAGAGGTGTTACCATTTTGCGGCACGTCCCACCGGGCGCTGTACCCCACCACATGCACAGTGGTCCCGGAAGCACAACATAACATAGCAACAACACTCAGCAACACAAAAGACCACCATAATCTTACCACCAATGGACAATGGAACTCCATTTGTTTTCTTTTGCTGCCTTTGTTTCTCAGCTTAGTCCTCTACTGTACTGATCGATTGCACCCACCGAGTAGAGGGAGAGAGTGTGTAATGGTCAGCAAAGGAGAGTGTTGGATATAAAAAATGGTAGAAGGTTGTCCCATTTATATACATGGAGAGAGGCAGGATGTGGGTCTCCGCAAACCATCGCCCTTCCTTTAGCAATGCAAAATTTTTATACATATAGAAACACTTAAATCTTGAAAATAGATTGTCCAGTTAATTCGTTACAAAGCACTTGTTTTTTCCTTTCTGTTTTTTGAATTTTAACCGCTGAATTCTTAAACGCCAAATTGGAAGAATACAACAAAAGTATAATTTAGAATTCTCAAACTCCCAAGAATGCTACAAAAGTATAATTTAGATGAAAGATGTAACTACCAACAATTGTTGGTTTACACTTACACCAACCTTCACAAGAGCGTCCACCCTAGAGTTAGCCTCTTTAAAACAAGGAAAATTGTTTCATACAGGCTGGACCGCATTTCAATGTTTTCTTACTAGAATTGTTATTTCTAGTTTTTAAAATTTATTTATTTTTTCATATTCATGATCTCTATGTTAGAGATTACCTGTCCTTAAAATTTAAATCCTAAAATCCATCTCAAAAAAGGCTTTATTAAGAGGCCCACATTTCTACATGTGCGGGCTTGGCCGAATAGAAACTGGGTCCAACAAACAATGAACTAGTTCAAAAGAACCAGAAGATAAAAATGAAAAAATCACATCGAAAAATTTTCACAAGGCACTATTTTTAGGACTTGGAAATTAGTTTTTAGATTAGTATACGAAGAGAATTTATTTTTTATACAAAGAAGTCACAATCACTCTTGTCCCTTGGATCTCGAATTGGATAGTTGTAAGAGTGTCATTAAAAAAGACTCAAAGTTCAAAAAATAATTTCTCGAACTACTGGGACTAGCCAAAGCCATCCAATTTGACATCTAATTAAGAGTGATAATGACCTATTTGTAAAAAAGATAAATGGTCTCATTGTTACAATCCCTTGGTTTTTTTTTCGTATCTTGAGGTTGAGATGAGCACTCTCTTCTAGAGGAATTTCAAACGTAAAATTACCATGATAAAATAAAAATAAAATGAATTTATTAGAGATAGTTGTCCCTAAACTTGTGACCCAGTCGTAACGGTAAAGAAGTTGAAGCAAGTGAACTTCTTAGTATCCATCCTTGGGGGAGTAGACTGCAAAAGGGGAAGGCATTTATTTGGCCCCTTGAACAAGTCTGCAAGAAATGAAGTTAGAACGTAACATGACCGCTGTAGGAAGAAAGGTGCTTTTGAATTGAGTCAATGTATGTGGGCCCTTCCCAGTTCCCACTCTTTCCCACCATCCCCGGGGATAGACTTATGAGCCTTCTTTCTTGACTTGGTGAACCCCTCCCCTCTAACATTCATAACTCATTAATGATCTGCTGGAAACCTTCTCTAGTTACAATATAATTTGTTTAAGCTACTATTAATAAGTTAATTGCAACCTATCATTCCACAAAATTTCAAGGTCATTTATTATTTTGCCTATTTAGAAGGATATTCTCTTATGAAATTTTGAGATCCACTTAAAGGGAAAGTCCGTACACATGGTGGAAGGGTGCGTATCCTTGGTTTTAGGACCAAATGTATCACGTTAGAGGTTTGAAAGTACGCAGGAAAGATTGGCATTGACTTGCTAACGAAGCTGTTCAACAAGGTGTTGAGAACAAAGAAAATATCAGACGAATGGATGAAAAATATTGTGTTACTTATTTATAAGAACAAAGGAGACTTCAGGATTGTGTGAACTATCGAGAGATCAAGCTTATGAGCCATACTATAAAGCTTTGGGAGAGAGTGATTGAGCAACGACTAAGGCATAAAATGAGTGTATCTGAAAAATAATTTGATTTTATGCTAGAGAGGTCAACAACTGAAGCTATTTTCTTGCTTAGGCAACTGATTGAGAAGCTTAGGGCGATGGTAAAAGACCTCCACATGGTATTTATTGATATCGATAAAGCTTATGATATATTACCTCAATATTTGATTTGGTGGGTGTTGGAAAAAAAATGAGTTTCTAAACACTACATCATCTTGGTGAAAGATATGTACGATTGAGCGTTAACTATTGTACAAACAACTAGTGGAGAGACGAGTGCGTTTTTTAGTCACAATAGGTCGACATCAAGGATCAGCATTGAACCTAAACCTCTTTGTCTTAGTTATGGATGACTTAACCAGGCACCTACAAGGTGAGGTACCATAATGCATTGTTGTTCGTAGATGACATAGTTTTGATCGATGAAACCCAAAACAAAGAACTTTGGAGGGATACTCCAGAATATAATTTTTTTAAAATTAGTCGGAATAAGACAGAGTATACAGAATGCAAGTTTAGTAAGGATACAAGCAAAGATGAGGAAGTAGTTAAAAGATTGAAAGCCAAGAAATATGACAAAGACCGCACTTTCGATATCTTGGATCAATAATCCAGGAAAAGGAAGAGATTGAAGAAGATATCACATACAAAATTAGAACTGGGTGGACGAAGTGGAAATGTACAATCGAAATTTTATGTGATTATCGCATACCAATAAAGCTGAATGGTAAGTTCTATAGTGTTAGGATTTAAGAATCCTCTTGGATACGAAAATAGGAATCCCAAAAGTTGGATTCCACCAAGATTATGTACTTATCCAGCTAGAAACAAAATAAGCAAAAGTATGAGTCATAATACGAGAAATAAAACATACATGGCATATGAACACAAAGATTTATGGGGTTCATCCCGAAAGGGTTACATCTATGAGTACGACAAATTGAAATCCACTATACCAATGAAAGTCACATCATAGATGTTGGGATATAGAGTTATCTCTTTAACTCTCGACAAAACGCAATCGAGCAAATCCTTTTAAACCCTTTCTCCCTACTGACATCACTATCGATTTCTCATCTTTATTCCACAGCTAACCACTGCACATAAAGACACCCATCTCTATTCCATAGCTAAATCGCTATCCAAAAAGAAACATTTGAGATCAACCGAAAATTTCTCTTACTAAAAGGGGAAACCACCCAAACTCTCTATGGGATTTGCTTCTCTAAAAGAAACTAACCTCTTCAATCTATACGAGGCACATTGTGGTATTTCTCTCTATATGAAGCTCTCTTCTCTCTAAGGGGAGGCCTTGCCTTTAATGCACTGGAGGCCCCTCTGCCTATCTCTCCAAAAGAAGGCACATTTCCCATATGGTAACCCAAATAGGGCACACATATTCTTTCCTCTTTCATCCTATATATATAAGATTAGGTTTCCACACTAAATAGAAAACTTCCCATAGATGTTACATATATCTCAAAACTAAGAGATATACCCAAGTGTCCTAATAGTTTTTTATTTATATTTTTTTTATAAAACTTATCAATATCAATATCAACCCCATATAATATGAGATTTTCTTATGTGGGTGATTTTTTGATATTACCACATTCAACACTATAGGGCAACTGTGAGTCCAGCTTTGCTCTATGGGGTGGAATGTTAGGTAGTCAAAAAATTCACTGGTCTAAATAATATTTTTCCTTTGTTCACTAATACACTGACCAATTAAACTCATGTTTCTATAATCAATTCGATCCCCCGATCCAACTGGCGCAAAGGCCTACATGAAGTTCGCTTGGATTTATGAAAATATTGCTTGGATTTATCCATAGTTTATTCCTTATTTCTAAAATGTGAATGTACCCATAGAATGAGTGTAGCGGAGATG
>NW_006498085.1:135981-158069 GCF_000471905.2 Amborella trichopoda
AGAGAGAGGGTAGGGGTTGGCTCTCCACCTTTACTTCCTCTCTTTCGTACGACTCCACTCCTCACCACGTAGCTCTCTCTCTCTCTCTCTCTCTCTTTCTCTTCGGGCCTTTGTAGCCTCTGTATTCGCGTGGGATTTGAATGCTTAACCCTTTTAATTATCTTCTCATTTTACCTGTCTATCTCTTCTGTTTCTTTTCTAATGTAGTTCAATGTGGAAGGGGGAACCGGAAACCTACGGGCCAAGACAAAGAACTCCATTTATATTAGGCCATGGCATTTCAACTTAATTATTTATTTATTCTCATGTTTTGGTAGTGAAATTGGAAGTTTTCCCCTTCATTACTAATTGTTATCGTTGTTGTTGTTATATTAAATCCCTCAATGGCATGTTGGTTGAATGTCCTAGTGGCTCAATCTGCTTTCTCTTTGTTGAATTCTCTTTCTTTTTAGGTTTTGAATGTTGTAAAAAGAAAAACCATAGTCCTTTCTATTTTCATACTGTTTAGAGTCGGGACTAGCGGGCCCAAAAAACGAGTCAATTAGGTTGATTAGCCCCCAAAGGGTTGTATAGTTTACATCTGTTGCATAGGTTGAATCCTATATTATTGGTCTATAAACGTTTTTTATCTTTGGAAGGACTATGGCTGTATCCATTTGATATCCGCGTTAAATAGAAGGGTTTTGCTTTGAGAAGGGGAATTAACAGTTGGAGGATTCGAGCATTTCTATTAGATTTAAATAATTGAAGGTGAACACATATTTTTGCTATGAGAAGATTCTCCAGTTAGTTTACGCACTTCTCTCTTTCTGTTTTGTTCTAAGTGATTTTATACAATGATACTGTTAGCCTTTGTTCACAAAGTTCACAAACACCCCAAAACTGTCCTATTTAAAATCACATTGCTGCAGTGTGTCACATCTCCACTCAAAATCTACTGAATTTTTTCTTGAACTTGTCAATACAGTACGCCCCTACCCATCCAATTTCACATCTAATGGCTAGGGGTAATTTGGACCTTTTAATGCCAAATGTAAACGGTCTTATCATCAACTTCCCCTTGTTTCTACGTTTTGGTTTTGGCATCATTTGTGTTCTTCACAAAATGTCTTAGAACTTGTTGTGTTTGTCACTTAAAGTCTTTTGAGTTCTTGCAAGTGTAGTGCAGCCTTAATTCATCATCATCATCATAGCCTTGTCCCAATGAATTGGGGTCGGCAACATGAATCCCTTTTCACCATTCTGCTCTATTAAAAGCCATACCCTCAATTAGGCCAAAAGTCCTCATATATTTTCGGACTCCTTCCAACCACGTCCTTTTGGGCCTACCCCTTTCCCTTTTCAATCCTTCCATTTGAACTAACTCGCACCTCCTAATAGGTGCTGTATTGGGTTGGCGCCACACATGGCCAGCCCATCTAAGTCAGCTCTCTCTCATCTTATTGCCTATTGGTGCCACACCTAAATTTTCTCAAATGGATTCATTTCTAATTCTATCCCTTCTTGTTTTGCCACTCATCCATCTCAACATCTTTATCTCCGCTACACATTCTATGGGTATATTATTTTTTGTCCTCTCAACATCCCGCTCCATAGAGCAAAGCTGGTCTCACAACTGTCCTACAGAACTTGCCCTTCAACTTTATTGGTATGCGGTAATCACATAAAATTCCAGTTGTACATCTCCACTTCGCCCACGTAGCTCTAATTTTGTGTATGATTACTTCCTCAATCTCTCCATTTTCCTGGATTATTGACCCAAGATATCACAACCTTAACTGTGGCCTAATATATTGGGGAAGGAAATCCTTTTTCTTTTTAAAAATATTTGTCTTGTATTGAGTATGTACTTCTTTTACAATGTTCCAAGCATAGGCACCCCGTAGGTCAGGTGCTCGTACAAGTGAAGAAGTCGAAAAATGACCCCAAACCCTCAAAATACATGGGGCTGCACAGCTATAAAAGTATGCAATTATAGCTATACAATCCCACTCTGGGAAAAGCCGTGGGATTACTCTATCATGTCCCTCGTCGCTTCACCGACTATTTCATCCTTGGCTAGGGAATTAGCTACATCGTTGGCATCCCCAAAGATGTGTATGAAGGTGACACAAAGGTTCCTGCAATGACAAAAGATGTGATCAAATAAGGGGACTTATCTCCAGGGGCCGTGGGTTCTTTTAGAGGTTCAAACACCAAGGTATGACATTCTTGGAGTCACCCTCAATGATGAGGGGATGTACATGTTCCTAATTTGGTGTCCCTTTTCAGTTTTTGAGTAGAGCTATGGTTTCGGTCATTGTCGATTTGATGATGCCTGTGTTTGAAGGTAGAGAATAAGCTATTCTCCAAATGGTCTCTAAGGATGCACCCGAAACCTGCTGGACTAGGATTTATGATTGAGCACCCATCAATGTTCAACTCGATATACTTGTGGTTCCAGTGGTCTTCACATGTTGAAACTTGAAATAGTTATCCTTTCTCCACAAAAAAATAAAATTTTATTGTTTTCTTAATATTTCCTCCTTTTTACTAAATTTATCGTTACTTGCTTTCTAAGTTCTGAGTATTGCCGATAAATTCAAGATTCCCAGCTTGTGTTACTATTACTATTAAATACTATCGTCATCATCATCATCACCCTTTTATGGGAGTTCATTATCTTGCTTTCTAGACAAGATCAAAATTTCTGGTTAGATAGGGTGGTTTCAGATTTTTTTTTTGGGGTAAATGGTGGTTTCAGATTTGTCATTTCCTTTTTCTTCTTTTGTCCTTTTCTGAAACTCGTGGGAATGAACCCAAATGCATATAACGAAAAATGATCTATCTATTTTTGCGAAGAAATTCTTTTAATCGCACAAATTTTGAATCCAGAGTCTAGATGCTATTTTTGATGCTGAGATCACAAAAGAACAAATTGAGATTTAACAGCTGAATGCATGAAGATTGAGTCATTACTCCTGATGATAAACTGTATATCAGGATTTGGAAGTGCAATCGATATAATAGATTCAGTTGCGCATTGGAATGGAAGCATCCATGCTTAGTAATAGAAGGATTTATCAGAATCATGTAAAATTGGTCCTGTTCAATCAATGGTATTTGTCTATTTGATGTTATTTCATTTTCTGTAGTGAACGTTAGTGTTGTTGGGTTCCTTTGATCAGCTAGAGTTATTGTTTGAGTTCAGATTCGACTTTTACATTTAGAGATTCCTCACTTATGTCTGCTGATGCATTTTTGGTACAACGATGGTAGCAATTCATGTTTTATTGGTGAATAGTGGTATATTATACGGTTGTTTACCTTGATTGCATGATGATATCAATGTTAAGAGAATTGAAAAAACATTGTGGTTATTTTTGTAATTTGAGTAGTTGACGATGCATTTGTCTAGAATCTCTAGCTAGTAAACTCATGGATCTGGTGACGTGAATTTGAGCATTTGATGATGCATTTATCTCATACAATGTGAGATTGATTTAAAAAAAATTAAGTGGAATAGGTGGTCAAGTAAAGATTTCATGATGGCCATACTTCCATTTTTATTGCTACAAACGAACATTGGGTTTTTTTTTTTTTTTTTTTTTTTCTTTTAGTAGTTAATTTTTTTGGGGAAAGAGGCCCTTGGCTTAGTGTTTAGGGCGATGAAACTGAAATGTAATGCCAAGGGTTCCAATTCAACCTTTTGAAATTTGTTCAACCATTACTTGACCCCTATAGGTTGTTATAGAATATCTTAATTATGAATCAATTGAGGAATGTGTTGCAAAAATCAGGAGACTGCACTTGGACTCTGGAGGGAGGAATTATGGGCTGGGTGAGAACGGGTCGATTCAGGGCCGGATTCAACCAGATCTGGATCCGGATCTGAATAGTATTACATCAGATCCGGATTACTCTCTATATATACTATTTTATTTATATATATATACATATATATATATATACATATATATACATATGTATATACATGTATATACATATGTATATACATGTATATACATATATATATACATGTATATATATATATATATTGCAAAACCAAGAAACTTATCATGCAATTAAACAATTAAACAATTAAGCAAGCATTCTCACATATCCAAAATATATTAATACGCATAAAATAATAAAAATAGAAAAGGGAGCTATATCAAGAATGATCCAAGTGGTATAAGTAGCTTGACGAAATTTAATACTGAAAATAGCTTTTATTTGCATTCTAAAACGTCACAACTTATACATTCATATAGAGTAACAAACTATTCAATCCAACAAATTAAACTTTAAAGCAGAAGTACACTTTACAGACGCAGTAACTACAAAATAACTTCCACTCTGACGAACAGTAGCTTGGAAGGTTGTCAAAATTACATTCACACATAAAGCAAACGCTCAAACACTCAGAGGATTTTTACAAAGAGAAAACACTCGGAGAGAGAGAAGATAGAGGACTCTGAACTTTTGAAACCTCTTAGCTCTGATCTTAGCCTGGCTTCTTGAGGGAGGAGATCTCCTTTTATAAGCATGGGCTTCAAATTCTTTTCTTAATCTGTTTGTTGCTTTTTACAGGGCGCTCTAGATGCATACAGGTGGATGGTAGATGATGCTCGTGCAGCTGTCGGTGACGAAGTGGAGGACAGGTGGATGGTAGAGATGAAAAGTAGAGAGAGAATCTTCTTTTAGCTGTCGGTGGATTGTCGTCTTATGTTGGTGAAGAATATTTTTCCCTGTAGCAGGGACAGGTGGATTATTCTTTGTTGGCTGGTGGTTACCTTTTTACTGTAGCATAAAGTAGAGGGGACAGGTGGATTATTCTTTGTCGGTTAATGATTGGCTTGAATTTGTTGGAATCGAGTCAGGCGGGTCCAGCCTAGTATAGAGTTTGCTTTTGAGAACAGCCATGTGCTGATTGATCTTCTTCAATTTCAACACTGTTGCTTTCTTCATTTTGTGCTTCTTCTTCAGATATCTGGAGTAACTGTTTTTCAAGTTCTTCTTTGGTGGCCTTTGGGTTTATTTTCTTCAGTTGTCTTATATATTCAGAAAGATTATTTGGGTGATCATAAGAGGATGATCCCAGGGCTTCAGGAATTTTCTTCAGTTTAATTTGATCTGGTTCAAGCCAGACTCCACCTCAAACACAAACGCCGGTATTCCTACTGTCACCAATCCCTCGAAAAACCTCTTCTACTGGTAAATCCCAGTACAAAGAAACAACTTTTCTTGTAGACTCAATCATTGCAGACATACATGCAATGGAAGACCCAAATAGAGTTGCAAAAATTTACCTATATAACAATATCTGCCCTTTGAATGGTATAAAAACTAGAGAATGGTATGAGGCCATTCTATTAGAAATTGGCTCCATTACAATTGTTCATTATTACCACAAGAATACCAAAATGGTATCTTATTCAAAATTGCAAATTAGAAAAAATTTATCTTTCAGTGAATGGAATTCAGATCCAGCCAAAGCAAATAAATTACAAGCCTCGGAATTCCCAAATAAATATTATCAACATTCTGAATACGTAGATGCTTGGCACAAAGTTCTAGCCATCCAAAATAATTACAATTCTCACACATGGTTTCTTCAGTTCAAAATGCCAATTGTTGATCCCTTTCCAAACTGGTTCCGCAATTGGTTTTCAGTATGGGGATCAGGATCCCAAATATTATCAGAACCTTTATAAGTGTCTCAAGCCAGATTCATTGAGTTCAATGGTAAAGACCCAAATATAGACTATCATCTATATTTTATGGCACTTTACCAGTTACCTTGGATACTAAAATGGAATTTTGCAATATCTGAAAATAATTCTAATAATTATGAATATATTCCTTGTATAGGAAAGAAAATATCAGTGAAGTGGTGGGATATATTTGTCTATAAGAATTTGGAACCAGACCAAATTAAACTGAGAAAAATTCCTGCAGCCCTAGGAGCATCCTCTTATGATCACCCAAATAATCTTTCTGAATACATAAGACAAATGAAGAAAAGAAACCCAAAGGCCACCAAAGAAGAACTTGAAAAACAGTTACTCTAGATATTTGAAGAAGAAACACAAAATGAAGTAAGCAATAGTGTTGAAATTGAAGAAGATCAATCAGCACATGGCTGTTCTCAGAAGCAAACTCTATACTAGGCCGGACCTGCCTGACCCGATTCCAACAAATTCAAGCCAATCATTAGCCGACAAAGAATAAGCCACTTGTCCCTGCTACTTTATGCTACAGTAAAAAGGTAACCACCAGCCGACAAAGAATAATCCACCTGTCCCTGCTACAGGAAGAAATATTCTCCACCAACATAAGACGACAATCCACCGACAGTTAAAAGAAGATTCTCTCTCTACTTTTCATCTCTACCATCCACCTGTCCTCCATTTCTTCACCGACAGCTGCAGGAGCATCATCTACCATCCCACCTGTATGCATCCAGAGCGCCCTGTAAAAAGCAACAAACAGATTAAGAAAAGAGTTTGAAGTCCATGCTTATAAAAGGAGACCTCCTCCCTCAAGAAGCCAAGCTAAGCGAAGAGCGAAGATCAGAGCTAAGAAGTTTCAGAAGCTAGAGTCCTTTATTTCTCTCTCTCTGAGTGTTTTCTCTTTGCAAAAATTCTCTGAGTGTTTGTTGAGTGCTTGCCTTATGTGTGAATGTAATTTTGACAACCTTCCAAGCTACTGTCCGTCAGAGTGGAAGTTATTCTGTAGTTACTGCGTCTGTAAACTGTATGTGTATTTCTGCTTTGAAGTTTAATTTGTTGTTGTTGGTTTGTATGAATAGTTAGTTACTTTATATGAGTTGTTAGTTGAATGTATGATTTGAGCTGTGATGTATGAAATTTTTCAATGCAAATAAAAGCTATTTTCAGTATTAAAATTCGTCAGGCTACTTATACTACTTGGATCATTCTTGATATAGCTCCCTTTTCTATTTTCATTATTTTATGTGTATTAATATATTTTGGATATGTTAGAATGCTTGCTTAAGTTTCTTTGGTTGTGCGATCTTGGTTGTTGATGGTATCAGAGCCATAAACCAGAATTAGAAACTTTATTCAGTACAGTAATACTATATTGAAAGTAATATCTTATTAGTTAGAAACCTAATTAAATTTTTCATTAATATAAGTTGGACCGAGAGTTGAGGCTGTTGATGCCCAGCCTAAGAGACCGTTAAGGCCAGGAGAGCCGCTGAGGTCAAAAAAGACATAAGAGGTTGATCTAAAGGGGCACTCATCAGCATTATTAATGGAAAATTTCATTAGAAATCTGTCTAATAAGGCATTATCTCAATCTAGTAGTACTTTACGAATAAAAAATAAAGAAGAAATTTTTATAGATAAAATTGAAAAACAAATTCAAAATTGGAACATACCTAAGGTTCCAGTTTCTGATGTCTATCGAAAAGGAAAATTTGAATTAAAAACAGGATATGCAATTAAGACTGTGGAACAAAGTCTATCAATCACAAGTGTTCAAGAGAATTTTCAATTATTATCCAGTAAAGTAATTCAAGCACACAAGGATAAAGACTATAAGTATTTACATATAGGTTTAATTCAAGTAGCAATAAAACCTTTTACTAGATTAGGACTTAATAATTCCATATTAATATGTTTAAGAGATAATAGACATAACAAACTTTCAGATTCATTATAAGGCATAGTAGAATCAAGTTTATGTAGTGGACCAGTCTATTTCAACTGTTTTCTTGATTACTCAGTATCATTGAGTGATCCCAATATTTAAAAGTATTAACACTTAATTTAAAAATTCAAGGGTTCGATATGAATCCAGGATCTCAAAATATTGCATTAGTTTATAGAATCTGTTATAAGGTAATGAATACCTTATGTCCTAATGTATTACAAGTAGATACCAAAGGAAAAACTATATTTTTTCAAACAAATGTTGAAAAATCTAATATAATAATACCAGAAACAATTGATGGGTCTCAAATAGTACTACCAGAAACATGGTCAATACATAATGAGAATCAACAATATAAAACCCCTTCTAATAATAATTCTAATCAAATAGTAGAACACCCAGATGGAGAAATAGAAATCCAATTTAATAATAATAAAAAAATTAAAATAAATAGTAAAGATGATTCTGATATAAAATCACAGTCACATAGGCATTCTGAGCCTGCTAGACATTCTACTTCTACATCTACTTCTATACAAAATCCTATAATCCAAGGACTATTAAGAATGAGCAATAATGTGCATATACTTCAATGCAAGCCAGCAAGTAATCATCCAGATTTTTCAGATACTGAAATGGATTTCCAAGTTTTAATCCTACAAGAAGAAAGAAAAGTAGATTTAGAATATCTCAAAAATGATTACTTAGCAGAAGAAAATACCCAAATTAGAGAATGGTATCTTGCTAAATTTGAGAAAAGATTAATAGATCTATTACATAAGAAATATAATAAATTTTTTAAAAAGGAAAAGAAAAGTATAGGATTTTTTAACTGGTTAAGAGTAATACTCGCAGAAAAAGAAGTCCCTATTCCCAATTTTGAAATTCATACTTTAGAAAAACAATATCAAACATTTCAAGTAGTAGAAGGAGACAATATAACCAGTATACATCCACAAGAAAGAAGTATTATAATTAAGGGATATCATAAAGATAAAGAAACAGAAACAACAATAGTTTCTGGAACCAAAGCAACACCATATAAAATGACTACTGGATAATCTACCCATAAATTAGAATGATTACCTAATATAATTGAACAAAATAATTATACAAATTTGTATATGCAAATCATAGGAAAACAAACTACAAGAATAGAAAATATGTTAAGAATACCTCAAGAGACAGAAAAGAAAGACGTCCAAAAGAAATCAGTCCTAATAAAACCTCCTCCTGAAATGAATAAAGACAGATTTAATGTCAAAGAAGATCATAGTGATCTTATAGATGAATTGGTTGCACAATTATCCCATTTAGACATTAAAGAGAAAAATCTAAAAAATACAGACAAGAAAAATAAAAGAATTATTATTCAAGAACCTGAAGCACTAACCCTTCAAGAGGAATCAATAATAGAAAATACTGTTGAAAATATGAAAATTGCTTTTACTGAAAACAATAACCAGTCTACTGATCAAAATATTCATAGGATATCATATGGAACAAAATGGAAGCCAGTAGCCAATGCTAGGATGTACCATACTAGGCCTATCCCTGTAGATATCCAATTCGAAGAAGATCTAGTATCCCATACAACTTCCTATTCTGGTAGAACCATAGTCAATTGGAATATAGATAGAATGTTTGAACATCAGATATTAGACACCATGAAACATATGACAATGTATGCTTCAGCCTGCAAAATGGCAGGTAATCATTATCAGGAAGTAGCAAAATCCATAGTCTGTGGTTTCACAGGATGGCTTAGAGGATGGTGGGATTTTTACCTAAATGATACTACTAAAAATCAAATACTTACCAATACTAGACAATGGGTTGTAAAGAATGAACAGAATCAGGATATACCATACAGCGAAAGTGATGCTGTAAATGCTCTCATATATACAATAACTCTCCATTTTGTAGGCAGTACAGCTTTATTAGAAGCACGATCTGAAGATCTGCTCTCCAATTTAAGATGTCCTACTTTATCTCATTATAAGTGGTATAAAGACGTTTTCTTTTCTAGATTACTTACCCGAGAAGATAGTCATCTTGATCATTGGAAAGAAAAATTTATTGTTGGATTACCCTACTTGTTTGCTGAAAAATTTAAAAATCGGCTTAAAACTAAGAATGGGGGTATTATACCATATTCCAATTATACTTTAGGTGAACGTTCAGCAGAAATATGTGCCGAAGGATTAGCCTTATGCACATATTTGAAATTAAAAAGACAATTGGACAAACAAAGAATGATTGGTAAAAAAGAATTAGGTGATTTTTGTGAACAATTTGGATATAGTATCAGTACTTCTCCAAATAAACCAGGGAAAAAGAGAAAAGACAAATCTTTCAAAACAGAAAAACGAAAATCCAGAAAATATAAAAGAGACAAATTTATCAAAAGATTCTCCCCTAAATTTAAATATAAAAAGGGAAAAAAGAAAGTACCTGTATGCTATAAGTGTGGAAAAGTTGGTCATTACAAAAATGCTTGCAAAATGAAAAAGAAAATTGATACTATAATACTTGATGAAAATATCAGAAATAAAATATATGATATTATACAAATTTATGATGCAGATTCAGAAAACAGTTCAACTGAAGATAATAGCAGTGACTCATTAATAGGAAATATTGAAGATGAAAATTTAGTGTGGAGTAGTTCAGATGAACAATCAGAAATTGAGAAAATGTAAGAATGTTCCTGTAATACATTAACCAATGAAGAAAATCTAATACTGGATCTCATAGAAAAAATTACTGATCCCCATGAAAAAAGAGATATAATAACCTAGTATATTAAAATAGCTAAAGCAAAAAATAAGCCTGCTCCATTAATGAAACTTGTAGATGAATATAGTTTCTCAGAAATAATAAAAAAAATAAACAAAAGAGATGCAGTCCAAAAAGAACCAACTATAGTAGAATTAAAAAGAGAAGTTAATGATGTAAAATTAGAAGTACAACAACTAAAAAATAGAATAAAAATTCTAGAATTGCAAACTGAGATCTCGGGAGAAATCTCAGAAACTGATGAACTAGAATTTGATCCAATAATAGATACTCATAAAGAACATAAAGAACAAAAAACTCTAATAGAAGATAAACCTGAGTCATCAGGGGTTAATTCTGAAAATCTAAGTTTAAACTTAGTAAATAGAATTATTATCAAAGGTTTTTAGGATGTTTAAATTACATGGCTGATTTTTATGTAAACTTAGCAATAAAGCAAAACCCTTATATGATTCCTTGATATATATTATGTCCTAAAAATCTAATTTTAGTTTGACATAACAGTATTTTCTTTGCAAAAATAACTAATCCTGCATGTTTTATTGTATTAATGAAAACATATAGATGTTTGAAATGTTGATCTATGTTTTTTGAAAATACTAATACATCATCTATATAGACTATCATGAATTTGAAGTAAGGATTAAATATATCATTCACAATCTTTGGAAATTCTGATGGAGCATTTTTAAGTCCCAATGGCATGACATTCCATTCATATTGACCAAATGGTACATTAAATGTGGTTTTATATCTATCTTCTTCTTTTATCCAAATTTGCCAATACCCAGATTTCAAATCAAAGTTGGAGAATATACAAGCATTTATCAATCTATCTAACAGATCTTTTTTGTTTGGTATGGGATATCTAATCCATTTAAGTACTTTATTTAATGGTTTATAATTTATTACTAATCTTGGCACTCCTCTTCTTTTTCTGTATTTTTGTTTACATAAAATGCAGCACAGCTCCAAGGAGATGCACTTGGTCTTATTAATCCTTTGTTTTTTAATTCATCTATTTCTTTTTTACAATATTCTAGTAAACTTGTATTCATTTGTATTGGCTTGACTTTAGTAGGAATTTTACTTTTAGTAAAGTCTGATTCATATGGTAAACTTACCATGTGTTTTCTTCTTTCCCAAAAAGCATTGGGTAATTCACTACATAATTCTTTTTCTATCTGAGTTTTTATTTTATGAATTTTTTCTTTAATTTTTGGAAGTAGTAAATCTTCTTCTACTTGTTTGTATTTTATTTCTGTCTTAAGGTGGCAGAGAAATTTTTCTTTATTTTCTATATTATTTTTGACATTATTTTTTTCTTTTATTTTGGGTTTATCTATGAATTCAAACTTTATCTTATGGCCATGTATTGTTGTTTCTATTCCAGTAGTGTCTATAGTTATTGGATAGAGTAGACTTAAAAATGGTGTTCCTAAAATAACTGCCTGACTTAATCCTTTAACCATTATAAAGGGTGTAGTAAAACAGCTTCCATTATTACATACTTCAGCATCAGATAATTTATAATGGTACATTAATTTACTATTTTAAAAAAACCAGGTTGGATCCGGATTTGGATCCGGGTTGGATCCACCTGCGGCCGGATCCGATCCGGATTTTGGATCCAAATTTTGGGTCCATACTTGGATCCGAATGGGGTCCGAAATCTGGGATTTGGATCCGGATCGGGTCAATTCTCACCCCTAATTATGGGTATTGGATTTCGGTTACAGAAAAATGAGTTGGTCGTCCCCCTCCATGGCTAGGGGTCTGCCACTTTGAAGTGTGTTTAAAATACACTAGGGCTTGGCTGAACTGATGAATTTGATCAAGTACTTGCTCGAGCTACCATGGGCATGGGTTTGATTTGTTGGTCCATGGAATTATGTCAACAAAGTTGCCCTTGAAAATTAGATTTTTCTCTTAGGACTTGCAGAGAAATTGGAGCCCTATGATAAAGGTTGTGAGTCCCTCACTCCAAAAGGCCTTTGAAAACCGAGTAGAGTTGATCGAGAGCCCTTTGAAACTAGCGGCATTGGGATTTCCCCTGCTACTTCCATAAAAGTTCGCTTTTATTGTTCCCTGATATGGTGGCACCCAATGTGCTGACTTGTGGTCCTGTTTGGGTGTGAATTAGTTATAATTTTCCTCTGCCTTTCCAAGTCACCTGCTGAATAGGCTTGAAACTCTTTAATGGTCAGAGCCCAAGAAATGGTTCAGAACTGATCAATCAAAGTTGTGAAAACAGAGGTTCTACCTTGGAAAGTCCTCTGATTTCTTTTTGGCCCTATATACCAGATAGTGGCAGAGTTGGGTAGAGAGGAGATGACCATAATTTAATTAGGCTGTCAAAGTACTGGGGCCCAAACCTATGAAATATCAAACATTTGCAAGAACGTCGATCCGATGATGGTTGCTGCTTACAGTGTAAAAAGAGATGACCATTTAATTTGTCCTCTTCCCTGCACATGATGCAACAGTTTGGAATTTGTGTTCCCCATTGTTGTGTGTGATAAAGCTTTGTCCAGACCCAATAGCCAACTGAAGGCTTAGACTTTATGTGGGGCAGAAATGGAACGAACCTTGGGTTTATGTATTCCAAATAAATTATTTGGTAGCTTTTAATGTTTGCCTTTTAGGAATTCCCAATTACTTTTGTGTGTGTTTGTGCCCATGTACGTGAGTGCGTGCGTGTATTGAACTGTTTTGGGAATCGTTCTTGGGAAATATCTTATGAAAAGTTTACAAAGTTCTCATGGATTATCTTGTATTTTGCAGAGGCAAACCAAGAAGATAGTTCTAATGCACCGCAAGTGTTTCCCCATGTAAGTTGTACATGCTTTCTTTTTTGTTGGTATGTCTTACTTTTCTTATGAGGCATGTTATCTCATTTTTCCGACACTGTAAGGCATGCCTTAGGTTATGTTGAGCCACTTTAACTTTGCTCTGAAAATCTTATTTGTTCCCCATGTGCAAATGGCTTGTGATGAACTTCTTTAGCTTTGATGATAGCTAAGTCTTCTGCTTTGATTTGGATTGCTCTTCCCCTATGTTAATTTTTTTTCTTTATTATCCTTGTATGATGCTTTTCAGATACATTTTCCATGGTTGTTCCTTTTTCCATTTGGTGGTTGAGGTTATTTATTTATTTCATGTTGACTTTAGGTGTCAGTAAATTTTTTTTTGAAATGACGTGTCAGTAAATTTATTAGTTCATTTATCTTCTTAATAGTAAATGATAAAAACCTGGTCATAACCAGCACCTTATGTTGTATGGGTCCCAACATCTGCACCATCTGGTTTTATTGTGCTGTGCAAATTTGGCACAATTTTTGAAACAGGGGGAGGGCAGAATTGATATGCACTGTCCAATAAAATCGGATGGTGCAGAATCTGCAGATGTTGGGGCCTGCGACATGTGCAGGCCTGACACATTAAACACTTATCCAAGGATACTTCATTGATAAGGGAATGTATAGTTGTACTTGAAAATACAGAATACAGACATATTGAAATGTATACAAGGGGCAAGACAAGATTAAAGAGTAAATGTGGATCATAATTCAGGTCTGATGGGATAACATGAGTAAGGCCAAGTAAATTAGTCACTAATGGGTATACTTCATCATGTGATCCAAGTGAGCCCCAGCTTATCAGTACCGCCCACATCACTACTGGCCCCACAAAGGATATGCTGGGTCGACAGGTTTAACATGCTCATAATTTGGAGAATCTCCTCAATCTTGTTAACCAATCTTCAATGGTATGGTTCCTTTCGAGTAACCCACATAATTATATTAAGAGAATAGCTGTCTACTAGTTCTAGGCCTTAGTCTCTATTTCTGTTCGCGTAAGTTGGCTCCTTGTATTAATACTAATATGTTATGACATTCTGAAGTTTTTTCTGGAGTCTTTGTACCTATCATGAGAAACTCCAGAAAAATAAGGGGTGTCTTAAAGCTGAAATTCTACTAAAGAGACATTGCAATTATAGAGGTATGTGACTAGAATCATTGGTTTCAAGAGAGAATTATGAAGTTGATTCAGTTGTTGGTGAAATTGTCTTAAAAAATCAAAATACATTTGTATATTCGGTGTGTTCTTCATTCCACATTCAAGGGCCAAGTGATGCTAGTTCTATCCAACAATTTAATTTAGGTCTTAGTTTCTTTAAATTGTTTCTATAGGGGTAGGTTATTTTCAAGAGATGTAAATCAATGGTGCCAGAGAGCATTTTTGGGCAGGTCTTCCAATCTTAAGAAGTTTGTTTGATCCCTCTTTGAAGTAGGTCTTAAAACGATTTGTCAGGGCTGTCTTGGGCATCTAAATGACTACCTTTATAGTAAATGATCTCAAAAGTATTCTGATTTGTCTGGGATTTTATTTGTAATTTTTAAGATAAAATTATTTTGGGAGGGTAATATTGGAAGTTAACCTTATATTAGCTTTATCATTATAACACCTAATATATATCAGTTTTTTGGGGCTAAGATATCCAGATACTACCTGATGCGCTGAGAGTTGGGTAAGGCAAAATTTTCTAAATAGGGAAAGAGCACAACAACCAGAAAAGGAGCTCAAAAGCTCTAGGAACAGGTTCCAACACAAATCCAATAATAAATAAATCTCCTTACAAGGGGTCACTTAAAAATAAGCAAAGGGCCTATTATAAAACATAGGTCCCTTAACTATTTAAGTATTTATGACAAAACTTCACCTTCTCTGGAAAAACAAGTCTTATGAGAAAGCTTCAAAGTAAAGTTGGCTACCTAAGTAATCTAAAATCATCGTAGCCCTTGATTTTATTTAATCCAAAACACCTAAAATCAATGACAAAAGTGAACTTTTCTTGTTCAATTACATATAATCCTGACAATACACTAGTAACTTGTAAATAATCCCAAAGTTTTAAGTGTTAAGTGGGATACTTAATCCTGTGATTATGTGGTGCTTTAAAGTTTTAGATGATAATGGAAACATAGATTCATCATACTGAATCAGCATCAGCATTGGAGAATTTTTGTTCTTAATTTTTTTTAAATGTTTCCTTCTATGAGTTCTATCAGCTCTTGTTAGGATGGTGACATGAAGTGGTGGCATGGAGTATGCGGTGGATAACTTAGAGATCAAGAAGATAAATCTTTTTTGGGTACCTAAGCGGAATACCCTTAGGTGTCGTTTGGGTACCTGAAAATATATTGTCTAGGAAATATATTACTGACGTAATACATTACTGGCGTAATACATTACCTGCAAATGGATTGTTACTGTTTGGGTAGTATTTAGATGCAACCTAGTGAATACATTGCTATTGTTTTGGCTATGTCTGGAAAAAATCTGAGAAATGTATTACTGACATTTTAGTTAGGAAATATTGCTAATTTTACTTATAGTAATGTGGTTTTTTTCAATACCTCTTTTTTTTTTTTTTTAGGAAAAAACATCAATTAAAACTACTGTTTTCTAATATGTGAAGGAAAATAATAATAATAATCAGACAATAAAAACCCTAATCCCAATCTTACTCAACAAACATATTCACACAGTATACCAAAATAGATTGTTATAGTGATGAGAGGAAGAGAGCCCACTAGCGTGGGTTTGTAACTCAAGCTTAGTTGTACCATCTCTCTGTAGCACACATGGATGGGAGCTTCCTATGTGTGTTGGCTGTCGTGGCTTTCAATTATAAAATTCTAAAGAGAATTAAAACATAAATCTCGGTTTGCACAGATTTTTCATTTCAAAACCATTTTTGGGAGAGAGTGGAGTGGCTAGAGAGAGAAAATAAATCAAAAAAATCAGTCACCAAAAGTTCCACGGCCACAAAATTGACAATCCCCACACCATACTCGGAGCTGGAAATAGCCATTATCAGCTTTTAGAGCCCCAAATTCATCACATGAAAAACCAGTAAAAAGAGGGACCCACTTTTCCTGAACTGGTACCCAAATGGGTTAGAGAGAGGGAGAGAGTCTCCAAGCTAGAGAGAGAGAGAGAGAGAGAGAGATGGAGTATGAGACCATGAATGGGTTAAAGCTTGGAAAGAAGATCTACTTTGAAGATGTGGGTTCTGGAAATACGGCTAAGAAACCACCTTATTGGGAGCTGGCAATGGCCATTATCAGA
The DNA here is from genome assembly GCF_000471905.2 of Amborella trichopoda. The sequence goes on from NW_006498085.1 coordinate 152,578, forward strand.
TTTTAAAGCCCCAAATTCATTACATGAAAACCAGTAAAAAGAGGAACCCACTTTTCCTGAACTGGTAACCAAATGGGTTAGAGAGAGAGAGAGAGAAAGTATAACTGGACAATGTAAAGAAAGGAAGGGAGGGAATCGAGGATGTTGATTTCTTGTGTGAGTTTGGTGGTTCGGAACGTCTAGGGGAAGCATCAAGGAATTTGGGGAGCTTGAGGGCCACCCTTCTATTTCTTGTGTCTTTGGTCTTGAACACATGCCCATACGACTTAATACCTATATTTTCTCTTGACTTGTACTTCGCAAAGCCATATTATTGCAGGCACACGGAAGAGAGTCTTTTGGCAAGAGAAAGGTGGAAGATAGTGATGGCGCTTTTTTGGAGAGAGAGAGGTGGAAGATAGCGATGATGCGGACCTCAAACTTATAAGGTGGACTTTATAATTTCTAGCGGTTTCGTTGGGTTGATATTGCTCGTCTTTTTCAGTAATACATTTTTTAGCTATTGGGGTGGGTAATAGATTTCATGATTTTGGAGGAAATTTAAGGTAATATGTTTTATTTCCTGCCCACTATATGGGTACCCAAACACTGGAAATGGCATATTTCCTCATTATCTATTTCCCCGTAATAGAAATACAGGTATCCAAATGGCTCTTTAGGAGTCCGTTTTCATCTGAGAGCATGGATATGACCTACAAAAATATTTTGGCTATGCAAAGGAGAGCCTATTTTTGCTGTATGTTCAAATTCTTAACTATTTTATCATTTAACTCTCTGTTATAAGCATGTCAAATCCTAGAATCTTCCATTCATTCATTTTTACAGAGAGCAGCAATCTCATCTTCCCATAGCGATCATGAACTATACATATGACAAGATACTGAAAAGCTTGAGGCCCAATTAGTTGTTTCTCTATAGATAAATAATCCTCACCTTGGATAGTTAAAAGGTGAGTTACTTGGTATCAGGAGCCTATCAAAGATTGTTGGAAAAGCCCAATTAGTTCATTTCTCTTTAGATAAATGATCCTCACCTTGGATAGTTAAAGGTGAGTTACTTGGTATCCGGAGCCTATCGAAGATTGGTGGAAAGCTTATCTACCTGACCATCCCAAGCGAGAGTTGAACTGTGGTATTGGGATGGTGAATCAACTAATCAATGCTTCTTAAGGAGCTTAATGATACCAATTAGCGATCTTTAGGCATTTTAAATCCTTACCTGGATGTGGCCTCATCTACAACATGGTCTCTGCAAGTTAGCCCTTTTGAGTTGTCAATTGTGCTGGTTCTTCTGGTGAATGGAAATCGAGCATGGGTTATTTTATCTATGCTGTTAGGAATTCAGTTGTGTGGAGTTGCAATAAACAACTAATGGTTGCAGGGACCAGTGTACGTATAAAGTATAGGTTGATGGCTTTCACTGCATGTGAACTATCTTTATGATGGAATATTTTTGGTCCATTTTCTTTGTTTGTATTTTGTTCATGAGCAAATATCTGCTGTTGATCGACCCTAAAACAACCTCCAATGATTTATCAAATTAAAACAGCAAATAAGAGAGATCCAAGTTGAAATTTGACGAAACCGTAATTTCTGAACATTTCAATTTTGAAACAATACAGTTTCCCTTTAAAAAAATGGCTTTTCATCTTGTAGATCTTCCAAAAATGAGTAGAAGCTATGTTACATGGATTCTTTGACAAGGGTTCCATACCTTTGTCGGAGACGTATGGACATGCGTACTGGTATGGATTCTTCTGGATTTACAGCTGGATTGGGTGATTTTAGGAAATGGGAGGTTATGGCAGACCGTTATACCAAAGACCCAATGGCATGGTGAGTGAAAAATGGTAGACCCTCAGGCTGCAAGCACTAGCATTTCGAATTCTCGCTCAACTTTGCTCATTATCTTGTTGCAAAAGGAATTAGAGTACTTTTTTTCATATTCACTGTATTAAATGCAACATGACGACTTTTGCAAGAGTTGAGGATTTGGATTATGTTCACTCTAAGCTTTGCATATTTTCAAGAAAGGAAGACTATAAAAGTGGGCCTTCAAGATATTGAGACGCACTTGGAGATGAGTTATTGGTGGATCCACCTACTTGTTTGCAAAGAGTCTCCATGACACTAGATGACCCAAATTTGGATCCACTTGTGTTTGAGGAGAGCATTGAAGAAGATACCTAGATCATAAATTTTTATTGTGTATAATTTGGTCTTGTGGAATTTGGAAATCCATAGGGGTTCCAATTTTGGTGTTGAATCAAAAGTATCTATGATCTACCAATTGTTTTGTGCATTTTTTTTTTCGACTCTTAGAATCGTGATGCATCTTGGTTTGTCCTGACACTGCGTATATTTTTTGATATCATGAATGGAATATTATGTGAATTTTTTGCCAGTCTTTTTGAGAAAGTTTCAAGGGTATTTTTTTGGTTTATTCTATTTTTTAAGAATAGACGCTCCAAATTTCAAGTGATTTAGATTTGTAAAAAAAATAATAATTAAAATACAAAATACAGTTGTGACCCCTTAGATCGGCCCATATTCAATTTAGGCCGTTGGGTATTTATTGTAGCTGGCAGCTAGCGGGCTGACCTCATATTATCCCTATAACCATCATCATCAAGCCTTATCCCAATTATTTGGGGTCGGCTACATGAATCTTGTTCCTCCATTCGTCTTTATCAAGGGCCACACCTTTAATAAAACCAAAATTCACCATATTTTTTCTCACTTCTTCTATCCATGTCCTTTTGGGACTTCCCTTTGGCCTTTTGGAGCCTTCCACTTGATCCAAATCACATCTCCTAATCAGTTTTGTATTAGGTCTAAGTTGCACTTGGTCAGCCCACCCAAGTCTACTTGCCATCATCTTATTAGCTATTGAAGCCACACCTAAGTTTCCTCGTATATATTCTTCGAATTCTATTCTTTCTTGTCTTGCCACTCATCCATCTCAATATCCTTATCTTAGCTACGTTCATCCTATGAATATGTTGTTTCTTGACTGCCCAACATTATGTCTCATAAAGCATGGCTGGTCTTACAGCAATCCTATAGAACTTAACCTTCAGTCTCAATGGTATGCAACGATCACATAAAAGTCCGGATGCACATCTCCACTTCGCCCACCCAGCTTTAATTTATGTGTGACATCTTCTTTAATCATTCCCTTTTCTTGGATCATCGACCCATCATCAGCATCATCATCATTTTAGCCTTTTTCAAATTAATTCGGGTCGGCTACATGAATCATGATTCTCCATTCTACTCAATTAAATGCTATATCTTCAGTGAGGTTATAAGTTCCCATATCTTTTCGAACTACTTCTAACCATGTCCTTCTAGGCCTATCCCTTGCCCTTTTCAGTCCTTCCACTTAAACTAATTCACACCTCCTAACAGGTGCTGTACTTGGTCGGCACCATACGTGGCCAGCCCACTTAAGTCTATTCTTATTTCATCGATCCGTATATTTATATTTATACATGACTATATTGATTTCGTTCTTGCATAAAATAAAGTTTTCTTTGTATAAATTTAGATAATTTGATTTTATATAAACTAATATTTTTATCAATTAATTCTTCAAAAAAGATAATTTTATCAACTAAGTTCCAATTATATAGGCAGATGCGTGCGTATGCATGTGAATGCATGCATGTGTGTAGAGAGAGAGAGAGAGAGAGAGAGGAGAGAGATTTTAGGTCATTAATAAATCTTGTGGAGATCATACCAGCTTATGTGAAAAAAGAAATTTCACCTCCTGGGATGGACTCAAAGAGAGAGAGAGGGGGGAAATCTAAGTTTAATGTGGGAAAACAAACAGAATAAGGGTTTAGAGAGAGAATTGAGTTGTGCTATATATATATGGGAAAGGATGAGGAATGCTGGCTTGCGTATAGGTTGTGTGTACGCCCAACAGTCCTGATTTCCCATCCTCCACCTGACGGTCCTTGTTCCTTTTTTAACTCTCTCTCACTCTATCGTTTTAAATTAATGGCCTCTGACATATTGCAGTGGACCTGACATAGACTCTCGCTCCCTCTGTCTATGCACTCTCTATTTCAAACTCCCACTGCCTCTCTCTCTCTCCCTCTCCGCACTCTCCATTTCAGCCTGCCCCCCCTCTCTACTCTCCATTTCTGCCCCTCTCTCTTACCCTCTACAATCCAAGGAACTCTCTCTCCATTCTGCCCCTCTCCCTCTCTCCCCGGTTGCCTCCTCCATCTCTCTGTCTCCATCTTCCGCTTCCTTTGTCTCTCTCTCTCCCATTGCGACTGCTATTACCCCACCTTTCTCTCTCACCGTTGCATCCTCCGCCCTCTCTCTCTCTCCCCTGCTACCTCCTCCATCCCCGCCCTTTCTATCTCACCACTGCATCCTCCGCCCTCTCTTTCTCTCCCATGCTCCTCCTCCATCCCTGACTTTCTCTCTCACCACTGCATCCTCTGCCCTCTCTCTCTCTCTCTCTCCCCTGCTGCCTCCATTTCTGTCTCTGCATCTTCCGCCTCCCCTATCTCTCTCCTGCTGCCCCGACTGCCCCTGTTGTTACCCTCTCTCTCATCCTTGCATCCTCCGCCTCTCTCTTCCCCGCTGCGTCCATTAGCGCACCCTCTCTCTCTCTCATCCCTGCATCCTCCGCCTGTCCTCGACGTTCATGGCGTGAGGAATTTGACGCCCCATACTCCTCTAACCCTGCCAATGTTACCTGTATCCATGCAACATAACTTCAGCCAAAGATAATTTTTTTCTGAAAGATCGAATACTCAGATATCAAACATTTGAATTATGAAAATGTCTAGTATACCACTTATTAATATATAACCTGTTGATTAGCACAATTCTGTTAAACATCAAGTAGATGATGATGCCTCAATATCCTTAAGGCATCTTTGATAATGACAGTCATGGGAATTCCCATACACTATAACTGAATAGAATTTAACATGCCTTTTTCATAGGGTCTACATATTAAATAGAAGTCCACGACACTAAATTCTGTTTTAGTTGCAAATTCACATATTTTTTTAAATAGCAAATTTTGTGGAGTTATATTTTTGTGTAATACGAAATCCATTGAATATAGTTAATTTAAGTTGCCAGACTTCCATTTAATAAGAAACTGGAGAATGGGTTGTAATAGTAATTGCAGTCAATTTAATTGTTGCTATCCATTTAGGAAGTCTGGCTCTAAGTGGAGGGATGAGAGAGAGAGAGGGTACGCTAATGGAGGCAGCGGGGAAGAGAGAGAGGCGGAGGATGCAGGGATGAGAGAGAGAGGGCAACAACAGGGGCAGTCGGGGCAGCAGGAGAGAGACAGGGGAGGCGGAAGATGCAGAGACAGAGATGGAGGAGGCAGCAGGGGAGAGAGAGAGAGGGCGGATGATGCGGTGGTGAGAGAGGAAAGGGCGGGGAGTGGAGGCGAGGTAGGGAGAGAGAGAGAGAGGAGGCGGTAGGTGACGAGTGAGTGGGAGGAGGAAAGGG
>NW_006498085.1:163704-213930 GCF_000471905.2 Amborella trichopoda
GAGAGAGGAGAGAGGAGAGAGAGGGAGATGGGGTTTTAGAAAACCCATTTTGAGATGGTAGAGAGAGAGAGGAGAGAGAGATGCACAGTAGTGTCAGGGCCCTGTAATGTGTCAGTGGGTTGCTTTTTCAAAATGGAAGAGGGGAAAGGTGGATTTTCAAAGAGCACCGTTCGATTTGAGACAAGAGATCACGGCCGTTGGCATACCTCAAGTCCATACGCGACCCGATGTTCCCTAGCCATATATATATATATATATATAGCCATATTGCTGAATCCTACTTTTTGGGGCTTGAAGAATCCGACACCCGGTGCTTGTGTCCTACATCGACTCATGTACCTGGGAACATAGAGTAGAAGGGTCAAATTTGTGATTAACATGGTCTAGAATGAGCCAATGATCGATAAAGAGGTGGATTTTTTCCCTTTTTGGACAAAAAGGCTCGAAAAGGGGATTGATGTTGGATTTAGCCATTTTTGAAAAATTCGTAGGGCCTCGGGAATCACTTGAGCCCGATGGAAAAATTTCCCCGTTCACATAGTGAAGTGGGGGGATTTGTGATGAATTGGGGCAAGTCTATTCTCTGTGAGCCTTTGGAAAATGAAGGTCCCATGATACCGGTCTGATTCATAGGATTCTGAGTTGGATCAGTGGTTTTTGAATCATTGGATAAAAGCAGCCTTGTATACCCCTTATATGTGCATATATTCCATAAATTATACTAACATAATAAACAATAAGTAAATAATACCTACAATCCAAAGCCAATATTCATACAATCCAAAGCCAATATTCACCCCTTCACACTAGACGGGCTGGAGCATAGATGTCAACTATACCCAGCTTGTTTCATAGCAATGAAAAGAAAGGAAAATGAAAAAAGTCGCACCTCTTTCTAGTACGTATAATCTCTTATCTAGCCTGAGAAAGAGTTCATGCGGTAGTGATTTAACAATTAAATACAGCTGACTGCATTTTTTGTACACTTATTTTAGATACTTTTTGTTGTGTACCATAGGTATTCATGTCTGTCCATCATGTGGTGATGTCCATTCGCTGTAACAAAAATGCAGATCATATGTATCTTGCTTCTTAGTTTCTCATTTTCTCATTGTGTTTGAAACTGTTTTTTTACAACAAAAAAAAAAATTGTCGATGCTGTCCTAGTCGCTTATTTGGACCATTTATTCGGTTTTAAGAGTTAAATGCATTTGCATTCGAGACTGCTGCATGAGATATTTAAGGTCAGTTTGGATGTACCCAAATATTTTGGATGAGTGAATAAAATTTTCTGATGGGTCCAAACACATTGGATGTTATGAGTTTTTTGGGACAACAATTTTAAAACTATCAATTCTATGGTGCAATTGGCATCTAAAAAAATTCTACTTGGACTTGTTTTGTTCACACCTTTGGTTCTCATTGGGTTTCAACTAATCGGACCCCACCTTTCTCAGAACCCTTCCTCTCTCAATGCCCTCAAACACCTCTCCCATACCCCTGCATCTCTACCCATGGTATAAATTTTTTTTCTCTCTTTCTCTCTCTATCTTTTCTCCTACAATAAGCAAGTCTCTTTACCTAAAACCGCAAAAATGGAGCTCTGTCTCCCATGCACGGTGACATCAAACCCTTACACCAACCCATCTCTCTTCATCTGTCCTCCTCCCCTCCCATTCATCTCCTCAACCTTCTCTCGCTAACCTAGTTGGCCACCGAGACCTTGCTTTGTCCTCTAAATTGGGTTCCTTCTCTACTCGTCATGATGATTTCCGTAGCATCGAGAAGTGGGCTCAAAGACTCTGGGGAGAGCCATACCTTTGCTGTAAAAGGCTCTCATCTGGTAAAATCCTTTTTTGTTCCCCTCGGCTGCCAATGCCCTCTTTGCTTCTATGTCCCCATCCGGTAAGTTCAAGGGGGCGTCCCTTTCACTTACTCCCTGGTCACCTGTCATTGGAGCGTTTAAGCCTCAGTGGATATGGCTCAAGTTCTTTAACATCCCACTTCACGCTTGGACTGCAAATGCCTCTAGAAGTTTGGGCAGCTCTTCGGCACCCTCATCTCCATACACTGGAAATCCATTGAAAATCTTCCCATGGGCTCTATCCAGGTGCTGATTGAAGTTCTCGACCGTTCTTCTATCCCCCCCTTGCTCTGGTTGTATGTCGAGGTCCACTCCTACAGAATCCTCTGCGCGTGATGGGCTTCAAATTTGAATGCCCTGAAGAGGCCCTTCAAGGTTTTCTAAGATTGACCCCCCTCCCCAATCTCAAGGTCACCAGAACCGGCAATGGAGGACTCTCAAATCTGGTCTTTGGAATCAACTATGATCGACTAGCCCATCCTGCTTCGTCGTCTCACCTCCCCTCTACTTCCTTGGGGGCCTCTCCCCTTAGATGATCGTTCAAGCGAGCTCTCCTCCTCCCCCATTCCTCCTGCTAATCCTATCCTGGAACATTTGTGGGCTCGGCAACCCTACCAAACGCAGTGCCATCCCTAATATCTCCACCCTTCATTCACTGGCTCTCCTAGCCCTCACTAAGACTAAACTACTTGCCCTCTCTCTATGACAAGTAAGGCAAGTCTAGGGCTGTAGGGCATGCCAATGGCCATTCACTCTATCACTGTCGTTATCACCAGAATCTCAGATGGTTTCTAGTGGAAGTTTCGGCCATCTACGGTCCAAATTCTGATGCCCTTAGGGATCAGCTTTGGGAGGAGCTAGACCTCATTGCCAACCTTTCCCAACCAGTTTGGTGCTTGGGGAGGGGGGGGAGGAACTTAATGTCACCAAGTTCTCCTTTGAAAGAAACTCCGGATCCAGGGTTACTGCGGCTATGTCTTGCTTCTTAGACTTTATTGCTCGAAACCACCTCATAGATATTGCCCTCCAAGGTGCCCAGTATACCTGGTCCAATCATTCCTTCACTCCCTCGCTCTCAAAGCTAGATTGGTTCCTTCTCAGCCCCGAACGGACACAGTCTTCCCCGGCTCATTTGCCTCAGCTCTCCCTAAACCTACCTCAGACCATTACTCGATACTTCTAGAGTCTAGACACCCTACCTGTCCCTAGGGTCCCCAAACCCTTCCAATTTAAGTTGGCTTGGCTCGAGGAATCAAACATCCTCCAACTCATTTCTTTTTGGTGGAATTCCTTCTCCCCTGTCGTCTCCGGTAGGGCTGGGTTCCAACTCCAGAGGAAACTCCAACTTCTTAAGGCTTCACTCAAAGACTGGAGCAAAAACCTTCCTTACAATGTCCGAGCCTGAAAGAGCTCAATTCTACTATCCATCCAATATTGGGACCGGCTAGAGGAACTTAGACCTCTCACGGCAGAAAGAACCTTAGATTCCATCATAAACTTGAGTACCACTCTCTCCTCAAGAAAGAGGAAATCTACTGGTATCAGAGATCGAGGGTCAAGTGGTTGTAGTTTGGCGATTAAAAGACTTCATTCTTCCACAAAATTGCAAATTGCAAAGGCGGGATAACACAATCACCCACATCAAAGTGGATGACTCCACTTTCGAACACCCTGCTGAAGTCAAAACAGTACTCCTTGAATTTTTCCAAAAGCTCTTTTCAGCTTCCCCTGGGAGAGTTTTTTCCAAAAGCTCTTTTCAGCTTCCCCTGGGAGAGTCTTTTCAGCTCTTTTCAGCTTTTTCCAAAAGCTCTTTTCGAAACCCACCATGGGAGAGTTTTCTATCCAGACCCTTCCCCCTGAGAGGGCCGAATGGCTTGAGCGACCCTTCTTTGAAGAGGATATACTCGGTGCTATCCAAAACCTTGGTCAAGATATGGCCCCTGGCTCGGGCGGCTTCCCAGTCTCGATTTTCAGCACCTTCTGGACCTTGTTTTGATTGGAGTTCCTTGTGTTCTTTGAGGAATTCTTCAACAGGGGGATAGTGCATAAGGCTGCCCTTAATACCCCGTTCATCACTCTGGTCCCAAAGAAAGAAGGATCCGAGGAACTTAAGAACTTCTGTCTGATAAGCCTCATAAACAATTCCTACAAAATTTTATCCAAGGTGCTCGCCTCCCGCCTCAGAGAAGTCGTCGAATTGGTAATCTGACCCCAGCAAAGTGCATTCATGAAGGACCAGCAATTCCTAGATGGGGCCTTCGTTGTGCACGAGTGCATCCACTCGAGCACCTCTCCAAAATACCGGGCCTTATTGTTAAGCTCGATTGGGAAAAGGCCTATGATCACGTCGATTGGCTCGTTTTTTATGAAACTCTTCACCGTATGGGTTTCGGTCTGAGGTGGAGGAGATGGGTCATGGGCTGCATGTCGAGCCCTTATTTCTCCATCATGATTAATGGAACCCCTAGGGGATTCTTCCCCTCTTCTAGAGTCTGCGCCAGGGCGACCCCCTTTCCCCTTTCCTCTTCGCCATTGTAGCTGAAGTTTTCAGCCACTTCATCTCCTGCCTCTTTAATGGAACTCACAGCCCCATTATTTCACACTTATGATACATCGATGACACCCTGGTGTTTTGTAATGCCTCTCCCTAGGAAACAAATACCCTCTTCCTTTTTGTCAAAGTGTTTTGAGTGGGTCACCAGCTTCAAGGTTAATCTGTAAATCAAAGATGATTGGAGTGGTGCTAGATCCCCGTTCGACAGAATCACTTGCCGAGGGTTGGGATTGCAGCACACATATCCTCCCCTCAATGTACCTTGGTATTCCACTGTGCATTGGGAAGCTTAATCTTAGTTCTTGGGCACATATCATTGATAAATTCAAGTGCAAAATTGCCGCATGGAAATGTCGCTTCCTCTCCCCGGCCGGCAGAGCTACTCTCATCAAAGCCACCCTATCGAGCATCCCGATACAAATGTCCCTCTTCAAGATGCCGGCCACTGTCTTAACCCGTCTGAATCACCTTATGCAGAACTTTCTTTGGGAAGGGGATGGAGAAAAGCATATAATTTACCTCAGAGCTTGGGAAAACGTTTGCTCGCCTTGCCACCTCGGGAGACTTGGCATCCGAAAGCTCAAAGTAAACAACACTGCCCTGTTGGGCAAGTGGTGGCGGCGCTACGCCACCCAATCCAACGACCTATGGCAGCAGGTATTGCTCAAAAGTACTGTCTCCAGTCCACCTCCTGGCTGGCTTCTTCCAGAGCAAACAGCAGACCTTCGGGTGCTTGTGCATTCTCCTTAGCTTCCTTAACTTGTTCAAACAAAACATTCGTATCTTGACACGAGCCGGTACTTGAACTAAATTCTGGTCAGTTTTGTGGTTAGGATCCTCTCCCCTTAAAAATGTTTTCCCTTCCCTTTCCAATTGACCCTCAATCGGCAGGAAACTGTTGCTGACCTCTTCGACACCCAAGGATCGAACCCAGTGTGATGCCGTCTTTAGGAGGTCTCAATTAGTAACAGAACTTCAAGAATTCCTTGATCATGTAGCACTTCTGGAAACCACCTTCTTCCCCTTCCGGGGTGACAACAAGCTCATTTGGTGTCTGACACCCTCAGGTCTGTTTTGAGTGTCCTCTATTTACTGTAAGCTCATTTGGAAAGCTGCAATTTTCGTGCTCTAATGGACAGTGTGGAACGAGCGCAACCTGAGGACATTCCGAGGTCAGTACTTGTCAACTGGCGCTTTGTTCTATAAGATCAAATAACTGGTTACCTTTTGGGCCTCTAACCACAAGCTGTTCAAGGGAATTTACCATTCGGCCTTCCACCTGCCCCCTCTCCACCTACCCTGCCCTCGGGTCCCTCGCGCTCTCTGTGGAAGCCACCAATCCTGATGGCATTAAGCTTAATTTTGATGGTTGCTCCCTAGGCAACCCTGGGCCAGCCGGTATGGATGGCCTTTTCAGGAACCACGAAGGAGCAATCCTCGCTTCCTACTCCAAACCTATTGGACATTTTGATTCCCATTCGGTTGAAGCCTATGCACTACTCAAAGGCATTAGACTCTTCGACTGCAGTTGGTCTTCAGCCCTCATTATAAAAGGCGACTCAAGTAATGTAATTCGCTGGGCCTCTGGCTCTGCCCATATCCATGGTCTCTGGCACATATTTTAGAAGAAATTGCCCATCTTTGTTTGGGCCTCTCAGTATCTTGGAGGCGTGTGGCATGAATGCAATTCACACACGGATTCCCTCGCCAAAGAAGGTGCTAACACTCAAGTGACTTGAGTATTTTTTTGCAGCCTCAGTCCTCATTTGATTCTGGTGGAGAATTCTGTTACCTCTCCTATTTGACCCCCCAGGATTTTGTACAGGGCTTCCCTTAAGGGGAGCCTAATTTTTTGGTTGTATATATCTCCCAACTCTTCGGGCTGAAATTTTGTACTAATTTCCTTTTACAATACAAAGTAAACATTCTAAAAAAACCCATCAAAAACCCCCTTTCAATTTTTGGGCTTCTTTACTTTGTAAAATAGGACCAGGGCTCTTGTGCCTCTGCAAACCAGGGTTTTGTTTTTCTATGAAAACTAGACCCTTTTGGGTCTTCTCTCTCTAAAAGAAAAGGCCGAAATCAGTGGGGTTGATCTTTCTCAGTCAACCAACATTTAGGGTTCTATTATCTCCCAGGAACCAGGAATTTGGGGGTTTGGCTCATTTTCTTTTGCAGTTCAGAGCAATATTGCTTGGGGCTCAATATAAGCCATTTTAGAGCTCTGATTTTGCAATTGAGAAGCTCAGGCTGCTGGTTCTGCAATGACTGTGACATCTCTCTTTAAAATCATCTCAAAATGCCGTGCCCTTCTCTCTCTTCAGCTTCCTTCTTAAGCCATCCAATGAAATCCTCAATTTCTAGGTTGTTTCTTTCTCTAACATTCAACTCTATGAGAGCTTGGTTCTTTGCAAGGTTTCAAAAAACGGTCCGCCCGGCACCTAAGCGCCCAAGACACCTCTGACTGCATGCCTAGACCTGGGCGCCCCATTTTGGGCTAATGTACTTGGGCGCGGGCCCAGGTGGGCTGGGCCGGGCAGGTGCCTAGGTGGGCACCTAGGGACGTGGGCCTTTTTTCGATTTTTAAAGATGCCCAAAAGGGCAAAGGGCGTGATGTTGACCCATAAAGGTTTAAATAGGTTATGGGAGTTATTTTCAAACCCCTAAAGTTAAAAAAACACTTCATAAGTCCTCAAACTCTTAGACATTTTGATGTTGTACTTTTTGCCTTTTTGGACTATTTTGTTTTTCGCTTTATACTTTTGTATGGTTTTAATTTCGAAATTTTGAACAAGTTTATTCTCAACGTGTGATATGTCATATGTTTGTATATAAAAAAGTATGTTGCAATATTTTCAAATACAATAAATTACGAAATTGACACAAATAACATATATGTGTGTTTGGACAACACATATATGTATATATATAAAGAATTTGTGCTACAAGGCGCCTTAGGTTTTGTGTACATGCCTAGGCGCCCGCCTGGGTGCTGGGCATCTGGCCGGCAGCCTAGCCTTTTTTTTGAACCTTGGTTCTTTGGCAACCCCAATTTTTACTCGTCTTTCTTTCTCTCGTTTCACTAAGAAAAACCATAAAACCAACATTTGCTTAAATGGGGGTTCTATCTGTCTTAACTTTCAAGTGAGTTCCTTCATTGGTTCAGTTGATTTTTGGGTTTTGGTGGTGGGATTTTTTCCGGGATCTTTTGTTGAGTTTTTCATTTAGAGAGAATGTTGTATGGAAACATGGAGGTTTTTGACTGGGAGGGATACAGAAAAAGCTTACTGAACAGCCAAACAACTTTGGAAGGGCAGGGAAAAAAAACTCCAAAGTTTTCACATTTATATTTGAAAAACTTGCACGTTATTTTTAATAACAACGCTTTTCTAATTTGACATCCACACTAGCTTTCTACCAGTGAATTTGTTGGTTTGATTTACTTTCCATGAAGAGCAGTGCTGTTTTCTTGTATCAATGTGTGCAATATCACATGTTGCTACGATGTAAATATGAATAGTGAAGTGGATTACATGCATTATTTTGCACCTTTAGTTTATTCACTTAATTGATGTGAACTTATTATTGTTTGAAGGTCATTCTACTTTGTACTTACCATGGTTGTTTCTCTGTAGAAATTTTCATCTGGTGTTACTGATGAAAGAGTTGGTGCTGGAGAGAAGCAGAGCGATATATTGAAAAGCGATGGCCATGCTGAACATAAATTGGGCAGTGGACATGATGGTAACGGGCTTGCTAAACTCGAGAAGCTGCTGAATCAAAAAACATTTTCTAGGCAAGTGTGGGATGTGAGCTTGTGGGATGTGAGCTTGTCATTCATCCTTTTTATTTCTCATATTGTTAATTATGTTAAATCGTTTCATTTTTTGTATTTCTACTTGTAATAGAATTGCATTCTGTGGAATTTCGTGAATGTACTGATGCCTACTTTGGCTTCTACAAGCCACAACATTCAATTAGTACTTTTATCTCCTATGAGTAGCATCACGGTCATGGAAGAGAAAAAATAGTAATAGCAAGGCAACAATTATGTGGATCATTTTATATTTCAAATATATTCAGCGTCCTCCAGGGCACAAAGATCGAGAAAAAAGACTCTATTATAAGACTGTTCAATCAATTGTCCAACATACAGATAGTTGATTCTTGGAGAGTTTGGGAACTACTAAAGCACAAAAGTAAGGCTTTTTCGTCCTTTCTTGGAAATTTTGATAGAACCAATGCAGGCTGATATAAGAACCATCACCAAGATAAACTCGAGAATTACCATCCAATTCTTGGGAGGAGGAAACTGTAGTAGATTTCCTGTCATGTGATTCGAAGCGCCAGAGTCAAGAAACTACTCATAGTTACTGGATTTAGCAGATGAAAGAAAGTAGACCTTGACTTTCAAAAAATGGTTTACCTGGTTGGAGAAAGATTACTCTTAATATTGAGAGCCGACATAATCTGCTGCAGATCGTCAGATGGAATAGCTACAGTGCTGATTTAAAATGCACTTTCGTACTTTCCTTGATCTGCTACCGCCAGCTTGCTGCAATTTGAAGCATCTATATAGATAACTCCTGGTTTCAAAGCTTGAAGATACAACAATAGGGGGAGTTCTTTATATCCATTTAATCTTTGGACGACCTAACTTATAGACGGATGCTTGTAGCACCAGACCTACAAAAATAAAGAATTTCATTTGAGTAAAGCGATAAAGAAACCTGATGAGATATTGCAGGGCTGAGTGACGTTCAAATCATTACCTGAAGCAGCACCATGCATTGGGTCTGATGTTTCATGTGCATGATAGTTTGATTGTGCAGTTTGTTGTACAAATCAGCAAGTATTGCGGCGGTAGTTTCCATAATCAAATAAGTTACTCATAAGTCTTAAAAAGGGCAAGAAAAGAAATTCCCCTCAAGAAACAAAGGCATACATTTCATAATTTTTTGTTTGGTCAATCTTTCAAGTGCTTAACTTGTTCCCGAAGTGACACTCGAGTTCAATCCGTTTGCGGTAGAAGACCTTAGGATCTTCAGAAAAGCCGATTCGGATTGCTGATTGGTCTAGTGCTGTAGGAGATTCCAGATTTGAGAAGCGTCTTTAAGGGTTATAGTAATCTCACCACCAGGCAAAAGAAAGGTGTTGGTGCGTGACCCCAATTCAGATACGTAGATCTGAAATTCATCAAATGGATTTTCAATAGGTATAAAAGGTGTATTTTTTTTCCCATTGCAATTGGAATCTAGGAGAATGGGCAGAGGTCCAGGCTTATGGGTGTGGGTTTTATGAATTGCAAGTTTCTGCACCTATTTTCCATGCTTTAAGAGTGTAATTTGCAGCTACTATCAAGCTAAAGGCAGGTTTAGTAAATAAGCCTGGAGGTCAAATACTGTTTCTGGGTCTGCTCTTCCCCTCATGTCTTCATATGATTGTCTTTCGGATAGTTGCATGGTTGATCTTATAGTGAGCATCATCATACCAACTTTATTTAGTCTCTTAAGACTTAGAAATAGGTACAGATATTGGCAGGGCCTGGTCCAAATCTGCTCAGCAAGTCCAATCGTTTGAAAACCATACTTTTTGAAGAATATTCGCTGGATATTTTGAAGACTCGCACATACTTGAGTTAGCCTTGGATCATATGAGTCTGGGCGAGTCCGAATCAGACTCACTGAGTTTCTGCCTTTTCTTGTGAAAATATTTAATTTAATTGTCATGGATATAATTATGTGACTATTTGCAATTCAGGAGTTTATGATTTCTGGTTTTCTTTCATTTCACAGGGATCAGTTCAATCGTTTGTCAGAGCTCCTGCGTTCAAGGATGATCGATCATTCAAATGATGATGGGTATAGAGGGGAAAACAAAAATTCTCTTGAAGTTGGTGAGCCTATTCTGCCTCAGAATGATTTAAGAACTTCGAAGCAAGAAAAAAGGAAAGATTTATGTAACAGAATGAGTGGAAATTTGGTACGTAGTAACATTGCATCATATGTTATGAAACATTACTTTCATGTTTCAGAATGCGAAAAACCTACAGGTTCTGTCTAGTAAGACTCCACAATCATTGGATCCTATCCCACTTTGAGATGTGAGGGCACTTCACAGAGTAAATGTTTATCTGCATCTTGAGTTTGGATTAGGATCCGACTGCTATGGATGCTAGGAAACATTTCCCTTTCACGTTTTGTGATCCTTTTGCGATATGTGCATCTATATCTTCCTTTCTTGAACGCTTGAATTGGATGGTTTTTCACAGAGTGAATCAAGGCCTTCTGTTCAAGGGAAAGAGGCAGTTTTATTCAACAAATCAGTTGGAAATATGGCAAGCAATATTGTTGCACCAGAGGTAAGTAAACTGCACCATTTTATGTTACATGCTCTGTTATTTTATACTATTGCATCATGACATTTATTTGTGGCACGGCATTTGTCATCATCTCTTAACTTGCTAGTATATATGAATTCCAGCTATTTACACCTCCTCCTAATGGACTGATGATGAATCGCACATGCTTTTACAAAGCTTTGAATTTTTAAATTGGATACTTGATTTGTGTATTAACAAGCAAAAACTTCAAACAGATATCTGAGGAAATAAGGGCTTCGCCTATCAAGATTGCAAAAGCATACATGGAAAACAAATTGTCAACACCCTCGTCTTCTTGTACTAAAATATTCAAGGATGAGAGAAATTTGCCTTACAGTGGAGCTCTTGAACCCAGATCACTTAGTCTATCACTTTTATCAAAGTCCCCTCCTACGTGCTGGCCAGGTGCTCTAGGACGGGATCAGCATGGGTACCTTACGCCTCCAACTCAAAGAGGAAGAGTTGAGTTTCATAGTATGGCTTGTACCCCCTATTCCAGAGGAGATTACACCACTGCTACTCCCAATGTATGTGAAATATTTTTACTGTTGTTTTTAGTTTCTCTATTTCTGCATGAACATACCTGTGATAACCATTGTTATTTCCATATGTATTTGCAGGGTTCTCTCGATGGAAATCATAGATGTGCACCTTTATCTCATTGGAGACAACCACAAACCCCTCTTTCAGGGGGTGGACAGGTGGGATTTCATGTTCTGTACGCAAATGTTACTCATGCATTGACCATAGTCTCAAAATTTGCATTCAGCACACAATTGTAAATATTTTCCATGAGCTTCTATGTTACAATGTGATCGATCTTTATTATTTCATTGTTTTGTTATTGTTGCAACTTGCATTTGATTATAAGTTTTGTCGTCTTTGCCAATTGAAACATTTTAAATACTGGGTATTATAGACAGAACAGGTGATGAGAGACTTGCAGAATTAAGGTGATTGAATTTGGCAGTTGTTCTATAATTGCTAAAATATTAATAATGAAAACTTAGAATGCTTGAAAATTGAATGAACAATTCATGGGCATCTGATATGTTGACACATGTAGTTAAGGCCTCTTACAGTGAAATTTGACTGAATATATCATACTCTTTGCTTCTGGTGTGGGAGACATCAGACAAGTTGATCAATCTCTCTCTCTCCTCCCCCCCCCCCCCCCCGCCCTTCCTTTTCTTTTGTCTATTAGTTTGGGTATGAGGAATGAGATGATGGAAATAACAGGTTGGTTGCCACCATTGATGGTGGTGCATGTACTTGCTGGGGAAGATGTTCTGTAGTGATCCAAGAGGACTTTTTTTTTCAACTTGTATGCATCAAAAACCTCAGGTTCATTGGGATAAATAATTAAATACCCTATCCATTATGAACAATTATTTATCAAGAACCATGACAGCAACAATACTAGCAACAAGAGGCGAAAAGACAATAACAACAACAACCATAACAGCAGCATCAACACCGAAAACAGTCGTTATAATATATAATTGTAGATTTATTATTATAGTGGTAATAATTGAGATAAAAATGACGGTAGTGATAATGCTGCTGATGATTGTAATATTTAGAATAATAGATTACTGGTAAATAATAATAGCAAATCACTAATGAATGCATCTAATAGGAAATATTTAGAATTTAGACTACTGGTAAATAATAATAGCAAATCACTTATGAATGCATCTAATAGGAAACATGGATCTTTGTATAACCTTCAAAAAAAGAAAACTTGGATCTTTGTAATCAGCTAACATGAGATGACATTTTCTTCAATTGGAATGTGGAACTTTAGTACCTTCTCCAAAAGAGAATGTGACAACTAAGCATGACTTTCATCTCCTACATCGAATGACCTATCAAAAAGAGAAATGTGGCATACATGTAATGACTCGGGTCGAAGTTGCAAGATATTGCCATTTATCCTATGTTCTCTAGTGTGTTTCCTTGAGGGAAAGACTTATTATTCATTGGGAAACAAATTTTGTAATTTACCAGTCTACAATCTTAGCCTCAAGAATTCCATGTACAAGTATCCAGACAACTGATTATATGATGTGTGCATTTGTCTGAAGTTGTGAATTTCTTTGGCTGGCACTACAGAACTGGGTTGAACACTATCAAGTATTATTGGGAGAAAAAAAAGGGGGGTTGAATGCTGTGAGTCTGGTTTAAATTTTATTCTCAAATTCCATCCTTTCCCTACTAAAATTAGCAGAATTTAAACTTGGATTAATGTTCTTGTTTTGACATAAGGTGTTGATTATCGTAGACTTAATTTGTGATAGTTTTTCATGAATGGAATGTGTATATTTATTTTGACTTTACTTTTTCATGACACATTAAAAAAGAAAATGCAGGTGTCAAAGAGGGGTTCCCTTTTGGATGATGGACGTGGATCATTTGGACCCATACGTAGGACCCGTCAGAAGTTAATCTCTAATGCCGGCTTTGATGGATCCAGACCGTCCATTCCTGCAAGCCCCTTTCCTGATCCAATGTGTTCTCTGGGTTTTGGTGCTACCAAAAGCTCCTTGACAAATATCGAAGAGGGTAGACAGCTTGAATCCCTGAAAGGTGGCGTTAAAAGTTCTCATGCTGTAGACAATAGGGGAAAGGTTAGTCGTGCTACTTCCGCTTTTGTTCTTCCAAAGTCGAGGATGGCAAGGACAATACTAGAGCACTGTGATAGGAAAGTTCCATCTCCCAAAGAAAAATTGGCGGAGTTAGAGCTGGTCATGACAAAGGAGAATAACAAAGAAGACACTAAAGGCCGTGATCACACTGGTGTTAGCAATGAGCAACTGCAGGCACAAAGGGCCCCACAATTGTGTTCTCCAGGAATTAGCAGTTCCTTGTTCACGACTAGAGGTGAAGAAGAGCCTGCGGATTCTAGTAAAATGTGTGGCACTTTATTTGCCTTTCCTATTCCACCGGCCCGAAGTGCGTGTTATGAGGAACCTCCCACGCCTACCTTGCCGCCAACTTTTTCAGTTACTAAATCAATTCAAGCGAACAAAGAAACTGCTCCATTGTTGTTCCAATTTTGCACAAAGTCTGATGATAAGGGTCTGGTTTTCTGTTTTGGATCCAACGACAAGGCTGCTATTGATTATTCTACTCCAAAGTTCAATTTTGGATCAGCCAACAAGCCCTTGTTATCTTTCAGGTTAGTCTGGCTTGATGGAGGATTTTCATTCATTGTTTTTAACTCGCACATGCCAGTCTATGGAGCTTCTTGGTACCATTTGATAGTACTTATTATCTGGATTTGGAGGCCTAGCATGACCTTGAAAACATTTCTTAGAAATACTTTTATTCTTGCTTTATTGCAGTTCTGCAGGTGTTGCTGCTCAAACAAAACCTAATGCGGTATTGGAAAAGGAGCATGGTGGGACATTTGCATCACAAAGAGGGGCCACTTCCTTGTTGGGGATGTCCTCTGCATCAACTTCAAATCCCTTGTTTTCCACTTATGGCTCAAAGGCTCCTTCTTATTTGAATTCAAGTAATTGTTCTCTTGTTTCTTCAGTAGTTTCTGACACCTTAACAGGATGCGATGGAAACTGCCCATTTATTTTAGGAAACACTGCTGCCTCCACTTTGGCAACAAGTGCCTTTTCTTCGGTGTCTGACATTTCTGCATCAAAAATTCCTTCTAAAGCTTCAGTGGCCACTTCGCCTCCTTTTGCTATTAATGGTACCACTGCAATCACCGGTGCATCTTCTTCATCAACTGCTGATGTTAATGGCCCTCAAAAGACTACTAATATATCTTGTTTGGGCACTAGAGGAGGACCTTTATTTGGATTCTCGACATCGTCGAATAATTTGATTCTGGGCTCAGATGGCAAAGCAAACTCTTTGACAACTCCTGTTTTCGGTGGTGCCTTTGCTTTTGGGGGGTCATCAGCTCATGGTACCAGCAAACCATTCACTTATGGATCTTCATCTACTTTAGGTGGTGCTTCTTCTTCTTCATCTCCATCTCAGTCGATCCTATTTGCCCCTTCCAGCAAATCAAGTAAAATGATGGTCCCATCAAAGAATCCCAATTCAGAAATGCCTACTTCAATGCATTCACAGCCATCAAATTCCATATTCGGGTCTTCCAGAATAGAAGCGCCATCACCACCTACATTTACTCAGGCAGGCTGCAGACCTGATTTTTCTTCACCTGAACTGCTTCCTCGTGGTGGGGGTGACAAATCTGCCCTTAAAGTCATCAAAATTAGTCAGGCGAAGAGGATGCAGAGAAGGTAACGATTCGTATTTGTAACTTCATACCGGAAAAAATGCATGGTTGATGAGCAAGCATTTCTGATCTGAATGATTAATTGGCAAATGAGTAATGTGCCTGAAGAATTTGAAAGCAAGAGGTTAAGAGGTAGTCATTATTCATATTCATCGGTCCCATGAATACCTTCCTAGAGCCTGTATTTTTTTCAAATGGAAATTTGCATGCCTTGCTGGTGTGGAGTCTCTTATCAAATTTTGGGTTCATGCACGGACATAGCCTTGTTAAGGAAAAAAGTAAAGCTTTTGATGGTGTAATCTGGTCCGTATAGCATGGACAAGTGTGTCTATAGTTTTTGGTGCATGTCGACAAATCAAGGACACTTGCACATGTCAATGTTTTAAAAACTTAAGACATCTATTTTTTGAACGTTCTTTTTGAAATATTACCATTAAATAGCCTGTGTTACGGGAAATCCCTCCTTTCCTCCTCATCTAAATAACGCATGGATGTATTATATCTAAAATCCAAATTTGGGGTTGGTGTTTGTGATGCTTCAGAACTCAAAAGGATATGTGACATATCCATGTCTTTGTAAAATAGAATCTGGTTTAAACTTATTTTTCATATAAAAAAGAAATGGGAACCGTCCTTTTGCATAATGTGGGGTGGGCATCAGGATCTCACACCTAAATGTTTTTGCCATTGTAATGGTGCCATTTGTAATTTATTTCACTATGAATGTAAATGGATTCTCGCTAAGTGGTTATTGTACAATTCAATGTGTCCTAAAAGTAGTTTATGCGTTGGGGATATATTTCAACATTTGCATCCCATGAGGCATAACTATCCATCTAAACATGGATGTAGATGACAGTCTCTCCAATAAAAAAGGTCAAATCATTGGCGTAAATATTTCCTTACGAAAAAAGATATCAATTTTAGTTTTTTATTTTAATTTTTTCATATTGATGATCTCCATATTAGGGATTGTATATTCCTTAAATATCAGGGTCAAAATTTATTTTAAAAACAGATTATTAAGGAGGGCTGCATTTCTATATATGAGTCCAGAGGGCTCATAAACCGGACCTTATTTGATTGATCTATCCACTATAACCTTAGGTGGACCTACGTTCTTTTTGAAAAGAAAAAAAGTCTTTAAAAAAGGAAAGACGAGTTGGACCAATGAGGAACCCTAGGTTAGTCAATGTAAAAGGTGACTCTCAATGATTATCTTCGAGCACAAGAAGTAGAAAAGAAAAAAAGGGGAGAGAATTTGATTTCTTATACACTGAAGATCAGGCTGTTCTAATATTGGACGATCTGCAAAATTCTAGGGCTTGCTTTTTCAGGCGAGAGCTTGTGCAGACCTTTTTTTACTTTTTTTTGTCAATATTGGTCCCTAGGTTGCAATTTCTCTTTTTATTTCATATTATTTATTTATTTTTTTATTTTCCATTTAGATTGAACTCTAGGTTGGGTAGGTCGCATCCTTACAATTTGGGGCACCTGAGGGAGCAAATGCAGATGTTGATCCCATGGGAATATAAAACCCTTTTCATTTATTCTGGAAAGGGTCTTTTGCCCTCCATTTGGAGCTCCTCTTTTATCTCATAAAGTTGAGGAGGGTGGCAACTGCACGGGCTTTGCCTTCGCCCTATGCATAAAGAGGCATTGTGGATGTTTTCTTCTTTCTTTTAGGGTCATGGTTAAAAAAATTAAAAGAGTAAAATCGAATTTTAGTGGGTTTACTTACGGACTATGAGTCCATGTAGAAATGAGTTACCACTTAAAAATCTATTTTGAGATGGATTTTTGGGACCTAATATTTAAGGATATAGAGATCATGAATATGAATAAATAAATAAATTTAAAAAATAAAAATAATGATTCTATTAAAAAAACATTTGGACAATCAGTTTCAATTATCTTTAGATGGACTACCCGTGCTTTATACCTCGAAGACAGCAAATGTAGAAATACGGTCCAGACCGCATGAAACAGTTTTCTTTCACGTTAATACTAATAAAACCCGTTGCTTACATTCCATGGACTCTAATATAATAACCTAAACCCTACATAAGCAACCACAAATCAATCACGAGAAAGAGAAGAGTGGGAACGTCTGCTGCATTCCCCCGTTAGCAAAAGCAATGCTCTCTCTCTCTCTCTAACTTTCCTATAAAAAAGAGAGAGAAAAGGAGGTTACCGCATAACGTGTCGTAGAGATTTAGGGTTAAGCATTTGTATATTGAGGTTCAAACTAAGTGTTAAACTAGATTCAGAAAAATAATGAAAAAGGAAACAAAAAGGAGGAGGTCGAAAAGGAAAAAGAGGTCTGATTGTTTTGAAGAGACAAAGGGAAGGGGCTGAGGCTGAGGCTGAGGCTGAGGCTGAGGCTGAGGCTCACTCACCAATGTATAGCGGCGCCCCCCTCTCCTTTCTCTTTGCACACCGCCGCCTTTCTCTCTCCCTTCTCAACCAAACTCATCTCTCTCTCTCTCCACCAAACTCATTTCTCCCTCCTCTAACAAAACTCATCTCTCTTTCTCTCTCTCCCTCATATATTTACACTATTTGTAATTATTCCTATCATTATTTGGCTTTTCTTTTATGGAAAATTGTCTCATGCGGCTGGACCGCATGACTACGTGGTCCAAAAGGTGTAAAACATCCATCTTTAAGATAGATGCAAGTAAGTTTGTGATGTAAAACATCCATCTTTAAGATGCATCCATCTTTTATTTTCTTATTAACGATGGTTAATCCCAGTTGTCGCTCTATTAGTTTAGTTTGTGATGTGAGTAATGATTTTATGGGACCCTTTTTCATTCATGCGTGTAAGATCCCAAAAAATCACCATTAAAGTTGATACGGATCTCTAAAAAAGTTATCACATGGATATGGGACTTGATTTTTTTAGAGATCCATACCAACTTTAATGATGATCATTTGGGGTCTTACGGGAAAAAATCATATAGGATCATTTTTCTTAGTTTGTATAAGGCTGACGCACTAAACAATCAAAGTGGGTACATCTTGAAATAGTGTCACAAGATGTTATTTTAGTAATGAAATAGCATCGAAAGACGTTATTTTAGTAATAGAAATCTTTGTGATGGCATGGAAATTTATTTTTATTTCTAACAATAAAATTTAAAAGTTTAAAAAATAGTGTCTGACCAAAAATATCTATAAACACTTGATAATCTTGAAAATTGACATTTAAAAAATGCATTACAATATTTAACTGTAAAAAAAAAATTACATTATTAAATGCACTATTTTCGGAAATCCATTTTTCCTCTTGTTCATACATGTCGATATAAGGATTTTTGAACATCGAATGAACGAATTTTTGAAGTGCGCCTTAATTAAATTATATAAGGCCTCACCTTTCTGCAAATTTTTTCCCTTTCTATATTCCTCATGAAGCAACGTATGCCTGAATGGACAGAAAATTCCCTTGTTGGTCCCTCTCTCTCGCGTGTCAAAAAGGAGGGTGGATCTTATGGGAAAAATTACAATTTCCATGCACTACCTTCTGCATGCACGCCAGTTTTTATCTGTCACCTCCTTTGTCCTCTTCATAAAAAAACAAACGTCTCTCTCTCTATTATAGTAAGAGATTGCTAGAGAGAGAGAGTAAGAGATTGCTAGAGAGAGAGAGAGAGATAATCCACTGTAATATCCATATGACAAGATGAGATAGATCTACTCTAGGTACAAGTACTCATGATTTATTCAAAGAGAGAGAGGTGGGGTTCAATGCTGAGATATTTCTCTCTCATGAAAATTATGCAGTCTGATTTGAGATCACGAGTACCATTGTTATTGAATGTTCACATGAAGTACATTCACATGAAGTATATTCAAATGAAAATTTTTTAATTGGGGGGCACTGCCATACTAACAAAAAAAAATCTAAAAAAATATATATCAAAATTCGGATTGACCGAGGTAGTAATTTTGGAAAAAATAAAAAAATATGGATCACGGAGCTTTTTGTATTTTACCTAAAATTTTAAAGTCCGTACATAAATCACATACTTGCGTCTCTATTTTCTCTTCTTATTCTTACTGTTTCGCTGCTTCCTCCCTCTTCACCTTCTTTTACTCATTTATGATACTAAGAGACGGAGAGAGATAATTTCTCTCTCCTTTTTGTTATCTATGATATGTAAGAGAGAGAGAGAAAAAGAAAAGCTAAAACAAAAAAAGGAATGAAAATAAGGTCAAATTCTAGAGAGAGAAAAAAAAAAAAAGAAGCCAAACTTCATACAGAGAGAGAGAGGAGGGGGGGAGGGTGTGATTGCGGTAGCAAGTGGTTGGGATGAGCTTTGTAGGATAACATCACACTTTAAAGGATGTGGTCCCATGTCAAGTGACCCCATAACCAAATTCATTCTCAGTCTCTCGCTCCTCTCTCCATTTATCATTTACTCACTACAAACAAATGCCCATATATGTATTGATCTATAAAGATTTTTGTGGACTGCCGAGCCTATACAACAATTGTAATTGAACCCTCGAGAATTAAAAATTGCGGGTATTCTGGTTCTTTTTAGTAATACATATATTTTTAATTTTTTGGTGTATTTAGCGAAAAAAAATAAGAGGGTTTATGATCTCACCCTGAGAGACGAGCCTTAATAAAGTAGAATGATGGATCAAAATCCGTGAAGCTAACCCTAATTAATTAAAAAAAAAATTGACAACGATGAAAATGAAAAAATGAGCTACACACAGACGATGATATTTGGTGTTGGTCTATAATATTATTGTCACTCCAATGTAAGATCAAAATCATATTGCTATTGGTCCCCAGACACCTATAGATTTATATAACATATAGATGCACACGAATCCAATGAAAAATATAACTTATATGTGCACATGGAGACTAAGAAAAGTATTCAAATATAAAG
Organism: Amborella trichopoda; assembly: GCF_000471905.2. The sequence continues at coordinate 183,685 of NW_006498085.1, forward strand.
ATATATGTGGGCACGATAGCTCCAAAGCTTGATTGCTTCAAGCCTGGTGCAAGGACGGGGGGACCTCTTCTGCTTCATCCATCCACCATTCTGAAGAGAGAGAGAGAGAGCACGTGGTATGTGTGTACATGTGAAAGAGGAATGCGAGTTGAAGGAAAAGGACCACAAAGAGGGAGAAGTTTTCAAAATAAAAAAACAGAGTGAGAGAAATAGAAGATGTGGAATTCCGACGTACAAAAACCAAAGAGATGACAGTCTAAAAACAAAGGGGTACGGGTGGAAAATGACTTCCCCCAGTTTCATCGAGAGAGAGAGAGAGAGAGAAACAGTAATTTCGTCCACATGTGGAGAGAGAGAAACTTGGTCCACATGTTAAACCCTACTTTGCTCGTGCAGGTCATTGTGTTTGGGATTTTTTCGAAGAATCCAAGGTCACTTTGCCTATAAATTTCAATTTTAATCCAACACATTATAATCCTCCCTTAGTTAGCGAATCGGGGAATAATAATTTATCGCCAAACCAAAACATCGGTAATAAATCGGTTTAATTTTAAAAACATAAGGATCGCCCCAAATTTCGGTAAGTTATGGAATTGTGAATATTTTGGACTTGCCTAACAAAACGAATTGAAAAAATCTGATACATAAAAATGACTTGATATAGGATTATGATTTGAAATTATTCTACAGATACATCAAAGCCATTGAACAATAATAATTTTATGGCCTTAGAGTGATATTCGATAATTTTTTATCTAAACTCTCAATAAATCCAACGACACTAAATATATAATAGATTTATTGATGGCACAAAATGAAACGACAAGAAGAATACTAAGCACAAGAACTACCATTAGTAAGCAACAAGAACTTTAAACCTCGTATAATATTATTGTTCATAAAAAAATGAAAACCATGAGTATAGGATTGCAGGTAACTAAAATAAAACACAAAAATATAAATATGCAAAATAGTAGTTCATTTAAAATGCTATGATGTATACACCAATGAAATAACAATCAAAAAATAAATAAATAAATCAAAATATGAACTTAATAGACTTCTATATACATAAAGAAGGCAACAAAATACTTAAACAAATTCAATTCTCTCATTGAATTCCTAGCTGAATAAATATTTAGCATCATTGAATTCTCTCTTACTTTTTATAAGGACGTTCTGGTTTTTTTTTTTTAAAAAAAGAAAGTATTTTTTATTGACTTATTGTGCTTCTACCTCTACCTATTGTGATGAAATATATGACTATTTTAATATCATAGTTTTTGGGGAATATATTTCTTGTATTTTTGGTAGATTTTTTTAAGGGAACTTATTGGTAAAATTTTTGATGGAATTTTTGTTAAATGAGTATTCTTAATTTACTCTCATTGTTAATGTGCTTATATTTAAACCATAATTCAATAATATTGAGTTAATAAAGAAATAAAAATTTTTATAAAAAAATAAAATAAGGATTTATATTAGTTCCATTAAAAAAAACATGATTTTTTGAAGATCTTTTGGGAAAACTCAGAGAGCTTAATGGATTTAAAAAAGGGTGCAGTTTGTATAGAGCCAAGGCTCTAAACAATTAAATTAGAGCCCCCTTCAAATAGTGTCGAGAGATATGGCTTCAATACTGAAATATTTTGTAATAGCCTTAAAATATACATTCATCTTTAACTATAAAACTTAAAGCTTAAAAAATAGTGTAAATCAAGTAGATCAATGAAAACTTTAAAATCTTGAAAATTGACGGTAAAAAAATGTTTTACAAGATGCACTATTTCCGAAACTTGAAATCCATTTTTTTCTCATGTCCATGCATCTTGATGTTGAGATTATCAATTTGATGTTATTTGGGCATCAAAACAACCACTTCTAGTGAAATTTTTGAGGCGGGCTCCAATTTGATTATTTAGAGCCTAGGCTCCATATAAACTTTTCCCTTTAAACAAATCAGAGATTTTTTAAAAAAACACGTTTTAAATGGAGACTTGCTAACTATGGTCACACATGTAAAATAGGGAGGCTTGTTTGGTTTTATAAAATGGGAATGGTTATCTCTCTAACAGTGGGGACAAAGAAATGCCTGGCCACGGGCGCACTTTTGAGAAATTTGATCCTTATTATCATCATATAAGCCTTATCCAAATCATTTGGGTACAGCTACACGAATTTTGTTCCACCATTCTACTCTATCAAGGGTTATACCCTCATCTTGATTATTGATCATCATATATCTTCTCACTACTTTCATACATGCCCTTGTGGGGCCGTCTCTTTACCCTTTTAGACCCTTTACTTAAACCAAATCGCCCCTCCTCCTCCTTATCATCATCATGATCATCCATGTCTTATGGTAATTATTTGGGGTCTGCTTCATGAATCATGTTCCTCCATTCTTCTCTATCAATGGTCATGTCCTCAATAAGACCAAAAGTCACCATATTTTTTTCCATTATTTCTATTTGTATCATTTTGGGCCTTCCCCTTAGAACTTTCCACTTAGACCAAATCGTACTCCTAACGGGTGTTGTATTAGATCTATGCTACAACACCTAAGTCTACTTCCCTTCATCTTCTCATCTATTGAAGCCACAATTAAATTCTCTCGTATGTATTCATTCTGAGTTCTATCCCTTCTTGTCTTATCATTCATCTATCTCAATGTCCTCATTGAACCTCATTGATCCTATGGATATATTTTTTGATTGCTCAATATTCTATCCCATAAAGTATGGCCGCTTCCCCTTTAGTCTTAATGGTAAGCAACAATCACATAAAATTCTAAATGCACCCATTCACTTTGTACATCCAGCTCTATTTTATGTGTCACATCTTCCTTAATCTCTCTATTTTCTTGGATTCCCTAGATATTAGAAACGATCTCTTTTAGGTATTTGTTGACCATCAATCTTAGTTACTTTTTTGGTTTTACTCTTATTATTACTAAAATTGTACTCTACATATTATGTCTTAGCCTGGCTAATTTTAAAAGAAATAATTGTTGGGCATCCCATCTCATGAGGGAGGAATACCAATGGAAATTGGCTAACTAGAAAAGGGAAATTTTAGAAAATAAAAAAAAGATGACTTGTTGATCAAGTCATTATATCCTGTTGACTCATACAAAGGCGAGGTTATTGGGTCATTTTTTGGCTTGCATCTCTCTTGGGCCATTTCTTTGGGCGGATGCTTCTTGGTGTATTAAAAAATAGAGGAAATCTTCTTCCTTCTCTTAGGGAGGGTTTGTTTTTCTGAAAGATATCTTCTAGAAAGTTGAATGTTTTGTTCTAAAAGGTTTATATAAGTTCTGGGTACTGTGTTTGATAACATATACATATTAACCATAAAAATATATATATATAGCATATATAACATAATATAATATATTTTATGTATTTTATTAATATATATTTGTATTATATGTAACATATAATATAATAATATAAATATTATTATATTTAATAAATATATATTATATTATATATAATACAATTTATTATATATAATATGTTTATATTATATAATATCAGAATGTATATTATATATACTATAATATTATATAAGATATTTATATAATATATAATATAATGTATATTATGTATACTATAATATTATATAAGATATTTATATAATATATTAATATAATAATATAAGTATTACATACAATATATATTTAATTTAATAAATATATAAAAGAAAAGTCTTAAATATGCCTATCGGCAAATTACTACGATGTCTGCCACCGTCACGGTCATGCTATATCTATGATGGCCTTAATCCACGCCGTCTGAAAAAATCGGATGGCGCCAAGCCTATAGGCCAAAATACAGTTCATTTTCGCCCATAGACTTTTTGTAGCCTCTTCCATATATAAAATATTTATATATTATATATTATATATAATATAATATAAATATATAATAATATTATATATTTCATATAATATATAATCAATATATACTACAAAAATACAAATTATATTAATAAGATAAATATAATTATATAATATAGTATTATAATATATAATATAGTATTATAATATATAATATATAATACATAATATATAATATATAATATATAATATTATGTTATAGTAATATTATTATGTATTTATATAATGCATAGTGATTGGTGATCAATAAAAAAAGTTCTGAAAGATTAAGTTCCTAACTCCCTTTAGGAAGTTATTCTTTCACTTTTTAACAAAGGAATGAGAACTTTTGTTGAAATATTAGTTTTTAAACTTGTCATGAAAAGTGTGAAACAAACGTGGAACTTTTTCAAAATATGAAAGAATACTTTTATAAAATCAAACATGCCCTTAGAGAGAAGAGAGAGAGTTATTCTTCTTTGAGAAAGAAGAGAGAAAGATATCACTCTTCTTAGAAAGAAAAAGAAGATAAAAGAGAGCTAGCAATCATTTTCTAAGCTTTTTTTGTAGAGAGGGAAAAGAGAGAGAAGAGAAGAAAAATGAGAGAACCTTTTCTTTTAGAAAGAGAAAGCCTCTAGAAAAAAAAAGAATTATCTGAGAGAGAGAGAGAGAAAAATCTCCGAGCAGGAAAACCTAGAGTGAGAAAGTCTCTCGAAAAAATCATTGGGCCTAAGAAAGTTTACTTTTTGGAAGACTCTTTTAACCATTTAATTAATAGTGGATTCGTCCCTTTCTCCAATGGATGTAACCTGAAAAGGTGAATCACGTAAAATCTCAGTGCCCGTCAGTTATTTGCTTTATTTGCATATTTTCCCACTCATATACATGTACATCGACTTTAGCATATTTTTGTGTCCCATAAATTTAGTTCTGCAGCGCGCATCCGCATTCGTGAGATAGGGCTCTACTTGGGTGAGCCCAACAAATGTTTATATAAGTACGAGGCTCTAAACCATCAAATTAGGGAGTACCTCAAAAATTTTACTAGAAAAGGTTATTTTGATGCCCAAGTTTCCTCAAATTGATCCTCTTGACCTCAAAATGCATGGACATGAGGAAAAAAAAAGATTTCAAGTTTTGGAAATAGTGCATGTTGTAATGCATTTTTGGACCGTCAATTTTTAAGATTTTCATGTTTTCACAGATCTGCTTGATCTACACTATTTTTGAAGTTTTAAATTTTATAATTAGTGTTGGAAATATATTTTACGCCTAGCACAAAGATTTTCAGTATTGAAACCACATTTCTCGACGCTATTTGAAGGTTGACTTTGCTTTGATTGTTTAGAGCCTCGGCTCTATACAAACCACACCAATTTTAAAACCTTTAGATTCAAGAGAATCCCTCCAACATTCTAACTTTGTGTTGACTTCTCCTCATCGATAAAAACTATGTCTTCCACGAATAACATACACCATTGTGTCTCATCTTGTAGGTGCTTGGTTAACTCGTTCATAATCAAAACAAAGACATATGGGCTCAGTGTTGGCCCCTAATGTAGGCCCATTGTTTTTGAGAATTTGCTTGTCTCTCCACTAATTGTCTGCACACTTGTTAGATGCTTACTTATACATATCTCTCACAAAATCAATATACTCTCTAGTGACTCATTTCTATTCCAACACCCACCAAATTAAATGTCTAGGTACCTTATCGTATGCTTTTTCTAAATCAATAAAGATTATGTAGAGGTATTTTCCTTTCTCTTTAAACTTCTCAATCAGTTGCCTACGTAGGAAAATGGCTTCGATAGTTGATCACTTTGGCATAAAATCAAACTGATTGTTTGATGCACTCGTTTCACGCCTTAGTCGTTGCTTAACTACTCTCTCCCACAGCTTCATAGTGTGGCTCATAAATTTAATTCCTTGATAGTTCATATAATTATGTAAGTCTCATTTGTTATTGTAAATAGGTACCACAATACTTTTTCTCCTTTTGCCTTTGTTTTTCTTTGGTCTCAGTACCTTGTTGAACACCTTGGTAAACCGGTATATACAAATCTCCCCCACATGCTTCTAAACCTCTGTAGGGATACCATCTTATCCTACAGCCTGTCCTATCTTTTTTATTCTTAAAGCTTCTCTCACTTTAGATATCCTAATCCTACAAATGTAACTATGACCTATGCCTTCATATATGTTAAAGGTTCCTCCTAACATTGTGTTCCCATAATGTTTGTTATTTAATAATTTTGTAAAATAAATTCTCCACCTTTCGCTGACTATATCACCTTCACCAGGATCCTCCTAACCGATGCTATTTTAGGTCTATGTTGTACTATTTATTAGATAGATATGGGGCTTTTTATTGGGAAATTTTAAAATGAAATGTGTTCTCTTGGACTACTATCTAGAGTTCCTTTCATGCTACTTTGCCATCATGAATACACTTCGTGTTGCTCATCTCCAAGGGCTCTTTATGAATGCGCATTGTCCTCTTGTTACTTTTTTGATGCATTATCAGTGCATTTTACTCTCTCTCTCTCATAAAATATAGGCACATACATCTCACTCTCATAATTATACATGAATATACACATGAACCAAGTCATGGGCTTTTGTTGTGTGTTTTTGGGGCGTTCTGAGAAGGAACCCAATTGCTAAACGCAACAAAATGCGGGACCCAGGCACTGCCATACTCTCTACCCAAGTACGAACCTTAGGGGACCAGTTCAATAATCTAATTCTTCAGGTTTAATTTAATTTAGCTAAAAGATCTCCTCCTTCTTAGAGAGGATACTATCGATTTCCTCCCTTGAGCAAAACACAAGCTATGATATTTTTTGGATCTCAAATTCTGAGGATGTAATTTTTACGACCCTTAAAATAATCTCAGCAAAAAAAAAAAAATCCAAAGTAAACTCTCTAATGTACTAGAAAAAACTTTTGCCTCAAGATTGGATGTTCAATGTTTAAGGGCTAGATCTAAGTGTCGTTTCTTTTAAAAATAGTCATTTAGTAATTATTATGTGTTCCCTAACATTTTAGACTAAGATAATTATCCTAAATAGGTGTTTTGAGGGAGGGAAGAGATGTGCAATGCCAAATGAATCAATTCTAAAACAATCATTACTTCTAGTTGTGGATAAAGTAAAGCTCAGTCTATTCTCTTTCCAAATAAATATGATTCAAAAAAATCTAAATTAAAAGATTTTGAACCAGAGATGAGGTTTTTATCGAGATGTACCATAAATCCACGCTTGCTCATGTGAACCAAATGCTTATTTCATGTCATGACCGAGTCCATTTATGCAATATCAACCTTTCCTAAAACTATTTCTCCAACAAGTCGGTACATACTGCATGTTAACTCTCTTTTTGCAACGGCCAGTGCTCCTCTTGAAAAAACATCTATCTTTGCCTGTAAACTTGAAACCTTGCTCGTCAAAATTTTTTAAAGACAAGAGACTTATTCTGAGACCTGGAAGATGTCTGACACTTGGGATTGTACAAGTGACTTCATTGACCATCTTGATTTTCACATCTCCAACTCCCACTATTTTATGTGAGTCATTATTTCCTATGTAAACAATACCTCCATCATATGGTTGATACTTATGGAATCAATCCCTATATGGAGATGTGAAAGGAAGCACCTGAATCAAGTAGTTAATACTATAAAACTTCCTCCCTATCCATAGATATTACTTCTCCATCTTCAAAACGCTCAAATTTTTCTACTAGATTTTCTTGAGATTGAGTTGAACCAGGTCTCTCATTACAACCAGATTTAGGGCTTATTTCCTTTTTGTGCCCTACCATCTTTCTTCACATGACTTAATTTTCCACATCTCTCCATTGATCTACCCCTGTTACAAATTCATTCCTAGAGGAATCCTAACCAGACTTTCGCGTAGACTCCTGTGTCAGAAGTGCTAAAACAAAATAATCAAATTCAAGAGATTTCATACTACTGAGATCCATGATCAGTCCAACCCATGATTCCGGCATAGAACAAAGTAATATAGTTGTTTTATCTTCTTCATTAATTTTTACATCTAGTGACATCAACTTGTTAATAGAGGCATTAAATTCATTTAAGTGCTCTTGCAATTATGCACCATCATTCATCTTGAGATTGTAAAGTTGAAAAAAATATTATTAGAAAGAGACTTACTTTCATGGGCATTTTTAGCCTATCCCATAGATCTTACATAGTAGCTTCTAAAAAGACATTGAATAAAACGGACTCATCAAACACCAAAAGAATATCTACCTTGGCCAATTTATCCTTCTCATCAAATTCCTCACCATCCATCTGTATAGATTTATTTTGTTTGCCTTTTAAAGCTACAACACAATCATATTTCACCAACATCATATGTAACTTTAATTTTTTGGTTGAGAAATTCGAACCTTCAAATTTTAAAATTTCATATTTGGTTGATCTTTCTCCAGCTAGCTTCAAAGATCTACGACTTGCCACAAACTTTGTGCCCAGGAAGGATCTTAATCCCTACTCCTCCGATTCCAATTGTAGAAGATAAAAATAAAGATCTGGGAAAAATAACAAAAAAGAATAGTGCAAAAAATTAAAAGAAACGAGAAACAAAGATTTACGTGGTTCAACAAATTGGTTACATCCACGGAACAGCAAAATTCTCTTTCACTAATTAGAAAAATACTATGCAAGTATGGAGAATACAAAGGGATAACAAGATCTCCCTCAAGCCCTAAAGTCTTTCTCTCTCTAAAACATCTACCCAAAGGACTATAGAACTAACCCTTTCTCTATTGCACTATCTTTTTTCCATATTCTTTCTCTCGCTTCAAAGGAAAAGTATAGAAAGAGATCATTTATTTTTTGGTATAAGGAGGTCACAATAACTATTGTCTTTGGATATCAATTTAGGTGGTTGTAAGAGTGTCATGACTCGAAGAAAAAAAATTTCTTAGACTTTGTGACTTGCACAAGCCATTCAATTTGACATATATTGAATAGGAGCGATTGTGGCCTCCTTGTAATAAAGATGAATAGCCTCATTACATATAATCTGCTCTACAAAACAGTTTATAAAGAGGAAAAGCTAAAAAAATACCCACGTGATAGGCTCTCTCTCTTCCTCTCTCTTCCAATCTTTTATTGGTTAGAAAAGGTTTCCCTCTCTCTATCGGACTCATGTAACCCTCTTTTCCATAACTACATGGTTTCAAACCCTACGAAATAGGGTTTTAATATATATATATATATATATATATATATATATATAAGAAATCTAAGTAGTTATCAAATATATAAAATTTCATAAAAATAGTAAACACGTATTCACGTTATCAACACAAATCAAGTAGTTTTATGAATGTACGGAAATCTTGAAAATGGCCCGTTCAATTAATGTGTTGCAATGTTTATTATATTTAGGACTTGAAATATCTTTTTCCCCATATCTATAAATCTTGATGTCAAGATAATAAATTAGATGTTTTTCCCGCATCAAAACAATCTTTTTTGAAGGATTTAGATGTCCACCTTAATTTTGCATTTTATAGTGTTAATCTTATATAAATTTTTTCCTTCTTTCGAAAGGTTGCACACAAACTCGGAGGGAGAAAAAAAAAGACCAGGGATTGTTAATTTACGCTATTTATGCTTCCAAGATATTTATGGGTAATAGAACTATCGTTGCTAACAAAACGTATAAAATATGAGGCTTCTTTTCATTTCCCTCTTTATGGAGTTTATTCACAATTTAGATGACATTAGGGACCACGGGCTTTGAAACACTCCAAAAAGTTATTATATATTGTCAATACCGTTGACATAGCTCGAGTCATAATTTTTGGGCTCTTTGAACATCCATTTTCGATTCAATTAATATAATTTTTGTTTCTACAAATTATTTTGTATTAAAATTTGGAGCATACATACATGATAAAATTCATGGGATAAAAAATTATTAGAATACATCTAAAATTTTTAAAGGTAATTTATTTTTATAAAAAACATTTTTTTTTCTTTGCCTGCCAGGTGTGCCTTAATAGAAAAGATGGAACGCCCCAAATTTAAGCCAAAAAGATTTAATAAAAAAATTAAAATAACTAAGACATTGTGACATGAACAATCCTAGTGAGGGATTAGATTGAAGGGTTGAGGAGTGAAGTTACATAAAAAGAAATTCGAAACTATTTTACTTTTATTTTTAATTTTGGGTCCTTAATAATATTTAGTTGTTGTCCAAAAAAAAATAAAAAAATAAAAAAATATTCAATGAAGGAATTCGCCCCCCTCGTCCGCCAAGAAGCATGGAGGGTGGGTGCACAATTGACTGAGGGAGAGAGAGAGAGAATAATGACAAAGGGAGGGAGCGTGAAAAACGCTTACCCGAAACAAACCAGAGAGGGGACGGGTCCCCCCCATCCACCATCGCCTGCTATTGCTATTGCAAATGCAACAGTCATTGCACCCAAACAAACAAAAATCCCCCTTTCTTTTTGCCAAGCCCACTTCTACCTCGGTTTTTGGGCCCTCTCTCTCTCTCTAGATCCTCTATTTCTCTCTCTATCTTTCCTTATAATCAGCCCCCGGCGTTTTCTCTGATCTCTCTCTCTCTCTTTCTTGGCGTTTAGTAGGGGGGAAGGTACTAGAGAGAGAGAGAGAGGTAGGTGAGAAATCAGTGGAGCGGCGAGAAGCACGGACATGTCGAACTGCAACAGCAGCATCAATGTCACTTCATCCCCTTCTCCTTCATCTGAGCACGTCTGCTACCTTCCCTGCAACTTTTGCAACACCATTCTTGCGGTATCTCTCTCTCTCTCTCTCTCTCTCTCTACTTTTCTTCTCTCTGTGTTTTCTTTTCTATGCTGCTAACTATCCCGTAATTTAATGGACAGTCGATTAGTAAACTGAAAGCTTGAATTTCTTTTCTTTTTTCCCTATTCTTACTCTTGTAGAGAGATATATCATGTTTAAAATGGCTTTTTTTCTTTTTCTTTTTCTATCCCTTGGAAAGCGATTCAGGAAATCATGGCCGACAGTATTTCTGAGGGAGATGAGTTGATCTCTCTCTCTCTCTCATCCCCCATTCTTTTCATTTTTATTAATATCCCTCTCTCTCTCTCTCTTGCTTTCTAACTTTGCTCAGAGAGGGGTAAGCTTTTCTTTGTTAAGCTCATGTACCCCAAATTTTATAACTGGAATTTATTGGATCTTATTTCTCAAAAAAAAAAAGAAAGAAAAAAGAATTTATTGGATCTTCTACACCATTTTCAAGAAAATACAGTGAGACATTGAAGAAATACAATTGGTTTTTCTTTTTTTCACAGCTCAATTCAGCAATAAAAGTAAAAAAATAGCGAACCCTAGCAACCAAAGAAATAATATGAATTGTGCCTGCGAGAGGAGGAACTGTTGATGGTGAGGTAAATGTGTATTGGGTTTGGTTGCAGGTGAGCGTACCATGCAGCAGTTTGTTCAAAGTGGTAACAGTGAGATGTGGGCATTGCACTAATCTTCTCTCAGTCAACATGGCCGCGGTGCTCCATGCCCCCTCTCTCACTCCTGCTCCTGCTAATCTTCAACATGATCAACTCCTTCGGGTAAGTGCGTGCTGGTTTAGAGTCACAAAGAGGGGGATTCATTTTCTCTCTCTTATCTCTATGCCTGTTGGGTAGAGAAAGAAAGGATGGAACCTCAGATAGAAACAAGTTCATGTTCAATTCTTTTAACCAAGAAAGTTGCCTGTTCTTCTTCCTCATTTAATTTAATATTTGGATGTCCAATCACAACTGTATCAAATTCCTATTTGCAAATAAAATAAAATAATAAGAGGAACCAACCCCATCTCATAGACATGAATGTTGCTAGTCTAGTCTGTCCTCCACGGCTGAGACATGGAGGCGCCTTTCTCTCTCCTCTCTTTCTTTCTCTAACAACAAGGTGGCTCCCTCTCAATCTTATCAATCACGTCTGAAAACCCCTTTTCTTAACAATCAAAACCTCATCCCTACCCCCCCCCCTCCCCCCTACTCTCAGTAACCTCATATTTGTTGTGATGAAATGCAGAACCAAAGCTTGACGGGATCTCATGGTTATAACAGGATGATGATGATGATGACAACCATGGATTCATCTTCCACCTCTAACAACTTCAATCACGACGACATTAACAACAAGGTTTTGATTCCGAATGAATCAATCGCCGAGAAGGAAGAGAGGACTGTTGTCAACAGGCGTGAGTTTTATAGTTTCTTAGAGGTGGAAAAAAAACATAACCTCCTTCTTTTCCATCGATTCTCATTAATGATTTATTGTACAGCTCCAGAAAAGCGGCAACGGGTACCTTCTGCTTACAATCGGTTTATAAAGTGAGTAATAACACTCTAATAATCACATATATAAAAAAGGAAACTGTGAAATTTACAAAGGGAGTAATGTTGCGGCATATTTTATTTTATTTTATTTTTTCTCTTCTTCTTTTTCCGTTATTTCTTTAAAATGTTGATTTGTGCAGAGAGGAAATCCAGAGGATCAAGGCCAGCAATCCCGACATCAGCCACAGGGAAGCTTTCAGCACTGCTGCTAAGAATGTCAGCTCTCTCTTTCTCTCCATATTTTCTGGTTCTTTCGAAATTCCCACCTGTTAACACTGCAACTCTATTTCATTTCTTAACCTGTTTTAGAGTCTTACAAGTACAAAAAATGTTGATTATATTTCATTTCATGATTTGGGTGCTAGACTTTGATGTTTCATTTTTGTTTTTGTTAGTGGGCACATTTTCCTCATATTCACTTTGGGTTGATGCTGGACACCACTAAGAAACAACCTAAATTGGATCAGGTAATTTATTTTTTTGATCTTACGTCTCCCATTTGACCTCCTCTTCTATTTATTTTTCTGTTTTGAATGATGAGTAAAATCTTGTACTGGAACCTGCAGCACAAAGCACTAGGCCCGACCCTATTGTTTACCCTTCAGACCATTTATTTTTTCTCTCATTTTCTAGCCCATGTCATGGTGGAAAAGTATTGATGCCATTTAAGTCCCCTACAATAGTACCTGAGCTATGCATGCATAAGTTAGGGTGCTTTTGGGTTTGGTTTAATATCCATTTGGTTTTTATTTATTGATTTGTTTTATTATTATAGGTAATTAAGTGGGAAAGACAAAGAAAAAAGTGACCGCATTTTTTAAATAGTTTACGAGTTATTTTTTTGATAATATTAATAAGAAGATGTCAGTGAGAATGAAAACCAAAATATAGTTACTAAAGTGTAGGGGTAAACTTTCTAAATATGGAAAGGCTCAGTACTTACTTGTTCAAAGGTCACAAACACTTAAGTTGTGAGATATAGAATTGGACTATTAGGGTCTATTATTGTTTTGCACAGAGCCCGAGGAGGGTTTTTTTAGCACAGCCAATAGCACCCCGACATGCTCAATTCCATATCTGATCGCCTGGGATATTTGCAAGCTTTTTTTGCATCAAAATAATTGGTCGCATTGTATACTTTTCCATAAATTAATGTTTCCCTAGCCTGCTCATCAAGAAGAGGCACCTAGCTGTCAAAAGGGATATCAAGGCACCACCAAACTATTGCTTCTATGTGATTCATTTTTTTCTCCGACTTTCTTTGTTTTAAATCCATATTAGATTTCTGACCTTCAGTTTAAAGTATAAAACATAATTTTTTCAAATGATTTTTTGAAATTTGTTAAGAACATTGAGTTTTTCAAAAAAATTTCAAAAGATTTACAAAAAATCGTGTTTTTTTTATGGAACTGTTATCAATTTGTATTTTATCTTTTATAAAAAAATTCAAAAAATAACTTCTGCTCTATAACTTTATTTCTTGACTAACTTAATAATATTGAATTTTGATTTAAAGATAGGTACATTAACATTGAGAGTAAATTAAGAATCTTGATTTAACAAAACAATTCTATCAAAAATTTCACCAATAAAAAAAAAGTGCACAAAAAATACAAGCAATAAATTCCCCTTAAAAAATCAATCAAAACAATAGTGTATCTCAAAATAATAGATGTAATTAACTGAAGAGTAACCCGATGAAAAATCTTGTTTTTTCTTCTTTAAACCATAGCGTTCTTATAAAGAGCAAGAAAGAGATTCAATGATACTAAAGATTTAGGTAACTAGGAATTTAGTGCGAGATTTGAATTTGCTTGAGAATTTTGTTTTTTCTTCTATGCATAGAGAAGTTTGATTAATTTCATATTTTATTTTTTGTTTCTATTTCATTGGAGTATACGACATAGCGTTTTGGATGGACCACTATTTTACATATTTGGGTCTTTACATTTTCTTTTAATTAACAACAATCCTAAATAAATTTTTTATTTTTTGTGCTGCGGCAACAGGGTAAAAGCATCATTGCTGGAATTATTGAAAATTTCAATATAAAATTTTCAAGTATTAGTCTAATGACACAAAAAAGGCTATAAAATTATTGTTTAATGGCTTTAATATATTCATATGAGAGCTGCAAATCATAACCTCATATTGTATCATCTTTACATGTCCGATTTTTTCATTATGTTTTTTAACAAAATTTGAAATATTCACGATTCTATAACTTACCTTATTTTTTAGCTATCGACTTGTTGAAAAAAAACCCACTTATTACCGATGTTTTAGCCTGCTGATGTGTTTGCAGGGATCCGGCAAGCATTTGATGAATCAGGCTGCAGTTTGCATTGAATGACTCGATCTTGTGGATTGATTCATTCCTTTTTGCCACCCCAACCAAATCCTCTCAGTCTCAAGAGAAGTCCTTAATCTCCTCAATACGTTCATAAGATAAGAATGGAATTAAGGAGATAGTATTTCCTTAGCTTCTAATTATTGCAAATCGAAGTTTGAGACCTCCCTCTTATTGAAGTCACTATAAATGTTGCATCTTCTTATTTTGTTGAAGTCATCCAAACTTTACATGAATGGAAGCACCAAAAATTGTTTGTTTAATCATATCATTGTACAGAAACTTTAGCAGGATTTAATTATGCTATAAGAGAAGTAGTCAAGAATTTCTTTTTCTGTGAAGATAATCTTCAAACTATAAAACTCAGTGAATCCAACTCATACTCTCCGGAGTTACTCAGACCTGACAAGTCTAGATCAAAAACCTTCAGAAACTGGGTATCTCACCAGTTCCTGATGTTTTATCATTAATTTTTTAAGACTCGGCTGAGTCTTGATTGAATCGAAATGCCTGACTTGGGATCACGACCCTTACGAGTCTCCATTCAAGTCCTTGGTTTAAAAATACTGTCTTCAATGAAGATAAAAGGGTGCTCTCAATGTATAAAACCTAAGCTCAAACGCCCAAGCGGTTCATTTGATCACGAAGATTAATGAAGCCCTCTCGATTTGAAGCCATTTGTTGATAAAACTCTGTAACTTTATTTCAACACATGAAAATCAGACAAGCACTATGCATACTAAGGTTATGATTTGATGCGTCCTAGTGATTACATCGTTGCCTCTTATCCAATTGCATTTCAATAAATAAATAATGGGTTTAAGATTTCATGTGATTTATCACCATTTATGATACAATAGAGATCTCAATGTTCTGAATTTAATTCAATAATTGTTGCAGTTTTGAATTTTCATGGTTAATTCTATAACTGTTGCAGTTTTGAATTTTCATGGTTAATTCTATAACTGTTGCAGTTTTGAATTTTTATGGTTTTGAACTATGTGATCTTCTTTTATTAAGTGGGACAATTTTCCTCTACATACACACAAAAAAAAAAAATTTATTTTCCCTCTAAAATTTTTGTTTTCTGTATAAAATATTGCACTCCTATGCTGGAATTCTTTTCCCTTAGAATCGGGTTTCTCGATTGTTCTAATTTATTTTCAAATGCCATATAACGGATTTTAGTTCACTCCTGCTCTTACCATTTGAAAGGACAAGTCTTTTTTTCTTGCATTTAGAAATTAGTATAGAGGGGAAAAAGATAAAAAATTGGCATTAAGTTTCGATTTTTGCATGTGTCAATGTAATGACTTCCTAGTTATCTAAAGAACGATCATTTCCTCTTTGTGGCCCATTGTTCCAAGAAGTTGGGTTTCCCCTTTGTTTTTACGGAAAATTACGTCTGTACCGTTCTATTTTATTTTGCTGTTATAACAAAGACGTCCCAAAATATGCGCTATTTATATGGAAGGACTAACCCCCTGATATTTTTTATTTTTCTAACTTTGCCCCATCAGACCGCCTATTAATTTTTTTTTTTTGTTATTTTGCTTGTATTCATAAGGCCATCAAATGTCATAAGAATTGAATGGAACAATTTATAAAGCGGTCCTATGTTTCAAACATCCAACTGCACTACAATTTTAAAGGCATCCGTAACTGAAGTGGTCCAATGTTTCAAACATCGGATGACGTATTATTATAAACAAATGTGAACAGATAGTAGTCCAAGTTTCAAACATCGGACGGCTTGTGTTTGGGCTTAAATGCCAACGCACAAAAGAAAGAGGAATGAAGAAACGATAGAGGAGAGGAGAAAAAAAAGAAAAAAACCCTAACACAAGCGGTTCGATGTTTCAAACAGCAGCCCACTTCTCAAAGTGTCCAACTCCATTTTTTGACATTGGATGGCCTTACGAATATAAAAAAATAACAAACATGAAACTTAACAAGCAGTGGGCAAAGTCTAAAAAAATAAAAAAATACAAGGGGGTTAGTCTTCCACTTAAATACCGCATAGTTTTTAGCCTTTTTGTTAGAACGGTAAAATAAAACGGTAAGAACGTAATTTTCCCTTTGTTTTAAGAGATTAACCAAGCTTTAACAAATGAGGTATAAAGAAAGTAATTTACACAAAAAAAAAAAAAAAAGGTCAAAGAAAGTACAGGAGATAGAATGGGTTGCCACTCAGCTCATAGCACTGAGAGAGCGCAAACACTAGTGGCCTCTATGACACCACCATTTCAAGTGAAAGCACATAATCAAATGTATTTTCTTTTCTTCTTCTTTTTTTGACAAAATATAACCAAATTGCGCATATTCAAGAAGTGGAGTTGTTTTCTTTGAACTAATGAATGCTTTGACATATATTTTTCCAATCAGTTTAAACTGCCCAATTCCAAACCTGTCTTCCTTTCAAGCACATGGACCCTTACTTGTTGCTTTCTTGTAATAACAGGCCACTATTAGTCCCAAAGTTTTTTTTTTGGCTAATGTTTATTTTATCACCACTGTGGCCAAATTTTAGAACCAAGTCAAGGATTTGTCCATTAAATGAGAACAAAAATTAGTAAATTGAATAAAATTAATATATTTTCTATATATATATATATAAGTAGAAATATGGCCAGAAATATTCAGGTCAAAATTTTATCCATACTAGAGAAGAAATTTTATCCATACTTCTCCTGAGAAACTATTGAAGTAATCTTTAAGGATCAAATTGATTATATTTCATGCTTCCGAGTGTATGAATTCAATGGGAAGCCCTTACAAATTTATCACATTATAATCATGATCGTTTTGGTAAGGACTCCTAGGATATATGTCATTTCTAATTTGGGAAATATGTGAGGACTAACTTTCTATTTTTCCAATGACCTACTATATTTCAAATTAGATGGGCCTCTTGGAAAACAAATAGAATTATAGCTAATTAATTGTTTCAAAATTCGGAATCGGCCTGCCGCCCGGTAGGTCTTTGATCCCGAGTCAGACCATGCTACATTTACCAAAAATGCTTGTAAAAAAAAAAAACACAAACCCCATACCATATTTTTAAATTTTGTTTAAAAATACTCATAAAAAAAAAAAAAACATGATCTTGAGTTGTAATAATAATAAATGGACAGAATGTTAAATAAGTAAACTCTTATGGGCATTTTGATAACTTCTTGTTTATTTAAAGGTTAAACAGACTGGTACAGTTTTCAAAACTGAAGGGTGGAAATGTATTTGAGTTATAACATGGGAGAAAATAACCAACTGTCAATTTAAAGACTAAAGACACGTACATTTTCAAAACCCAAGGGCAGATATGTAAGGTCTCTCTCAACTGTGTAAATAACTGTTAGAGAGAGAGAGAGAGAGAGGAGAGAGAAAGTAAGAGAGAGAGAGGACGTTGGATGCATCAGAGGCAGCAGCTTTAAACGAAGAATGTTTAAGCATGCAAAGAAGCAAGCATCAGGAAGGGAAGGTAGATGAAAATGAGTAAATAAATAATAATAGAGAGAAGGGATGAATACCAATAACAATAAATAGAGAGATTAAAGGGAAAAGCCATTGCCTGCCTGGATAAAGAGGACACAGAATCTGAAACGTCACGTCGTGTCTTCCTTTTATTTCAATTGGGGGTGGCAGTGAAAGATAGAGGGAGAAAAGTAGAGAAGCCTCACATCACACATCATGTCACTGTACATTGCATTGCATTGCATTGCATTGCATTGCATGGATAAGTCGTGTGCCATGTATAAATAAATAATCATAGGGCTCAATAATATATACAACATTAATACAACTTCACAAGAGCAAGTGTAACTGTAATTATTGTATCAGAAGCAATATAGTGGGTGGCAGAGAGAGCAGTCTGACCGCAATAGCTTTTGGAAGTCTCCCTCTCTCTCTAAAAGCCATAATAGATAGACCTCTCTCTCTCTCTCTCTCTCTCTTAATGAGGATGTCTGTTAAAAGATGCTCGCATTGTCCTTTGTGAGGCCTAATAAACGGCGCATCTGAACCCCTACACCCTACTCTCACTTTATTTAGGGAAAGTACTATAATCCCATCATCTCGGACATCACCCTCCATTGGCTTAAGGGACGGACTACGATCCACTGTCTTCGTCACCTTCGATCCATACAAACATATTCATAATCTATCGAGTCATCACCTTCCATTGAGGTGATCATACAGCTCCAGTTTTGGACCGTCCCATATCTCTAAACAATACACAGATTATCTATGAAGACCAGTAGTTTCTTTTTCTTCCTGAAGTAGGCGGATTTATGAACATATATGTTCAACATTTTTTTGCGTTTTTCAAATAGAAACAACCCTTACCATGAACCTTGGACTGGGAGACTAAAATTGCACCACTGGTGGTTGATGGTGATTCAGACAATATCATCTCTTAGTGCAACAACCCCCAAACGGGTGATGTGGTGTCGGTGCTGGTGACGCATGCCATAGGCTTTTTTTTTTTTTTTTTGATAAATGTTATCGAATTTTATTGATAAAAGGAGATCATTACAAATTTACATCATCATTCGATAATAAGATGGAAGGAAGAGTAACTCTTTTCTTAGCTAATCGATCGGCAATAGCATTAGCCTCCCTATAAATATGGTGGAAGGATATAGTCAAACCATAATCTGGCCCCATAAAAATCACAAACCATAATCTGGCCCCATAAAAATCACAGATTCCTCCCTATAAATATGGTGGAAGGATATAGTCAAACCATAATAAATCACATATTCCACAAGACCCTTAGTTCCTTCTTACACCACTTGATGACGTTCGAAGAACCCCCTTTCACCATGCAAATGGGACCTAGATTTTTAGAACTAAAAAATCTTAGACCATGAAATAAGACAGAATGCTCAGCATGGTTAGCAGAAGCTAAACCAATAGGTCCTGCAAATGCAAACTTGATGATTCCTCTCCAGTCATGCACCAGCCCTCCAACACCGGTATCACCTAGGTTTCCAAAAGAACTTCCATCGCAGCTCAATTTGAAATATCCCTACAGTGGAGGTAGCCATCGTCCAATAAGCCGACTCTTAGCTCCCCTTGAGAAGACTAAGATAGTAAGTTTCAACCTCACATCCACCTCAGACACACCCTAGCCCTCCTTCGTAACCGAAATCTAGCTCCAAAGGGTGTGGATAATGCCATTAAGAACTCTATGAAGAGAAAAACTCTCACTTTTAAACATTCTTCTATGGCGCTTCTTCCAAACCTCCCACAAAACTTCTCCCCTAACTATCTTTTAGATCATGCACCCCAATTTTGGTAACGTATGAAAGGATATTTAGTGATAATACCCCTTACATGGGGCTTTGCTACCCTCATTCCTAAGATATTCAAAAAGAATTCCCAGATTTTCGAGATAAAATCACTATGCACAAAGAGGTGTGCACTTGACATCCTTCTTGCACATTAAGTACATATTCGGGAGAATTTTACCCCTCTTAATGAGATTATCAATCGCCAGCTCTTTATTTTTGCCAACTAACCAAATGAAACATTGAATCTTATGGGGTATTGGCCATTTCTTATGGGGTATTAACCATTTCCAGACCTATGCAATTTGTAGTAAAGACCAACGGTATCGATCATGAAAGAGCAAAGCGTATACCGATTTTGCCGAGAATCTCCCATCTTGATCCAAGTCCCAAACAATATCATCTACCATCCCATTAGCAATGTACACTTCGTTCAATTGAGACATCAGTGCAGTAAACTGTGTTAAAACATCATTCTGTACCCTACTATAAGGCAGAAGCAAGGACCAAACCACTTGTCCAGCAGTAGTTTCAAAAACTTCGCCATTGTTACTTGTGGATTAGTCACTTTATTACATACATCAGGATATAATAGTTTGAAATGGCAATCCCCGAGCCATTTATGGTGCCAAAAGGAGATTTGACTACCCGTCTTGAGATACCATCGAATATTAGTCTTAATATAAGGTTTACACAAGTAAATATCCTTCCAAAAAAAGTTATATTTGTACTACTTCTTCCATCGCCAATCCACATTCCAAAACCATCGACCCCATATTTTTCTTGCAGCACTGGGCACCACCACTTACAAAGCAAAGCCTCATTCATAAGAAAAACTCTCCTTATCCTCGGGCCTTCTTCTCTTTTCGAAGTGCAAACTCTATCCTACCTAAAAAGATAATATTTTTTATCTTCACCAAATGACCTCCAAAGAAAATTATGCATCATTACTTCCTATTGTGTTGTGATCGAGGACGTTTGGCAGGTTGGTAGATTTTTTAAACAATAGCGCAGTAAAGTAACTCTTCCACCCAATGATAAGTACTTTGGTTTCCATAAATCCAATTTAACTTGAGCCCGCTGAAGAACATCATCCCAAACCACGATAGTCAGTTTATTATCAGATTGGTAAGCCTAGGTGTGTAAATGGGAAGGATCCCTTTACAACCTAAAGCATCTACCAGTTTCTTGACCTAACCCTCATCACAGTTTACTCCTATAAGTGTGGTCTTATCAAAATTTACTTTAAACCCCAGTGTCACGTCACAGCAATTTAGGAATATTCCAATGTTCCTTATTAATATGCCTTACTAAAAATAAGCATGTCATCCATGTATTGTAAGTGGGAAATAAGTGGTTCTCCATGTCCAAACGAGAAACCAGAGAAGTTTTCCCTATTCACCATATTATTAATAATAAGGCTAAAGCACTCTGCATAAAAGTAAAAAAGAAATGTGATAATGGATCACCCTGTCTCAATCCTCTTGAAGCTTTAAAGAAACCTTAGGGACTATCATTTATCAAAACTTCCAAATGGGTTGAGGATAGACAAGGAAAAATCTAATTCTCCAGTTTGAACCAAACCCCATTTTATTCATCACTTCTAAAGAATACTTCATTCCAACATATCATATGCCTTTTCCATATCCAATTTCCATTTCTTTACTCTCTATTCTGGAGTAAACGTATTCTTGAGCAACCAAAATACTATATGTAATCAAACGATCTTGGATAAAGGCTGTTTGGAGACCCAAAATAACACAGCTCAACACTACCTTGAGTCTTTCTCACGACACTTTTGCCACTTGTACAAGCTGGTTAAAACTCTGATAGGCCTTATATCCCAAAGACCCATTATCATCGCTTTCTTGGGGATCAAGGCAATGAACGTAGAGTTAATCCCCCTAAATAGTTATTCCCTAATCATAAAATGTCTCACCATGTCCAAACATTCCTCAAAAATTATCAACTAAATTTTTTTGGAAGAATCTCAATGGGAAACCATCCGATCTTGGTGATTTATCACCTCTAGTGCAAAGACTGCTTTCTAAAGTTCCTCTATAGAGACTTCCCTCTCTAATCGAGAAGCTAAATTGGCAGGCAAAACTTTAAAGGGAATGTGTTCCATTAGGGGAGTGAAACGCTCTTCAAAAGTAAAAGCTCTACGAAAATGATAGATAATAGCTCGGTTTAGAGCATTTTCATCCTTCGCATTGACCCCGAAATCATTAAACCATAAATATCGTTTTGCCTCTTACGAACACTAGAAATTGCATGAAAATACCTTGTGTTTAAATCACCTTCTTTCAGCCATTACTCTTTATCTGTCTCCAATAGATTTACAAAGATCATTCAAAAGTTTCATTTTCTCATTTCGAGCAACAATAATATCTTTCATAATCACACCTTCAGCCTAGACAGATTGATTAAGACTTTGGATATCTACCAAAGTACTATCAATTTTGGCTCTAATGACTATTTTCCTTCTTCCAAGTAATCAGTTTATGCTTAACATTAAGCAATTTCTTCTAACCACGCTATTTCCTTCCAAAAAGGTTTTGGTCTACCAATAATATTACTAGAGTTAAGCAATAGATGAATGTGATTCGAAGAGAGTCTAGGTAGAGCTTTAATTGAAACCAAAGAAAACACTTCCATACATTCATTAGAGGCTAAAAGCCTATGAATCTTAGTCATGATCAGGTCATGTAAATCTGTGTTCTTGTAGTATCTGTTTCATATTTTATTTCTCGTACTTTATTTGTCAAAAATCAACCCATAGGGTTTAAAGCTTCTACTGATAACAAATAGTATAAGAGCCAGGTTTGGGATTTTCAGTATGGTGGTAAAAGTTTCGAATGCAAGGTTCGAGGTGGAGAAATTTGATGGCAAATACTTTTTTTTAGCAAGAACGATGAAGAATTTATTTGGCAAAAAATAAAAAATTTATAAACCTATCAAATTGATGTTGGCATAGTAAGCATGTGATTTTGATATCAAGGTAGAGATTGTTGGATTTGATGCTATGCAAAATTACCCACATAAAAAAATCCCATATTATATGGGATTGAGACTGATATTGAAAAGCTTCCTAAAAAAAATAGAAATCCACAAAGATCAGGGCTCTTAGATATATCTCTTGATTATTTATATGGAGGATACTACAAAACACCTATAGGCGAAAATGAACAGTGATTTCGGCTACCATCGTCACCGTCCAAAGTTCGTCATACAGTCACGATTGTCCGGTAGTGTTTTATTTTTTATTTTTTATATAAATTAGAATAACTTGAAATTTGGAGTGTGTATTCATAAAAAATAAGCGAATCTACGAAAAATATCAAAAAAATATTTTACATGAAAAAAATTGACCAAAATATCCTTGAAAAGTTTCAAAGGTATTTTGGTCAATTTTGTTTTCACGAATTATAGTTTTTATATTTTTATTAAGTACTCCTCACTAAGATGTACACACGCTCCAAATTTTAGGTCATTTTGATTTGTAAAAAAATAAAATAAAACACTACCGGATAATCGTGATCATGCGATAAACTTTGGACGGTGATGAAGGTAGGCAAAATCATTATTCATTTTCCCCTATGGGCGCTGGGAGGACTTTTCCATTTTAGATATATGTAACATCGATAGGAAGTTTCCTATTTAATATAGACTCTTAATCTTATATATATGGGGGATGAAAGTGCAGAGAATTTGTGTGCCTTAATTGAGTCACCATATGGGAAAGATGACTTCCTCTAGAGCGAGAGGGATGGTAAGGCCTCATATGCAAAAGATGCAAGGTTTCCTCTTAGAAAGATGGGAGCTTCCTATAAAGAGAAACATTATGATGGTGCCTCTGGTAGACTCTGAATATTGACAGGCTTGTGTCTTGTAGAGAAGTGGTTCCCATTGAGATTTTGGTTAGTTTTCCCTTTTTAGTTAGAGAAAATGAGCTTCTTATAGCGAGAAACATTGCGATAGTGCCTCTTGTAGACTCCGAATATTGACAGGTTTGTTTCTTATAGAGAAGCGGTTCTCATTGAGATTTTGGTTAGTTTCCCTTTTTAGTTAGAGAGAAAGTCATTTTCTCGTTACTCTCATGTCTCTATCTGGTGTTGTCGATAATGGTCGCAAAAAGTAAAGAGAATGAAGGGAAAGTAGTTTAAAAGGATTAACTCGACTGGGTTTTTTCGAGTATTAGAGATGCAACTCTCTATTCGAAAATCTTTGATGTAAATCTTTGTGTTCTTGTAGTATGTGTTTCATGCTTTATTTCTCATATTTTATTTGCTAAAAATCAACCCATTGGATTTAGGGCTTCGGCATGTGAATAGAAATAATATGAGTGATGTTGTGCTTTTTTTTTTTTGCAAAGTCCGGGTTCTCCCAGAGCTTGAGTCCCATGTGAATAGAAATACTATGAGTGATGTTGTGCTTTTTTTTTTTTTTGCAAAGTCCGGGTTCTCCCAGAGCTTGAGTCCCTTGAACCAATATGGAAAAGTGAGTATAGACCTTTGTCCAAATGGGCTACGCTATACACATTTTGAGGCTGGTTTTTTATACTTATAGAGCTCGTTTTATGGTAAACCTCATCAGCCTTCTTTTTTTTTTCTTTTGTAATCAGCCTTGTTCTTTTCTACCAACATCTTTTGAAACTGTACATTTTACTCACTGTACACCATACTCAATTTGGGCATAGATATGGCGGCCCACATAACGGCTACTTTTCATTTGATTCACTTATTGTGGTACATTCCCATGTTGGGTTCATTTAGTGCAAGAGCCCAATTACATGTATGTATGTGCCCCATTTTAAATGGCTGAAGCGATGGAGTCATTTGTTAGTAAATAAAAATAATTTTTTGTCTTTTTGGGGCAATTTTTGGTTAGTTGGATCACAAGCCATGAATATAGGAGCGAAGTAAGGTGAGCTGTTTTTTACTTTCAAATGGGTGGTGGGGAAGAAGCGGTCCTATTGCTAAAATTTGGTCCCACCCAAATGCGCTCCGAACTTATTCAACAACTTGACCATCCAAATGGCAATTGATGCCCCTACACTTGATACCCAAACATCACAACTCTGTCCTTCAAACCCCGAATGCAAGGTAAAAACACCACAGGCAATGCAACGCTAAGGGTGGCAATGGGCCGCGTGGCCCGGCCTGGCCTGGGCCATAAAAATGTGGCCCGAGGGCCATGCTAGGCCAGGGCCAGCCCAGTTTAACCTAGCCCAGCCCAGCCCTTATTTTTTGAGGTTTTTTTATTTTTATTTCGCCCAGCTTGGCCTGGGGCTAGGCGCTCTTTGGCCCTATCCGGGGCCAGGCCAGTCTAAGCCGGGTCAATTGCCAGCCCTAGGCAACACAAAGACTTCGTTAAGTTTTTGTTCGGTAGAGGGCCGAAATCCCCACTTGAATCTATCACCCTAAACACTCCACCGTAAATAATCAGATATAAATAAAGGACTTCATTGAAGATTTTTACTTTCTATCATAAAACACTGTACAGGAGGGGGCATTCCGATTACCTGCCCATTCGTAGAAGTAACTAGCGAGACATTGGTCTGCTGACAACGATCAACACAATCTAAACAATATTGAATCCGCACTTCCCTAAGAAATTGGGCAGTGGTTAGCAGTGGAGATTAACAATGCCATATCTCAAGCTCGATTCCTATCCTTGAACTAGCCAAAAAGAAAAAACCACATAAAAAAAACCCCTTCCCAAATACTACAGCCTAAGGTTCCATTCTCCGCTTGCCAGTGAGCCCACTGTGCTTCATTGTAAATGGTTCAGTACAAAAGAAAAGAGCTCCTGAGGCTTTCTGGTTTTTGTACTGTAAATTTGAATAGGACTGATCTTTTCAGTACCCACCCATTTGTTAGAAAAAAGCAACCGCATATTCTTAACCATGTGCTATATATAATGCATTTTAAGCTCTTCCCAAACACAGCATGAGCCTTGCCAAATCACAAGTATGGCCCTTTTTTTTATTTTTTTAATAAATAGACCATCATTTTGTTTATAAGATTTTCTTTATAAAACTGAAATGACTTTGTTTTGTAAGATTGTGAACCAAAAGAAACTTGAAACTCTGTCTCAGTCATGTGATCGTCTTGGCCACTAACCAGCACCCCAATTACATTCATATTCCTCGAGGATCATAGAATCAAATGCTTCTATGTTGTTGACATTTGGTTTTTGTAGTTTAAATTGTTTTCCTTCTTCATCCAGGTATTGGTTTCTTAATGAGAATTACTTTATAAGAGTTGTTTCCTTACATGTGTCAATAAAATTGAATAACCGTCTCCAACTTGGGGCCCTCTTCTGTCTCAACATTGATGTGATGGGCTTCCATATTTCCCCATTTCATTTGATTTCCTCCTCTAGAGGACAAATAACTGACTTCCATAATTCACCTCCAATTCAGAAACAAGCGTTTTGCTCTGAAAACTTAAAAAGATAACGAAATTTTTCGGCAGATTGGACTGTAAACGTTACTAAGCATCTATGTTAGAAAGACAGATAATAAAATTGGCTTTATAAACATGACACATCCAAACACTAACTTTAAAATGAATAAGTGGGAGTAAGTGGGATTTTAGTGTTAAGACGGCTGTCGTGTCAGTTGACACAAAAAAAAAAACCATTAATACGCATGCCCGTGTTATATGTAAGCACATATTCAAGCATGATGCAAAAGTTTGTACATATGAACCTTAACGGGAAGGACCTGCATATTCAAGCATGTAAGAAAAATCTTTGTACATATGAACCTTAACGGGAAGGACCTGCATCGAGGGTAAAATGGCACATAGCTCAGGTGGTGAGACTGAAATCTCATATTTAGTATCTCACATTGGACGTGAATGAAAAGTGGAGGGCGCACAGAGAGAGAGAGAGAGAGAGCGAGAGAGAGAGATTCTCCCAAACCATTTGACAAGAATCAAGAACACCCCAAAAGCTATAAATATTCTCCATGAGCAAGAATCACCTGAACCATTCGATAAGAATCAAGAACACCCCAAAAGCTATAAACATATCTCCATTATGAACTAAACACCACTACGTCATGTATTAGAAATAGGACTAATGTAAACCATGCTTCCACATATAACAGATATGCCTGGATTCTGCCTCCTATAGATATGTCTACACGGAGCCTCATTTACCAGAAATAGCAACGAACACCAAACTCATTAGCGAATGTTAGCATGAGGCTTCTGTTCAATCGAAAGATATTCAGGTTCAAGTGTGCAGTGAACCCTTCCATGAAAGTCTTTGTATACAGGGACGACAAATTGTATCCTGCTGCTTCCTCCAAAGGGAAAATGCTAAAACCATTACTAGAGCTCTAACAATGAACTGTTTCTCTTCTACTGTGGAAGGTTTTTATTGTTTCCAAATCTTTTGCAACATCTGCACCGCAAAACTACATTTCATTACAATCCGTTTATTTTCATTTTGCCATTTTAGGATTCAAAATTGATCAACTATCATAAGTTACATTCAAAAAAATAATGTATAAGCTCCATGTGAATAGATCAGCATGCAGCATCAAGAAAGCAGGCATCAAGAAATTAATGTGGAGATTCAGCATGCAGCATCAAGAAAGCAGGCATCGATCAGCAACATCAGCTTTATTATTACATAGAAGTGAAACTGATTTGTAATAGAAATGCAAAGACTTGTAGCTCCTTTGCAAACACAGAAACTCCCTTCAACTGACAATCACAATCAAGGAATTCAAAATCAAGGAAATGAAATGCAGGTGACGTCAACAAAACGCAGTATTTAAAGAAATAAAATGCATTTGAGATCTGGTTAATAGAAGCATTCACATGAGCCTCACATAAAGGATCTAAAGGACATTATGACGTGTACTTCGTTGCACACAGTGTTTAAAAATCAGACCAGTGGGTCAAACCAGTCATCGACCAGTTCCGAGTCGGGTCAGCTGACTAGGCAATCTGACTCGGCCAACTAGCCCATTTTAAAAATATATATATATATATTTAATACAAATATTACTTGTCTTAAAATTTTAAACAAGGTTTAGAATACTCAAATCACTTTATAAACAATATATACATATATTAATACAAAAAAAAAAATTGGGGGAAATGTTCCAAGTCCCAATTCCATGGGGAACTCAGACTGGTCCCCACTGGTCCCGAGCCAACCCAGGGGGTTCTGAGTCGGCTTGCTGAATTTTGGAACCCTGGTTGTATAAAGCAGAACTAATAATACTGCTGTAACGAACATGTAGCTCATCAAGCATTCTATTAGCACCTGGACAAATGAACCTTCCTTTTTTCTCCAGTTTACACAGAATCATCGATTAGAAAGTTGCTCAATTTTCAATTGTACCAGAAAAGAGAGAGAAGATATCCAGATCTACACACCTTCAAAGTAAAAAACAAGTGCTCCTCATCAAGCACAGTAAGCAAACAAAGAGGCCAAAGAGCCAACAAGACAATATCCAGCGTTCTTTGTCCAGGGTAAGAGAAGTGAATATGCATTGCTGAAATAAGAGGGGTCCTTCAAATAACATGGAATCACAGGGTTGGGAAGGGGAGGAGGCACTGGTGCCCCTACGCCTAAACAGGGAAAAACTGGGAGAAGACAGGAACTCGGTGCCAGAGAGAAATGGTGAAGGGGAGGGAAGGAACTCTGAAAATAACTATTAAATAGGAAAGGAACTAAGAAAAGGGGCACAACAGTAAAATGATAGGGAAGTATTGAAGGAAAGGAAAGCAAGCCACAAGCAAAACTCGAGTAGAAGTACTGTTTGTCTGGAATAAAAGAGAAGATGAAACTTTTTGTCGCATGGGAACAAAGTTGGCCAATGAGGTAACATCCACATTCTTCATGTACTTGTTGCTTGACACATGATACTAGGTTTAAGTAAAACAATACAGTAACTAAAATGAGGAAAAGATGATCTTATAGTATTGTTAGGGTTTCTAAAGTTAATCCTAGGAACCTAAAATTTTAAAAAGTTATCCTTAAGAGTTCAACCTAGAACTTACTTCATCTATCTATGACTAATGATGGAGTATCAAAGATATGATGCGGGTAGCCTAAGGGCACAATTGTACTTGATAATACGAGATTTTATTTTTCGTTTGTTTTGGGAGATATATTATGATAGGAGCTCTAATCATTTGATGAACTTTTAGAACGTATTAAGAGCATATTCACCATAATTACCGAAGTAATGAGCATTCGAAGTTATATCAGCAAGTGGGCAACGGGTAGGGATGTTAAAAAGATGGAGAGAAGGGCCAAAGAAGAGCCCATGAGGGAAGTAATTTTGAAGGCAGTTCCAAGTGGTACAGAAGGAAATGGGAAACAAAGAATTTTGATAGAAACAAATTAGTAGAAGAGCTCAATAGGGAGGGGCAATAAGGCAAAGAGATGAAAGGTATTGGATGAAAAGGGGCAGGTTGTATGGGTGACAATTGACAAGGCATTATTGGTATGAGGTAGAGGTGTAGGTGCTTGATATAGTAGAAGCAAGTACAGACATGAGGGTTATGATGCCAGGTGTGTCTCAGAAATTCAATCTCTTGGAGAAGGTTGGAAGACTTCGCATTGGGGTATAATATATGAGATAATGTGCAAAAAATTTTCTTTCAGGGATGTGTTTCTGTTTCACAGGTAAGACATAAAGGAGGTTTTAGAATATACAGGCATACTCAATGAAGTGAATATTGATATTACACACACACACACACACGTTGGAATTTTGTAGCCATTCAAAGACCTTATGAGAGCATGTACTGAAAAACATATAGTGAAATGTTGGCTCCAATGGGAGTGTGGTCCACATTGGACTGTAAAGCATTTCTAATGCCTAGACACATCTGAGCATTGACTGGCTATGATTCAATGTGATGTCCAAAACCCTGTAGTCTTGCGCATGTGTGAACACAATGATAACAGTTTTCGATGTAGAGTTAACCCTTAGGGCGTGTTTGTTTTTCTGAAAGATATCTTATGGAAAGTTGAATGTTTTGTTCAAGAAGGCTTAAATAAGTTCTGAGTACTGTGTTTGATAATATATGCATATTAACCATATAAATATAAATATATAACATAATATAATATATAATATAATATATTTTATATATTTTATTAATGTACATTTGTATCATATATAACATAACATAACATTTAATATAATATAAGACATATTATATATGGGAGTGGATTCTGTACGCCCACTTGCTGACCGCTACAGTAAACGCCAATGGCCCAGATTGAATATGGGCCGATCTGACGATCATGGATGTCCGGTAGTGTTTGAATTTTAATTTTTTTTTCTACAAATCTAAATTACTTGAAATTTTAGG
>NW_006498085.1:214935-236677 GCF_000471905.2 Amborella trichopoda
GTGCCCACCAATATATGGGGCATGGGGCCAACATGGCCTGCCCATGGGTGGTGTGCCCCACCTCCAAACTGTCCTATTTTGCTTTATGGCAACTAAGCCTTGGGTTGTTTTGAGTTCTTAGGGTTTTAAGAAGGAAATCAAACCCTAAGGGGTGGCACCAAGCCACATAGCCTAGCCCTAGGTCTTGACCTTATGCTCATCTGTTGAGCCTTGGTCAAGGGATATCTCATGTCACGCTCTCTGATGGTTTTTGCCTAGGCTTACCAAGTTGTGAGATGAGATCTTGAACTGAGATCCCGTGTGCTATTGGTGGAGGGGACCCGGTATACGAAGCCCTTGGAGGTAACTTGAGACAAGGTATAAGTTGGTTTATGCACTCTTAATTCTATTACATCTTCCATTTCCAAATCTATGTTTTTGTTTTAATGGCAAGCAATTGAGAGTTCTTGGCAATCTTATTTGATTTAAATTGTATTTGGACACTTATAAGTGACTTGATTAGCAATACAATAAGAAAAAAATAGGAAAAATTTTAATTGGTATTGATTTACCCGGTCACATAGTCCACTTTTCAACACACACGCACTCACAGAGAGAGAGAGAGAGAGAGAGGGGATCACCGCTTGACATTGAGAGGTTCCTCTAGTAGAAACGATTTCCAGAATCATACATCCGCCCTCCAGGATATGGACCTCTTGCATCAGATCCTTGACTCCTAGAATGTGGATGAGAAGCATTTCCATAGAATTGCAACCTTTCTCTGTAGGAGTCATACCCTCCACCAGAAAAGCCTTGATGCCCCTCACCACCATAGCCACGAGGTTCAACAGCACCTGCATTGTTCTGGTGACTATACTGGCTCATTGCAGCAGCATGCTGATATTGTTGGTGTCGCATCTGTGATTCTCGACGGAGAAACTCCTCCCGAACGTTGCTGTGCAGTGCACGAAGTGCAACCAACTTATCCTGATGCTGATCATTTATTTCCCTAAGCCTCTGCAAGCAAATGATTCCATTTCAAAATACATGTCTAAGAAACACGTCGTTCTCCAGCAAAATAAAAAAAATCAATCGAAGAACTGAAACCTCTCGATGCCTAGCATTTTCTTCATTTTCCACATCATGCTGTTCCTTCGTTAATTTAGTGATTTCATCCATAAATTTCTGTTCCAAAGATTCTAAAGTCTCAGGGAGAGGTGATTCCTCGTAGCCCACTTGCATATCAGATTCATGGGCTGAAGATTTTGGATCTTTGTTGGCTGCTTTATCCATTCCTAGTTTTGAATCCGACTTCGGCCCATGAAAGTAAGGGTTCCCAGCCTCAGTACCTTGTCCTGCAAAAGGACCAGACTTCTGGTTAACTTCATTGTAAGAAAGAAAGCCGCAGTCTAGTCGATAATCACAGAGAATAGCTGAACTGCATTGAACACACTACATTTAATACATAGAAAAATATCATGAAATTGCATGTTCCAGGAGAGACAGGGAAAGACCAAATAATGAACTACCAAATTAACCTTAAAAGATAGTTGGACAAGCACATACTGATAAAGCCAACTGAGGTTTACAAGGAAACCCTGCAGCACCTAGAGCACTTATGTGGAACCTTGTTTATAAAGTAGAGACTAAACTTTCATGATAGTGAGTTGGGGCATTTTCTTGTATGAACATAAATTGCATGTTCCCGGAGAGACAGGGAAAGGCCAAATAATGAGCTACCAAATTAACTTTGAAAGATGTAGGACAAGTACATACTGATAAGCCAACTGAGAATGGACATATAAAAGGTTTACAAGGAAACCCCACAGCACCTAGAGCATTTATGTGGAACCTTGTTTATCAAGTAGAGACTACGTAACTTTCATGATGCAGTGAGTTGGGGCATTTGCTTGTATGAAAATATTATGTACCAGCTACTAATTACAAACACATCCAAATATTGTCAATTATGTATCCAAAATTACAACAGATCAATATATTTTACAGTATAAGCCATTCTTTCTTAAAAACAAGTGTTTTCTCATTCTTCAGGAAAGTAGTAACTGTATTTTGTCAATAATTCTCAAGCAGGATGCATTATCCTTTTCAGTTATAAAACAAAAAAAAAACTACGTCCCAAACATGAGGGATTTATTTGTTCTCACTTGAGCAACTGACAGAGAATGCAAATTGCCAAGTCTATCAGTCACCTGTCTTGAAGTCCTTGCGACATAAAGAAACCCGTAAGATGACACTTGAAACCAGTGTTAACAAATCACCAGCCAAACTCAGAGCCACCAGAATCAGCTTGGGATTGGATGGGGACCACTCCGAGTCCTCCCTGGAATTACCCAATTATTATATAAAAAAATAATAATCTTTTTCATGAAACCCCCAATCGCCATTCTCAATCTTTCTCCCTCATTTCTTCACAAAAAATCATGACACTCGATTTTAATTTTCAAGCCCTCTTTCCTATCATTTTAGTTTTTGAGGCCTCTTTCCTATCCACACAACCATTGTTTTTATCAAAAACCAAAATAGAAGAAAAGGAGAGTCCAAAGTTTGGGAGATTTTTTTCGAAACTGAAATTGAAAATCGTCAATTTCATCCTTATTGTTTCACCAATTATATTAAATTTGTCCCAAAATATTCCCATCACATTGATCTACAAAAGCCCTTAAAATTTTTCATATCACAACCAAAAATCTCTAAGACCAATTTTGGCCTTTAGTTTCACCATTTTCTTCGACACTCCTCTGTTTTTTTTTTTTCCTTGAAAGAAGACGATTTTTATCTTTCTCGCAGTTACTCAATAAGATCTAAATCATTTTGTTGGATCTATAGCTGCATAGATGAAGTCAAAAGATGAAATTTTGTTTCCTTTTTTTTTTCCATTTTGAGCTTAATTTTTTATTGTCACTCATTTCTCATTTTTAAGAGTTTTTTCTTATTTATTTTATTTTTTTCCATTCTCTTCATCCCCCGAAATTTTTCTGTTTTCTCAACTCTAACTCAGAACCAGTTGATGGCCGGTTCGACCCACCGGTCTGATTTTTCAAACACTACTTGGAACCTCCCCTCAAGTGAATATATTTATGATTTTGTAATTCTGCATTTAATAAACTCCAGCAACCCAAACCATCACAAAGTGAAACCACAAATAGGGCCCTATAGGCTACTCCCAGATAGCATAGTCTATCAAAATGCCCTGAGAAATATGCACTAGAAAGACCAACTGTCCCACACAATATGGGACTGAGAGAAGCATTACAACAAAACTAACCCCTTGTTTGGCTCCAAAATCTACATTTTTTTTCAAATTTCTGATGGCCATTCGTTGGGTTTTCACAAACTGCATTTAAATCATGATTTAGGTAGCTTGGCTCCCACTAAAATCCCATTTTCCCAAATGCATTAAAGCCTCTGATAATGGCTTGAAAGAGAAGAAATGGAGCTGCTCCCCCTCCAAGGAGAAACCTTTTCAGGCAATAACCAGACCTCAAAACCCATTATATTCCAATGCAGGACATAACGTTTTCTCCATCCAGTACGCATCTCATGGTGAAACGTTAGTGGCTCTTATTGTCAATAACCACCATGAAATCTTACACTTTCTGCAAAACTTTGCCCTGTAAATCAACTTGAGGAGGCCTTAAAGGTTTTAGAGGAGAAAACAGTGGATGGTGCAATCTTACACTTTGAAAATTCCATCAAAGGTTGGATCGAGCATAACTTTGATATTTTCCTAAGGAATACTGCAAGCATAGTTGGAGAATCCAATTTTTCTGGTAAATCACTGCCTCTTAGCCATTAATGGTTGCGAGAGAACACTAGTATCAAAATGACAATAATCCATCCTGAAGCTATAAGCCATTGCAAAACCAGGCTTGCAAGTTGAAACCCTAGGGCTAGTGATCGAAGATGTCTGGTCTCAGCTGAAGTGGCCAAGATCTTATCAACAAATTGCATTGCTGATAAGGGTAGTGATACGATCCCAGATCGCCACTGAATAATTTCGCCTCCAAATTCTTGAACAAAGCCTTGGGACTGTTGAAATTGTATCAGTTAAGGACATAAATGTAATATCTAATTCCATAGGGGCTGTGTGAGTTATTAACTTATACAAGGGTATTTTTTGTAATTTTTCCTCATCGATAATATAAATATGTGACTAATCCTAAAGAGAGGTCACATCACCTGTTTCCTCTTTTCAAATTCTCATGGACTCCTCTCTTCTCTTCTCTCCCTATCTCTCACGCACCTCTCTCCTTCCTTCATCTTATTCTTCTTCCTCTTCACATCTTCAATCTCCTAATACTTGATTATTATAGATCTAGATTATCAACTTGGTATCAAAGGGTCAAATCTGAAGAAATGAGAGTCAACTGGTGAAACTCTGCCAATGTAACTGATGGTTTCAGCAACGGCCAAACAATGAAAGAATGCTAAGAAAGAAGAAACCCTAACATAACTCATTTTTGAAGATCATGGTGACAATATTCTTATATACAATTTTTTAAAAGAAAGTGTGTTTTCCAGGGTTTATTTTTTAGTTGACCTGGTTTTTTGGGAAAGATGCCAATTTTTTTAATGGCGTGTCCCCAAAATTCGTGATCCATTGATGACTGATCCAATGATGAACTCATAGTTGGTGGAGGCAGGAGCGGGATCAGTTCAAGGAAAGCCGAATTGCCATAGGGTAGAAGCTCCTTGGTATTATGATCGATGTCCGTACATTCAACAAGTTAAGGAGCTAGATCCTAGGATACCTGGGAGAGAGATGCCATGTCACTGGGATCGAGGTTTTGACTTGGAGGGGTATAAGCTCCACTATACATAAACCTACATCAACTAATAGTATGTGATAAAATTAGGATTGAGCCAATGCCCGCTCAATCCATTATCACACATCTTAGCTTATTATCAATAATACTAATAGACTCAAAGTTAATGCAATAACACTATTATTAATATCATAAATTGGCTCACTATGATATTTAACTATAGTTTTTTAATACCATAATTTAGTATATCACGATGTGATATGCACCACAGTTTAACACAGTTTAAAGAAATAAATCTATAATAACAAGGAGAGGAGCAATAGTTTAATTAATAGTATAATTCCTCTCCTTGGAGGGATCCTACAAGCATGTATACTGACGTCCCATTTGTTATTTCGAGAGACTAAGTATGTCTTGCATCTGGAGGCACGAGAGGAACTCGCTTTCTTCGAAGTGTTTAACGCCCCCAACTCGGCTAGAAAACCGATATGCAAACGGTACCAGCATGAAAACTCCCAGGATACAGCTAGATCAAAAAGAAATTCGTGAATCTCTGAGTTGAACGTTCAAAGACTCGCTCAAAATCACAATACTACTGATCTTGCTCCCTAACCAGTAAAATACGGTCACCTCTCTCTTAATTTTATCAAAGCTATTCTCTCTGGATTTTCTCAAGAAAAGCTCTCTTACTTACTCTCTTCTCTGTTTAATTTTAAAAGCATCTTCTTCTAATCTCGACTTTCGTACTTCACCTCATCTCATTTATATGAAAGAGAGAATAAAATATTCAATAAAATCTTAAAAGAGATGAGGTGGTAAAAGAGAGAGTTAACATGTGAAGGACGTAAAAGAAGAAGTAGCCTAAGGCCACATCAATAGAACGTGGCATTAAACCAAACAAGGATGAAAGGGTGTGGGGCCCACAATAAGAAGAAGAGATAAGAATGTAATGGAAAGTGATGATGGTCCACAAAGACCACTAAATTAAAGTGGACCTCCACACAAAAAGAATAAATAAATGTTTTGAAACTAAAAAACTTAAATTATCAATTAATTTAACACCATCTTATAGGAAGCGTGATCCCTATTTCTCTAAACCCAGCTTCCTCTAAGATCCCATGGAAAAACCGCGGGATCGAGTTCCTGAGGTGGGACCATGGCCAAGGTTCTCGCAACTCTAGATCAACTAGGTTGCACAATTCGTTCCTTCCTATGAGAAATCTGAAATAGATTAATCAAGTTTTATTTTTGGGGGTTTGATAACAGCTGATTAATGTGCATCGAGTAGTTCTACAACCACGTTACATTTGAAACTTGCAATCACAATTTTACAGTCAACACGCCAATGGCTTATTTAGTGCTTTCAATGTTTGCAAAGAGTGCTTAGGGAGAACTCAGAGGGTATGTCTAGATTTCAGTAACACTTGAATACGTCTTTTGCTTTCAAAAAATAAAAATGTCACAACAAAACATCAAATATAGAGTACTCTGGACTTCAAATCACTACGGTTCAATTTGATGGCACAAACTCTCTAGAATGGGCCCAAGTGAGTAAGGATTTTTTTCTCCTTTTTTTTTGTTTTTTTTTTTTTGGGGGGGGGGGGGGGGTATATCGGTTAACTTTTAAATCAGTAAAGTTATTCCTTGGAGGTAGGAAAAAGTTGGTTCTATTGATAGTGGTACAGTAAAAAACTGATGTAAAAAGGTCATCTTATGCTGATTGGGAAGCCCATGAGATGATTATTATGAATTGGATTTTAAGCTCTATGAAACCAAACTTGAGTAGAATATTTATGATGCAGGGAGAAAATAATAACAAGAATAATAAAAATAAAAATAAAAAGGTTTGAGAGATTTTATCCTCACTTTGGGTCTGCAAGAGAATCCAACCTAAAGAATGGACCTTTCCCCTTTAAATACAACTGAAATAATAAAAAATAAAATAAATAATAAAAAAACACATTTATCTCTCTCCTACGATTTTCTCCCTATCTCTTTAGCTACTATTCCTATTTCTTCTCTGCCATACATTTCCCATCTATCTTCTTTTTCTTTTCCATCATGTGGACCTCTCTCTCTCTCTTTAACTTCCACAAGAAACTCCATAATTTCAGGAAGTGCCGCCCATCTCAACCCCCACAAAATAAAAACTACATCCTCATAAAAATCTATCCTAACCAACGCCCATAGAGAATTTACTATTCTACCCTTTCAATCTCTACAATTAAAGAAGACAATAATAACCCTAAAGAAAACTAAAATCTCAAATAACACCTTTTTTAAAATTAAAAAGAATATAGAATGAAAAATTAAACCTCCCTGATTTTTTATTTGGATCATTCTCCCGGGGTTGGGAGAAGCTCGACCTTGAGCTTACATCATTTAGAGGCCAATCAAATAATTGGTGATGTAGTCCCACCATGCGCGTCGGTACTCTTTCTTCAATAAACCAATTCATCAAATACTTTGTGCTAATCTTGAAGTAGAATACAGGGATCTCGAGCTCAACCGTGATTTCTTTCTCAAGTTCCTCGTAAAACTTGAGAAGATCGAGCTGAATACCAAAATCAGGTGGATACTCCTCAGATCATGGTTCTTGCATCACAATGTGATTGTCACCCCTAATTATTCGTGGGCCTCAATTCATCTCGACAACAAAATCTGGTGTCTGATCTTCATGGTTGCGAGTACCCTCTTCTCAAATAATAGCATTTTTCAATTGTTGCACCCGCTATTTAATTTCACTTATGTCTCTTCGGATACCCTCCATAGTTGTGTCCATGCTCTCCTTAATTTGTTGACCCAAAAATTCCATGATTTGGGCAATATAACCTCGAGTGTAAGAGCAGGTTTCGGCAGCATTGTGATTGATGGATCTTACTTGCTCTGATACCAACTAATGCAAGGAGAAACTAATAACCAGAATAATAAAAATAAAAATAGAAAGGGTTGAGAGATTATACCCTCTCTGGGTCTGCAAGGGAGTTCACCCCAAAGATCTTTTAACAAGACTCAAATTCTTTACTCAATTCCAATCTTTCATGTTTACTAGTGTTTTAAAATGCAGCTGCATCACTGTAGATGCGGCTGGGCAGCGCATCGAAAATCCTTGCATATGCGATTTGGAGAGATGTGCCCGCATATGCGTCACATCTCTTGCCATCAGAGCCACATCCCGCATCTCACCGCATCAGGTAGCATAATCTTCCGCCATTTTGTTTTCTAAATTGTAACCCTTGGGCAGGTAATAATGTCAGTTTGAACTTCGAAAATGGGGGGAAAAGGTTTGGGGAAGTATTAAAGACCCCAAACAACATTTTTCAGCCACATCCGTGACTTTTATTGGATCAATTGAATCAAAAAAAAAAAAAAATTGGGTAGAAATTTTATTTGTTGAAGTTCTTCGATTTGTGCATTTATTGATGCTTGGTTGTTAATTTGTATCTTTTGGGTGGTGTTGATTTGGAGAAAGGGTTTGGGGAGGTATTAAACTCCCCAAACAAAATGATGATTGTATCGACTCTTCTTGAGCTTGACTTTAAAACTCTTTAATCTTCATGGACTTTTAGTTTGTAGTATTTTGTAACTTTAAAGATTGTGGTTGCAGATTTGTGATTATAGTTGTTAATTGTTGAATGTTTTATGAAGCTAATTTCAAGTTTCTAGTTTCTATCAGGGGATGACAGATACAGAATCTCCGACAACTAATACTTTTGGAGTTAATGAATAAATTAAATACCTACTATCACATATATCACCTCCATATATTTTTCCTATGCATTAACCTATGTTTTTAGATTTTTTTAAAAAAAATTATATTTATTGACCAGATCGCGCTGCATTGGCCCCCCCACCGCTTTCAACCGCATCTCCCATTTTAAAATGTTGTTGTTTACAAAGAAGGGACCTTATCCCTTTAAATACAAATTAAATAAAAATTAATAATAATAATAATAAAACACATTTATCTCTCTCGTATGATTTTCTCCCTATCTCTCTACCTACGTTTCCTATTTCTTCTCTCCCATGCAGTTCCCCTCCATCTTCTTTTTATTTCCATCATGTGAACCTATCTCTCTTTCTCTCTCTCTCTAACTTCCACGTGAAACCCCATAATTTTAGGAGGCCCCCACCCATCTCAACCCCCACAAAAATAAAAACTATATCCTCATAAAAATCTATCATAACCAATTCCCATAGAGAATTTACTATTCTACCCTTTAAATCTCTACAACTAAAGAAGACAATAACAACCCTAAATAAAACTAAAATCTCAAATAACACCTTTTTCTAAAATTAAAAAAAATATAAAATAAACAATTAAACAACCCCGATTTTTTATTTGCATCAATTTATGAATTGTAATACTTCAAAGGAGTTATGAGATGCCATGGTTGAGGCCAACTCACAAAAGAAGAACATAGCAAAATCTATGAGTTGGAGCAGTAAATCAGCAATTTCAAGCAAAACGTTTTATCATTTGGTGACTACTATGTTGCTCTACAGGGTTTATGGGATGTGTTAAATCATTATCAGCCCATAAACTGCTCTTATTGTGCCAAAGAGCATAGGAAAAAGATGAAACAAAAGAAGATATTTGATTTTTTAGGTAGTCTTAATCCCAAATATAAGAATATCATATCAAATATTTTGGATGGTGAAACCTTACTATCACTGTGAACTATATTTTCCCTCTCCAATGTGAAGAAACTCGCTGAAAAGTCATGGTTGTGTCAATTAGTGAACCTGAAAGATCAGCCCTAACTTCCAATTATTTTAATAATCATGGTGGTGGCCGTAGTGGTGGTCGGGGAGGGGGGCATGGTGGTAGTAGTAGGAGCCTCACACTTATGAGAAGGATAAGCTGAAATGTACCCATTGTGGAAAATTTCGAACACACTAAGGAAATGTGTAGGGATCTCATGCAATGCCCTTAAGTGCAATAAAATTCAAACTTATGCATTTATGATTAATACGGAAAATAGTCACAACAACAAGATGGTCTATGTCATCTACTTCGTGACTATGCTTCTTTATATGAGGATGAATTGGTGATCATTTCCGAATGAGAGAAGCAATGCTTCAGTCATGACGAGCCCTCTTCTTCATCGAAGTCACATTTCACCCAATCCAAAATATTTGTATCTGCACAACATGTTTCCATGACTCCTCAAGCTCCTTGGATAATTGATTCAGGAGCCAATGAACATATAACTAGTATGCCCAATCACTTTTCTACTTATGCTACCTATTCAAACCAAGGTCTATCAAGATTGTTGATGGAACCCCTATACCTATTAAAGAAAAAGGGATTGTTTCAGTAACTTCCTCCATAGATTGTTTTTGTCCACTTTGCATATTCCCAAGTTATCAATAATCTTCTATCTATTAGTAATCTTACAACTTTGAAATGTTGT
This sequence comes from Amborella trichopoda, assembly GCF_000471905.2. The sequence goes on from NW_006498085.1 coordinate 225,119, forward strand.
GTAATCTTTCTCCCATCTTATTTCAAGACTTGGTGACGAGGAGGGCATTTAGGCGTGGTCGTGAAGATGGAGAGTTTGTACCTTCTGAAGACACCAAAACAGGCTCGTATAGAAACTCAAAACACTGCCTGTACTTAATTGCTAATAAAGAGATTCATGGAAAGTTTGGTAAATTTTACATTGGCTGCCTACCTAACACAACCCACCTCCTTTACCCGGGCTTGGGACGGTTAAGGGAAAGTTTAAAGTCCTTACCCTTCTTAATTGCTAATAAAAAATGGGTATATTTGTGGCGTCTTGGTCATGCTCCTCTATCTATTTCGCATTATTTGTTTCCTAAAACTTTTCTTTGTTGTATCAAGTTTAATTACAATGTGAGATTTGTCAGTTATCAAAATATTGAAGAACTTCCTTTCCTATCAGTAATAATAGAAGGAGTGATACTCCTCTATCATACATTTTGATGTGTGGGGACCCTCCCCTCCCCAGCTGTACCACTTTTTGGTATTCGCTTTTTTGTTACTATTTTGGATGATAGCACCATATTGGCTTCACTTTATTTAATGAAACATAAGGATGAAGTTGCAATTTTTTTTTTTCAAGTTCATCATAAAATGGTCAAATCACAGTATAAAGCAAGTGTAAGGTACTTCGTTCTGATAATGGAGGTGAATAGGTCTATAAGGATTTAAGGGATTATCTTAAGGATTAAGGTATAGAGTTGCAGACAATATATTCTTATACTCCTCGGTAAAATGGAGTTGCTGAGAGAAAAAATCGACACTTGTTGGAAGTTAATCAATCTCCCTTGTTTCGAAAAAAAGTCCTAAAAACCTTATGGTCAGAAGTTTCTCTTACTGCGGCATTCTTGATAAATCAAATGCCATCAAAGGTTCTTCAAGGCAAGTCTCCTATCCAAACACTTCTTCTCAATTCTCCTTTGTTTTCTATACCTCCCAAATTTATTGGTAGTTTGTTTGCCCATAGTTGTTGGAACGCGCCTGGGAACCCGAATCGTTTTAGGAATTGGAATCGGGGAATCGCAGCCAGCTAAAAGATTCCTATTTTTGGAATCAACGTCCATACAATGGGAATCACGGGGAGAGAGATTTCTATTTTTTAAGAATCGAGAATTGACCAAAATAGAATCGAGATTCCATCACATATGGAATCAAGATTCTGACCTCCTTGGAATTGAGATCCCTAGTTCCTTAGATTTGAAGTCGATATATAGATTATTGAACTTAAGGTCAAGTAGTCCACTAGGGAAATTATCCACAAAAGATACAATGTTATCCCATGTATTTCTAAATTGTGATCTTGACTTCATTATTATACAGATAAAAATATGATTTTCAATGCCATGGTATTTATTGTATGGGTTGTGGTTACCAATTATACTTCAAAGAAAAGGCAGTCCATCCTAGCACAATTAGAAATGTGATTCGAGCCAATCCTACCACAATTAGAAATGTGATTCAAGCCAATCCTAGCACAATTAGAAGCATTCAAATGGAGTGGAAATTTCTAGTCCAATTACCTTTAAAAAGTGATAACTATTCAGGAGATTGGACCTTCTGTACTTCAAATTTTTTATTATTTCATTTATTTTATTTTATTATTATTATTTTGCTTGGGTTCACATTATGCCATTGTGATAAGGGAGAAATTCAGTCAAGACATCATGCACACACATGGATGCATTATTGCATGAATTAAAAAACATGTGGGTAAAGAGAGATTATGACATCAAACAAGTGTCTTGGAGATCGAAGCAAAATTCCATTTTGATTGAATCGTAGTTCCCTGCTCCTACAAACCAAGGTATTTTACACCTATTGAAGCCAAACCTAAATTTCCTTAAATGTATTCATTTTGATATCTATCCTTTCTTATCTCACCACTCATCAGACAACATCTCCATATTCACTTATTTTTGTAAGATGATGAAATTCATAATGCACTACCCTCATTTTTTCTAGAGAACCGAAAAACATCATTCATAATGATTTTTTGAATTTTGAAGACCAGATCTGACCAATCCGTCAATCTAGAACGGTTTTTCGAATGGGCGATCTGGGTCACCAATCCAATTTTTAAACATCAGTTGTTGCAATCAGGAACAAGACTAGGTGTGGGAACAAGATCAGATGGACGGGATTGTGAAATGCTCAAAGATCTTCATGGTTTGGAGTGTCGTCTGTGCAATATATATGTTAGCGATCTAGATCCCCAAATGTTAAGGATCAAGATCCCAACCTTTGGGGTTCTTGCTCATAACCTTAAAGAGTGAGTGTAGTCCAAGACTATATATATTCTTTAAGGTAGGGATTTTTTTTTATATCAAGCTTAATCTTGATTTCTCCTTCAGACTCACAAGGATGGATTTTAAGTACTACATCACGCATGTCTTCTTCTTCATAATTGACTTTCAAAATTTCTTGCATTTTTTCGGTTATTGACATCGTCGTTTGCATTGAGATCTACCTCTTCATGTTCTTGTTCCTCTTCTTGTAATCTACTAAGTCAATCTTGTAGATATTGTTGTATTACTTTGTGAAGATCTTCCATGTATTTCTCAAATTGTTGATCCAATTGCTCAAATACTTGATCAAATCGATCCAAACGCTCCATATGGTGTATGGATCTATGATCATAAGGCTCTGAGACCAACTTGATGTAGGAAGAAAATATAATAAACAGAAAAATAAATAAAAAATAAAATAAGAGACTTGAGAGATTATACCCTCTCAAGGTCTACAAGGGAGTCCACCCTAAAGATCTTTTCACAAGATCAAAGCACTTTCTTTATTCTCCATTCACTATCTCTTAAACAACAAGTCTAAAATATCCTAACCAACCCAACCATGCAAATCCGTATCCATATCCATCTTAAAAAGAAAAAGAAAAAACTTCTAATTCTACCCCTTAAATCTCTACAGCTAAAAACGACAATAATAACCCTATAGAAAACTAAAAATCCAAATAACATATTTTCTATATCCTAGAAAAATATAAAAATACAAAAATTACAAAAAGAAAATTATTTGCATCATGCATGCCCCTCGAGAACCTCATTTACATGTTGTCTACGACACCCAAAAGTATCACAAGTCACCTCTTGGGAGAGGTTTGTTGTATACTAATCATGGTCATATGGGTGTTGCAATCTAAAGTGGGTGGAAACTATATTGGCTGATCCGAAAGTTAAAGTTCAATTACCTATGGCCCTTTATTTTGATAACAAAGCAGCCATCCACATTGCTAAAACCCCTGTATTTAATGAGAGAACAAAGCATATTGAGGTAGACTACCATTTCATAAGGGAAAAAGTTGTAACCAGAATTATTTGTACCCGTCATGAGAATTTCAGAGATCAACTAGCGATACCTTCACCAAAGCAGTTGCCTATAATAAACTACAAGATATAGTGGTCACATTGGGCATGATTGATATCTAAGCTTCAGCACGTGGGAAGTGTTCGGAGTATTGCAATGTCAGGGACATAAATGGAATATTTGATTCAATGAGGTTATGTGTGAGTTATTAACTTATACAATGGTTTTTTAAAAAAAAAAATTTGCTATTCAGCAATAGTATAAATGCATGACTAATCCCAAAGAGAGGTCACAACACTTGTTTCCCCTTCTTTCTTTTCCACGCACTCCTCTCTCCTCTCCCTCTATGATGCCCCTCTCTCCTTCATTCTTCATCTCTTACTTCTTCCTCTTCACATCTTCTTGCTAATACTTGCTTATTAGAATAGATCTAGATTATATCTTTGAACTCGATCAGACCAGGAACTTTAATAAGTTCATTCATCTGGACCTGATTCTGTGACTTTTCAATCTTCGTGGTTTGACTGCTAGGGACTCGAACCCTCCAATTCAGATGGATTGTATCAGAAAAGGAAAAAGGTAGTGATAAATTTGAGTCCCGGTGAGTGATTAGTCTTTTGGAGAAGAAAAAGAGAGAGCCTAACCTCCTTTTCTTTATTTGTGGTTTGGCTTTGTATTTACAAGTGACCTTTACATTGTATGGGCATTCACACATGCCACATAATTGACTGTTTAGTTTTTAGTTTTACAAAAAGACCAATCACCCAAATGCCCCCAAACCATGGTTTGAGGAGGCATCAAGACATTTCCTAAAATCCTGAATTATAACTAATTTATGTCAAAATTTAAGCACAAGCAGCAAAGAAAGCATAATCACCATCACAACAGTGTTCACAATGAGAATCAAAGTTGATGAATAAAAGCTGAATGAAATTGCATGCAGTTTTAAAGTGATGCAAATCAAAGCATCCCATAATGTTAACGCATGTAACGGCAGTTTGAAGTCAGTCTGACTCTGCAGCTCCCACTCATACATAATGTCTTACAACCTGCACAGAATACACATTGCGCACTATATGTCATGTCATTGGTATAGAATCTTTAGACACCTAGGTTCAAGGGACAGTTTTATAACAAACATTCAGAAAATGCTCCTTACAACAAGGCATCCTTATATGCATGTGGGATCACTCCCACAATTTAAAGTTCATCATACATGTGCATGAGATGTGAGATTCACTTTCGCATTTTAGTTGCAAATGCACACCACTTGAAAGTACTGGTCTTTAAAGAAATACACTCTATCTTTTAAAAGATATATACTGGGGACTTCCAGAACTCCAATACCTCTTTTAATAAGATCATTATCACTGTCTTGGACTCTTGGCTAGATGTTCCATTAAAGGGACTTCTAGGGTATAAACTATGAATAATGTTTGAAATAGAGAATCGGCGACCAAGATCGACCATCTACCAAATCCAGTTCAACTTTAGGTACAAATGCACACCACTTAGAAGTACTGGTCTTTAAGGAAATACACTCATCTTTTCAAAGATATATACTGGGGATTTGTAGACCTCCAATACCTCTTTTAATAAGATCACTATCACTGTCTTGGGCTCTTCGCTAGATGTTCCATTAAAGGGCCTTCTAGGGTAGAATAAACTAACCAGAATAATGTTTAGAAAAAAGGATCGGCGACCTAGATTGGCCATCTACTAATCCCAATCAGCTGATCGGTCAGATCTGGCCTTAAAAGAATATCAAAAAATACTACATTTTCTTTAAAATTTATTTTTTAGGTTTCCATAACAAATAGTGTTGTTGCATTATGATTTTCATTATTTTACTGAAATTACATAAAATATTGAGAATTATCCATTACATTCATTTTATAGTCAAAATGAAATTCATAATACAACTCATTGCAATAAAATGGATCTTTTTTATTTTTGTATTTTTATAATCCCCAAGGCTACTTGTGCTTGTAAAGACAAGGAGGCTTGCCTAATCATTTCTTATTTTTTCTCTTTTCCTGAAAATTAATTCATTGAATTAGTTATTGATTTACATTCCTATTTTTATTAATGTTTTATCTCTCTAGAGGTGTCTTATTTAATTTATCTCTAGGATTGGGGCCCAAATCAAGTGCATAATTGAGAGAGAGGGGCAGAGAGAGAGAGAGAGAGGAAAATCCAATCCAAGAGAGAGAGAGAGAGAGAGAGAACTTGATAGTGATAAGTGAAAGAGATAGAGAATGAGAGGGATAGACGGTTACATAAGAGAGTGAAAATGCAAGTAAAATATATGAGAGGAGATTAAATAAGTAAAATAGTTCAGTGAGAAATGACACTTGTTCAGAGATTGCTCTCTCTAGAATAAACTCAATGACACTTACTCGGCTAGTTCTTGATATATTACAGGAATCAGATCTGGCCAAACGATTCCCAATTCGGATCCGCCGATTCCTATCTGGATCGGCATTTTTTAAACATTGACTCTGAAGAAAGGAAAAAAGGCATAGATATGAGGAGCAATAAGCATGCTTCACCAGCACCAGTAAAATCTCCAAAGAGGCAAAGTGCCTGTGCTTGGTTACAAAACTGATTGTTATGCAAGTGCAAACAGTGTCACTAGGTTGGAAAACATTAAGAGTATCTTAGTAAGTAGATTTACATGTCACTTTACGCTTGGATCAATATAAAAACTTCCTAACCAGGTTCAAACTTTGTTTGACCCTATTACAATCTGCAAACAACAAGTTCCCTCCAAGTAGAAGGTAACAAGAACAGCATACAAATCTCTAAGGGAACCCACAGTATCCAGCCATTTCGCCAATCAATACATGTATATATGCATTTGTGTTTCTGTGTAGGCGTATGTGTATCCTTGCCTCCAGAAACCAAAGAAGATATTTACTGAATTTGTAAAGCCAAGAAAGTTGAACAGATGCCACTTTGCAAATAGCGACATCAACATACACTGTATAAGGTCTAAATTCCATAGACATCTTTGCATGGTCAGGAGAAACCAAAGAAGAAAAGCATGGGATAAGCAACCAGTAAAGTATGGAGTGGACTAGTTCATGCAAGTTACATTTTGACGGTTGAAACTTAGAAAATGATTCAAAGTACGAAATGTACAGAAATGTGTACCTATTGAGAATTTCTTTTATTTTTCTAGGGGTGTGAGCTGTGGCTTCCACAATTGTAGCACTTCGTGTGGAAAGTGTGACATTGTTTTGGAAGCTGCTGTATCTAGCAGCTTCCAAAAGAATGCCATTTGACGTTATTTATGGAAGCCACTGCTGCGTGGAAAAGGGTCTTTGGTAGCCCCCTCTTCCACAAAACATACATGCGCTAAATAAGTAACTTCTATTGATAATCAATCCAAGAGAATGTATCACTAAAAAAGGGAAAAGAAAATCAAGAGAATCAGCATCTTTATTGGGGTCTGCCTCCTTTACCAAAAGGAAACAGTGAAGTGCTAGGCAACAGGGCATGCTACTGGCAAACAACAAAAAGGCTACACCACGTTCAGCCTCTTGGTTTAGTGGTAAAGTGTCAGGGGCTAAGAGCCATCCAATTTTACCTTACCCGCTCAGGAAAAACCAAGAAAGAGACAATCAAAAATTAAAAAATTAAAAAATCGTTCTGTTTTCAAACATAGTAATAAAACAAAAACAAAAATCCTGAAAGTAGGTGAATTCTAATTGAACCAACATTATGGCACCTTCAGCTTTACGTGTCATTGGATAACACAATACAAATAACAAGTCGTGACAATCTACCAAAAAATGGTTTTCTGCATGGAAAAAGGAGGGGATCGACAGAAGCCAAGCTCAAAGATCATTGATGCACCTAAGTAGTACAAGAATTAATCCCATTAGCAACACACATACACCTGCACGAACTAACAAACCCCCCCCCCCCCCCCCCGTTTTCATACTCAAACAACATATACACTTCTAAAGTTAACAAAAATGTTCTAGGACGAGAAATAGGGTAGGAGACATCAAGTACTCACCATCTTTGAACATTTGAGATGCCAATGAACCATGTCCTTTCAAGTCATCACCATCCCACTGCCACTGTGCTTCAGCCTTTGATGACATAAATTTCTGTTCTTCATCCAAGGGTGGTGCATCCGACCTGCCAGGATACGCATTCATAGCACTACTATGATGCATTCTCTGAGCAGACATGTGCTGCATTTGAGCAGCAACCATTGGATTGACAGCAGAACCTGCATATTGATTTTGCCTTCTCATTTTTCCCTGCATTCACCAAACTTTTCGCCTATCAAGGAAAAAATAATACTAGTAAAAGCAGAAAGAGAAGTTCCCATAATCCTTGACAAAAACTACGGCATACTACGAAATCCATAGTACTAATATTTAGGAAACATCAAATAAGAATCCATATTAATGATGATGATGATGATTACTAATGAGCAATGCATAAGATTCAGGGGGTGTGTCTTTCTTCGTTTATTTATTTTCCATATAGTTAACAAAACATGCCCTGATACAAGGTATACATCAAAGTCCACACAGGGCTCAAACAAGAGACAAAAGGAAATAGAGTTAAGATTCAAAATAGAGTTAAGATTCAAATTAAACTTAAAACACCCACAAGAAAAGTTCCTTCCATTTCATAGTTCTCGGGTCACATAATAGTTCCTTCCATTTCATAGTTCCGGAGCCAAGCACTTCAGAACAGATGAAAAAAGAAAAGGAAAAGGGGAAAATAAAAACAAAAAAAAAAACTAAATAACTATACGAATTCTATTCCATTAACAATACATATAACCAGAACCACATGAATTGTTACAAAGCGACTTCAACCCCATCTACAACTAGTAAAGAAATAAAAAACTTTCAACTATTGTGCAGCAATTACGACTCAGCCTCCAATCTGACATGAAGGTAAAAACCAAGTAACCAACGCAACAAAATAAGAAGAGCATATTAAAAATAAAATAACAAATTAAAAAACCGAACAAATGCAAGTGGCCCCTTACAAATTTTGGCAGCCAGAAACTTATCTAGGAATAGAAACGGAAATCAAAGTATTTGATTGAGAGTCAATAACAAAGTGGGAAAGAATTCTGATTTGCCCTAGAATTAGAACCAAAATTCGACTGCATTTCCACTAGCACAAATAAAAAAATTCGTCGAAAAAGAGAGTATGTGGTTTAATTAAAAATAATAACCATATTAAAAAACAAAGAGATGGATAGAGAGAAGGTGGATTAATTACCTCAATAATGAACAAGAAGAATGAAGAGGAAATGGAGGAGGCACTCAAATCCAACGCAAATGGAAGAACCAGAGAGCTCCTAACGTGCTGCCGAAATGCTTGCTGGGTGGTTTTCGTTTCGGCGCCGAAGTTTGTTTTTTATTGTGCAACAGCAGCACTTCACATATACAGAGAGGTCCGCGATGTGGGATTTGATGAGGGTGGTATCGGTTTCTCTAGTTGTTAATCTAATGGATGGGGATTCTTTGGGTCAGCTGGCTCACTCTATTTTCGTGCAGTCTGTTTCCAAAATCAATAAACTTAAAGGTATGATTTGTATAAGACGTTTCACCTTAAACAAGGAAGGGAAGCTTTAATTTTGGGCTAATTACAAATAAAAAAAACCCATATTTTCTTGAACCTCATCTACCCCTCTCTTTTTTCACTTTTTTCTTTTTTTTTTGGGTGCAGGTGGCATACGGATGCATCCATAGGTGTAGAGGTAAGGTACAAATTCAAATTGTATCATAGTATATAATTTTGATGTAAAATGTTCTTATTAATATTATCTCAAAATCTATTTTTATATCTAATTATAAAATTTTAAATTTAAAAATTAGTTAAAATCAAGTAGATCTATAAACATATGAAAATCTTAAAAATGGAGGGTGTAGATAATATGTTGTAAAATGCATTATTTATGAGACTTAAAATCTTTTTATGTTTCATGGTCAGACATCTCGATGTTGAGATGATCAATCAAAGGGTTTTTCCGCATTAAAACTATATTTTTCAATAGATTTTTGAGGTGCATATGTAGTTCTACATTATAAGGTTGCATCCTTATATAAATTTTTTTTTTTTTATCAAAATAACATTCATTGGAGCTATATTACCGTGAAAACGAGTGTCTCTTTAATGTTTTGAAACATCACGATACCTAAAAATATCATAATGAACTTTAGGTATATCACAGTACTTAAAGTGCCATGATGGCTGAAAAAGGTATCACATAACTCAAAAAACCGTGATAGTCTTTATGTAAAATTTTATTTTAAAATTTTATAAATAATATAAAAACAGAAAATTAATAATATATAAATTTATTACTAAATAAAATGATTGAAATATTATTCTATTACTACTAATTTTAAGTTTATTTTTTAATGCCTCTAGAATTAGAAAGAGCATAGTAATGAAAAGTACTTAAAGTTTTTTAAAATTTCAAAAATATGGGTATTTTTGAAGGGGGTATTGCCTTCTTATTTTGCATATCTCTATACGTGTCAAACAAGTAAGGTGGCTTTTTACTTTTTGTACTCTCTTTACATGACATTAATCCTTTTCCTTGCTTATGGAAAGTTATAAAGTTGACAACGGTAGTTTCGTTATTCGGTTGGTTTCGCCGTTGAGAGAAAACCCGAGGGCTTGGCCCGAACCCGAGAGAAGATATGAACCACTCAACTCACACCCAGCTTGAGCTGTTGTTAAAATAATGAAAGCGCTCCTGTTTTTTGCCGTAGAGAGTACAGAGGAAGAACAAAACGGCCATGAAGAGTGGGGTTTCTTTGATTTTTACGGTTTTTTTTAAGCACCGTGATATTTCATTCGATCATTACGGTATTGTAATTATTGTAATACATCTAAAAGTTCATTACGCCATTTTAGTATTGTGATGCTTCAAAATATTAAGGTAGTCACTGTACTTGTTATACTTTGATGTCTTCATGATAATACGACCTCCATGAAAGTTATTTTGATCAAAAAATATATATATATTTAGAAAAGTTTGAGATTTTTTCTTCCAATTAGTCCAAAATTAAGAAATATTTCTAATAATTTCCCAACAATCTAAATAGGGTTGATCTCCAAATTCTAGATATAATTTTGGTGTCAGACATTCTTGGAATAGATAACAAATCTATTTTCACATCTAATTATAAAATTTTAAACTTCAACAATATTATAAATCGAGCATATCTATAAACACTTGAAATCACGAAAACAGACATCCATATGTTATGATATGCGTTTTTTTAGATTTAGAATATTTAATTCCCTATATATATTCACCTCAAGGTCGAGATGATCAATTAGAACATTTTTATGAATCAAAACAACTTTTTATGTATTATAACCTTTCCTTTAAACTGAGATGCAACACATTGATACTTTCGATTGTCGATCCCAAAGAAATAAAAGTTTTGAGTATTAAAAATAACTTAGACCAAGCTATGTAAAATCCAACTTAGACGGAGCTCGAATCCTACCCAACCCCTAACCCAAACTTTTGAACCTTCAAAACCACACTTTAATTTAAAGGCCGGTAGGATAACAAGAACTTCCGGATCCTCTTTTGCCTATATTCACTTGTTCGTTAAAACCTGAAAGGCTGGGATTGGCCTTGTAACAATCTACTTTAAACCGGCACCAACTCCAGGCGTTGAGCCCCTCTTTCTTTACTTTGACTTCATTAATGATATCTATGAGTTCCAGTTAATCTCATTTTACATAGCTTTATTTAGCTTCATTTATTGTTTTATTTGATTTTGCTCTTTTTCTAAAGTTTTTCATCAAACCACTCCCTCTCTTCATTAAATATTTTGAAATCTCTCTTAAACTATAAGGCTAAGGTGTATGGGAAGCCGGCTTTATCGGCATTTTGAGTGGCTCGACTCCCACCCATAATGCAATTTGACGATACTCTTTCTCCATCAACTTTTTTGACAAGTTTACGCTCGAAACCAAGACGGGACCGAGTTTCTTGTCTGTATTTTCGAATATAAATCGAGAGGGATCATGTCTTTTCTGAACCAAGAGAGAGATAGCTCTAACGAATACATTTTGTGTACAATTTTAGAGAGAGAGAGAACCTTTAGACCGGAAAAAGAGGGACACCCTAAATATTTAGTGCAATTTTTTGTATGACGTACAAGAGAGAGAGAGAGAGAGAGAGAGAGAGAGAGAGAGAGTAGGTGGT
>NW_006498085.1:240572-251887 GCF_000471905.2 Amborella trichopoda
CGTTTCTCTAAAAATTTGACATACCCGTTATTGTGTTTTTAAACAACTCTAGATAACTATTTATAATATACATATCAAATCCTTAGAAAATATATTTTCTTAAAAAAAGGAAGTTTGTGTTGTTATTCTTTTAAAATAGGTAGTTGTAAATTAATATCATTTACAAATCTATAATTTTGTATTACGTGGATAAAACAATATGTGGTTGTTTATGCTAAAAGTTCTTAACATGTAAAGTTTGTGATTTCATGCACCCGTTGTATTAAAGGTTGTGATTTCATGCACCCGTTGTATTAGTAATGTAATGCAACAACTTTCAAAAACCTTATTAGGGCCATTTGTTTGATCCAAATTTTAAAATATACACTCTTTTCATTCTAACGAACAATCACAAAAAAGAAAAATTTGAAAACGTAACCTATAAAATATTTTTTTAGCCAAATAAATATAGGCCGTTCGTTTTGGTGAAATGCTTAGATCTAGGTCTTATAATGATCTCTCTCTTTTTTCAAAATTTTTAGATAATTTTATTATCATTAGATTAACAATATTAAAAAAAATGATTTATAAAGGCCTAGATATTGAAATTCATCAAATGGACGGTCTAGATTCATTGTTGAATGAGACTCATTTTGACCATATATATTGTACAAATTATTGTTATATTTTTTAAATTGATTATTGAGATGAAGAGAGTCTATGTGCAAAAATTTGGATCATACAAATACCACATATATAGTTTTCTAAAAGTGTGGTTGCATTATGGTATGATACCGTTGCATGAAATCATTGCCCTGTATGTATATCTTACTTTTAAAAAATTTCCTAAAAGAATCAAAATCCCCATTATTATTGGTTAAAAAATGTAGATAACTATATCTACATACACCTCTTAAATTATTTCAATCCTATGGGAAGATCATATTATTGTTTTAAAGCTCTAGATAATTTTCTATATTTCCTAAAAAGCTTCACATACATAAATTCATATATTTCAATCTTAAATCCATGTGGTGTTCCTCAAATATCATCTCACAAATTTTCTTAAACGATCACTTCAAAGTTTCTTTGCAACAAATGGGAAGTTGCTATTACTGTTACTCTTTGAAATCTTAATTATCTTTATATCTTAAAAACCTCTACATATTATTTATCTCTCACCGTCTTAAATTTTTGTTCTCTCTTCCCCAAACGGGAATGAGTCCTACAATCTCAACTGAATTAGAGTCCCTTCTTATTTTCGCGACATGCGTCCACTATTTAATTCTCGTTTAATAATATAGTCTAGATAACAAATAAAGGACCTGGTTTCTATGTGGCCAAGCCTGCATATGTAGAAATGCAGGCCTCTTAATATCTCTTTTTTTTAGATAGATTTTAAGAATTAATTTTTAAAGACATGTAATCTCTAACATGGAGATCATGAATATGGATAAATAAATAAATAAATTTAAAAAACTAGAAATAATAATTTTAGTAAGAAAACATTTGGACAGTTAGTTTCCATTGTTTTTAGATGAAACATCTACTTGCATCCATCTTTGAGATGGATGCATTACCCTTTCCGGACCACATATATAGAAATGCGGTCCAAGCCGCATGAAACAATTTTCCATAAATATATATTTAGAGAGTTTCAAGAGAGGGACAAAGCTAATAAGAAATGAAAAAATTAAAGCAAATATGGGGACTGGTGGTTAAAAAAAAAATTTGTAGCAAAGATGAAAAAGGCAATATTTCGTTTTTTTTTTTTCCCATAAATTTGACATTTTTTTAAGTTATTTCCAAAATTACATTTTTTTTAAGTTATTTCCAAAATCACAATTTAATGTCAAAGAAAAAGGAAAAAAATATTTTTAAATGGAGTTCTGACACCTATGGTTTACAACCATGAAATTTTGTTTGTATCCTATCCAACATGAATTTCCAACTTCCTCGTTTTGATTTGTTTATTTTCGTATTGCTCTCATGGGTTGAGGTTTGGGCAGGCAATGGTCTGGCCTTGAAAAACTAGCGCCGGTCACAAAATGTGTCACCGAGAACCAGGCCAGGTCTGGGCCAGGGCCACAATAGGGCCAATTTGCAGCCCTATGTTTTTCTTTTTCTTTCTTTTTTTTCTTTAGACAGGGCCGTCTTCCCCTTGGTTTGGGCTTGTACCGACCTAAAAGGGACCCTGGTTCGGGTTTGGCCGGGCTTGGACTGACCTAATGGAGACCGGGGAGGGCCGGTTCCCCTTGGTTCGGGCTTAGCTACGACTGACCTAATAATGACCCAGGCCCGTTACGAGCCCACTTGTGATGGAAGTCTAGGAATAAATGCTCCAACTTTTTCCTATTTCTTCTTGTTCCTGCTAGGGCCCAAAATGCAACGATGTCCTCGCTCCCTTAGTGGGATTATAGTCAAAAGAAGTTATTTTTTATGCAAAACAATTGGTTTGGCCCACATTTAATAAATAATAGCATTAAAGGAATTAATGGTTGCTCTTCTTTCTCCTTAGGTAGAAAAACAAGAATGCATATTTAATCCTAGCCAGGGCCTCAAAGTTGCCTCAAAGTTCAAAAAGTTGAGGATGGTAGTGCAAGTACCTAACCCTACAATTCCTTGTGCCCTTATCTTTTATCAAGTCTCATCAAAATGTCTTTTTCCCCTGCCATAATTGAGAGAGTGCAAAGCCCACTCCAGTGGGAGCACACTATATGCTTACTCCCTCAGGAAGATATTTGTTTAAAAGAATTTTCTTGGTCTAGATTTTCAAGGCTCTTTTTTTTTCTTAGAAAAGATAATGATTTGCTCCCAAATGCAATGCATAAAAACATGTCGTTAAAAAATTAGACACTTTATGTTTGATATTCATCATCATCAGCATCAGAATCTTATTTATTCAAGTCGATATATAGAGGGCAACATGAATATTTATTTCTGTTCATTCCCTTCTTTCTTTTTTTTTTGCCTTTTCAACATCCCAAATTTAATAGCTTTAAAATTACTCCTAAAGGGTTGTTTTAATTGAGGGAGTAAACATAAGATGTGCTCCCTCGGGAGCATACCAATATTTTAGCAATGTTAAACATTCTCAGTGCTTCAAACAAGTGTGAGGGTGCCTTCTAGAATCTCTCTTGCACGATGAGAGCCTTCCATTCATTTATAATTTATTGCCTCTTGCTTTGTGAGTCCCTATTCAAAGGCGCAAACCCTTTGTTTCGACCGAACGAAAGTGATTGTTTATTTTATTTAATCCAAATGAATAGTTTCTAATCCTGATCTCATTTGGTTTAAAATCGTTGTAAGTATTCTTGTGATTTGATTTTCCTCAAAAAAATAAGTATTCATAATAGGTGCAATCATAGAACTTGTCAAAAGTATTGGCATATATTTATTGATCGAGTATGTAGCCTCATTCTCACTAAGCATTTCAAAATCCTATTTTGTTAGAGCATGTGTACAGTACTCCCCTGGCGACACACTGCTGACTTACTGCCCCGGGCAAAAGACCGACTTAAAACGATTCTCTATCTGAAATTTTAATATCCAACTAATAGTCATCATATTAGTATTACTAACGAAAAATAAATTGGATTTTAAGTTTTTAAACATTTAAATCTAAGCATCCAAAAAAGCAGGTCTCTATTCATTCAAGCATGTTAGTCTTTTGAGGTGCATTGTGTGTGTATATACTTTCCATTTCTCTTCTGATGTTGGTCACAAAGGTTGAAGAGACTGCATCCCAAAATTTGAAGTTCTAAAAATACTTCCAAATGGATTTTTTCTCGAAGGACTAAACATATAAAATGCTCCTGCATGAGCAAAATAATATTTTGACAATTAATTAAGAACTTTTGGCCAGGGTGAGGGACTGCATGAGACTGGTGAGGGTAGACATAGATATACCAACCATGCACCTTTGAAATTTAGGTGACCTATAAACTATTAAACTATCAAGGTTTGAAACTTTTGTTTTGTTTATAAACTTATTGTTGTTTAGCATTATAAGTGATTGAAAGGGTCCCTTCATGACATTAATTTATATGTGAGGGCATAAATCTCTCACAAGTGCCAAAGGCATGATTAGGAACTTCTCAATTGCTCATTGACACTGAATATGTATAATAGTATTAGTGTGAAGATTTCATGCTCCCGTAGGAGTAAAATGTCTATTTGCTCCCTCGGGAAAAAGCCCTAACCAGAAATACTTTTGAGGACACAAAAGTCTGTAGGCTGTAGCCAAATGAATCTGGTATTTTAAAACATGCTTTAGCATGCTTAAACCATCCATATCCTAGGGTTGAACAAAGGCTATTCGATTTTTGACGGTCAGATATAGGTGTTTAAGAACTCAAAATCTGTATTTTTATTTTGAACATTATTGTAGCGCTATTCTAAAGAGATCCCAAAAAATTTAGATTAAAAATCTGCCATTAGGATAATATATTCTCTTGGGGAATGATTTCATGCAACAGTTGTATAGTAATAAAATGCAACTATCGTCAAAAACCATGTTAGAGACATTTGTTTAACACAAATTTTTAAATGTACACTCTTTTCATTATGAAGAACAGTCACAAAAAATAAAATTTTGAAAAAATTTTCTAAAAAGTTTTCATTCTAGCCCAATTAACATAAGCCGTCCATTTTATTGAGATGGTTAGATATAGGCCTCATAATGATTTTCTTATTCCCAAAATTTTTTTATAGCGTTATCATTATTAGATTAATAATGCTAAAAAAAGAAGAAGTGATTTTTAATTTTTTAAGGCCTGGATCTTGAAATTCACTAAATGAATGGTCGAGATTCATTATTGTATGGGTATTAATTTTGACCATATCTAGGGTGCAAATTGAAAAAAAAAATTGTAGGATTGATTATAAGGATGAAGAGAATGTGTGTGCAAAATTTAGGGTCATACAAATGCCAAAAATATGATTTTCTAGATGTGTGATTGCATTATACTACTATACAACCGTTGCATTAGATCATTTCCCTATTCTCTTAACTCTAAAACCCAAAAAGTTTAAGCTCACTAACATAAATGGGTGTTAAATTATATATATATATATATATGGAATTTATAATATGAGATTCCCATTTGCACCCTAGAATTGAGTTTAGGCTCAACACTAGTGGATTATGCATATTAAATTCCCCATGTACAACATGAATCATCCACTTGATACCTAACACTAACTATGCATCAAATTCTTTCTCTAAAGTCCAAGACAGCTTGGCCTCACTAGCACTTAATGGGAAATTGAATTCGCTCTCCACAATATGCTAAACAATGAGAATTAGGTGAGGTGAATATCTCTAACTTTGTTAAAGATTGATTCTCTCTCTTAATCTTCATGGATTTTGACACTTATGCATAGCCTTTGCAGTGAAAACCCTTGTTGCTTGAGTAAAGATGTTATTTGATTGAAGCCTTGGCGTGCCTTGCAAGAATTACAACTATCTGTACTATACTTATTTATCTGTGGGTGGGGCTTTTTCCTTTATCTATTATCATTTTTCACAATTTATTATTGTTGATGGCAATGCGAGCCAATCTCTTCATGGGACAAGGATATTCAAGACAGGTCTTAAGGGCTCCTATAATTCTCTTTTTAAAACCTAATGCAAACTAATCCTTAAAAAAATGAGTACCTTGTCAAATACTTCAAATTATTACTATATTCCAAATGAAGTAATCCTATGCTCAAGTAAGCTAATGAACCCAAGTAAATAATCAATCTCAATCCTCAATTGAGATTGGATCTTGGTTTGATTTGACAACTAGATATGCATTACACATTCCACTATTAGAGCATAGAAAGATTTTGCAATATTGAAAAAAAATAAGGGAAAATGTTAATAAAATGGCTAAACCATCCAAAAAAATCAACAAAGTGGTTAAATCAACCAATAAAATAATTCTTTTTTGAAAAGTATTTCCTTGAGGTACCTTCTAAACTATTATGCTAGAAAATGCCTAAACTGCCATGGTGGGGGCTACAATATGGAATAAGATAAGGTATTTTGATTATTCAATACTAAGTTATTTGAGTCAAATAACATAAATATCCATGTTTGTGTTAAGCTCCAAATATGAAATATGCATTTTATTGAAAACCTTGTTCAAGATTTGGAAAAAAACAAAGGGCATATACATCTTTTTGGTTCGGGTGGCTAAATATGATTTAATTATCAAAATACTCCTATTTGTTCTTGGTCACTAACTCGAATAAGATTTTTCAGTAAAAATAAATTTGCTTTCAGGCATAGAACCCGAAACAGGTTGAGGTTTTAGGTCATTTCGCTCAAATGACTTAACCGAGCATGAGACCAAAATTCTCTTACTTCTTCAAGTTCACAAACCTAGCTTTTAAAAAAAATTTGGAGAGGTAAAAAAATGAAAATATTTTTAAAATAACCACTTTATTGGAAATTTTTTATTTAACCACTTCATTTATTTTTGAGGTGGTTTGACTATTTCAATCACATGCTTTTCAAAAAAAATAAAATAAAGTAAAATAAAATGAAACTTAGGAGTTCGCAAGGTAATTTTCTTTACATCAATGTTGCGATATGTAAAAGAACAGTCCTATATTTATATATGGCATTTACTTTAAAGGAAAAAGCTTGGGTGAGCCCATTAGCTCACATAATAGTATAAACTTGATGGTTCAGATTGAATCTAGGCCGATCTGACGGTCGAGAGTATTTGAATTTTTTTTTTCTATAAATCCAAATTACTTGAAAGTTTAGGTGAATATTTTTCTCATCAAGCCGCACCTAATAAAAATATATATATATAAAAAATCCGTAATATTAAAAATAACCAAAATACCTCCGAAAATTTATAAGGGTATTTTGGTCATTTATTTTAATGTCAAATATTTTTTTAATATTTTTCGAATATTTGCCTATTTTTTATCATCTAAAATTTCAAGTGATTTGGATTTATAGAAAAAAAATTAAAATTTAAACACGATCGGACATCCGTGATCGTTAAATCGATCCAGATTCAATCTGAACCGATTCATTTTTTTCTGTAACCTAGTGAGCTCACCCTAACATCTTTCTACTCTAAAAATGTAATATATATAACGGGCTCCTAAAATAATACTCAATAAATGATGGGTATGTCTAATGTCAATATTTATACTTTCTATAAACATCAAATCGGGAAGGTATTTATTTTCTCAAGGACGCATGTGATTCTGTTTTCAAGCGTTGGGCAACCAGCGTCCTAAAACCATACCCGCAAAAAATAAACAAATAGAAGTGGGCGACACTTACCTGGTTTCTCTCTTCAAGCATCATAATCAATGTGCCCCATATGCTGTTAGAGTGAGAGAGAGACTGCTCCATATGCAGTTAGAGAGAGAGAGAGAGCTCAATATGCAGCTAGAGAGAATGTGCTCCATACGCAGTTAGAGAGAGAGAAGAGAGATAACCTGTCCCATATGCAAGAAAGGTGGGCGAGGAGGGTGGTTAAAGAACATTTTTAATCTCATTATGGCTAAGATGGGTGAGGTTAACGAAAAGTGGAGAGTCGATTTTAAAAAGTTATTAAATGACGAACATGATGGAAACATAATAGTAGAAGGGATTGTTGGTACAAGTGACGAGGGAGGTCATAGATATATTCGTAGGATTAAGATGTTGGAAGTGAAAGAAGCATTGAAAATGATAAACATATAAAAGGCTTTAGGACTAGATGGTATCTCGATAGAGGTTTAGAAGTGCATAAGAAAAACTGACATTAATTGACTGACAAAGTTTCTTAACATGAAAATGCCAGACGATTGGAGAAAAGTATTGTAGTATCTATTTACAAAAACAAATAAGACATACATAATTATACAAACTATCAAGGAATCAAGCTTATGAGTCATTTAATGAAGCTCTAGAGAGAGTCATTGAACAACGACTAAGGCATGAAACGAATGTATTTGAAAACCAATTTGGTTTTATACCAAGAAGGTTAATCACTGAAGCTATTTCTCAACTTAAGCAACTGATTGAGAAGTTTAAGATGAAGGGAAAAGACCTCCACATAGTTTTTATTGATCTAAAAAAAGCTTATGATAGGGTACCTCAAGTTTTGATTTGACGGATGTTGGAAAAGTAAGATGTCTCTAGACACTACATCGACTTGGTAAGAGATATGTACAATGGAGTGAATACTAGTGTATGAAGAACTAGTGGTGAGACGAGTGAGTTTTCAATGACAATAGGTCTACGTCAAGGGTTAGCATTGAGCCCATACTTCTTTCTCTTAGTTATGGATGACTTAACTAGGAACCTACAATATGAAGTATCATAGTGTATGTTGTTTACAGATGGTATAGTTTTGATTGATGAGACCTGAAACAGTGTTAATACAAAGCTAAAACTTTAGAGGGATGCTCTAGAATAAATATTGCGTTTATATGGCCTTTAAATGCATTATGAGAGCTTATATGAGGATTTTATATAGTGAAACATAAATTCAGTGAGAATGTGGTCCTCTTGTGGAATATGTTAGGCAAATACAATTTATCGATACTTGGACTAAGCTTGACGTGTTAGGCCAGCTGAGTTTGAAAAAACCCAAGATACCTGGGCATAAGGATCTACCAAGAAGGGTTTAGCAGAGATGAGGATATTGAGATAGATGAGTAGCAAGACAATAAGGGATAGAATTCAAAATGAATATATTCGAGAGAATTTAGGCGTGGCATCAATAGACGATAAAACGAAAGAAAGTAGACTTAGGTGGGCTGGTCATATATGACACCAACCAAGTACAACACATGTTAGGAGGTGCGAGTTAGTTCAAGTGGAATGACTGAAATGGCAATGGATAGGCTCAAAAGAACATGGTTAGAAGTAATCCGAAAAGATATAGGGACTTATGACTAAGTGAGGATATGACATTTAATAGAGCAAAATAGTAAACCAGGATTCGTGTATCCGACGTCAATTAAATGAAAAAAATCTACAATGATGATGATGATGAATGGGTAATATGAGAATAATTTTCCCTTATTTATACTCTATTTTATTTGCTTATTTATTTGAAGAAAAAAAAATGAGAAGATGAAGCAAATAAGAGGTCGGTGGAAGAAACAAGGGCATTGATTTGATTACACGACAACGATAATTTTCGATGGACATATGCCACGCATTTCGTCTTCAAATAAATACATCATATTGTATTCTTTGTATTCGAATGATTGTCACTTTGGCAGCTACTGAATATTCTGGGCATCTTTTATAGGGTCTATAAAGATATCATTTATCTTTTGTATATAGATATCACAATCATTATCACTCGTTAGATATCAAATTAGATGGCTTGGGATGAGTTACGAAATTCAATTTTTTTTTTTTTTTTGGAACTTTGCATCTACTCAATAACACTCTTACACCAACCCAATTTGAAATTTAAGGGACACTAATGATTGTGACCTCCATGTACAAAAGATAAATGGCCTCTTTACGGGCCATCCATTTACAACATGCAACACTTCCTCTCCTCTCTTTGTTGAAATTTACAAGGCTTGCGAAAATCTATGCGTGTTAAACACTAATATCGGGATATGATTGGCCAAATATTATCATTATAAGACTTACAACTATTTCAGTCAAGATTCTAATTCATTGAATCCAATTTCACTATCAGTTGAATGGATTGGACTAAAATTTTTTAAAAATAAAAATAATAGTGTTTAACATATGGTATTTTTTTTAATACAAGGGCAATTTCGACCAAATGAAATAGTGACTTTTATGGGCATATAAAGGTCATGGAAATCTATACAATGAGGCCATTTACTTTTGATACAAGGAGGTCACTATCATCATTAACTGGTAGATTTGAAATCGAGAAGTGGATGATGTGTTACTGTTTGGGTACAAAATCAAAAATAATTTTTTTTTAATGTTGTGATACACTTTCATCTATTAGATTTTATATTAAATGACAAAAAAATTGATTGTGACCTCTGTGTATAAAAAATAAATAGTCTCATAATTTACAATCCCAAAAGCCATTGTGCATAGAGATAAAAAAAAAAAGAAATTGAAGAGCTTGTGAGGAAGAGTTCTTATGAGGTAGAGATGGGGGATTTTAAGGAAAAATTATAGCTACCATTGGGCCCTATTTCGGGTGGTTGCAACAATGTTTTCTATCGACAGTAGATCTATAGATACGGATTCAACAATGAAGGTTAAATCGATGACTCTTTTATAGTAGTGGAAAGGGAAATTGGTAGTACTTTATTGATTTTGAAGTAACTCATATCTTTCCACTGATTTTGTAATTCTTCCATGATAATAAAATCGTTTCGTTACCAGCTGCCCATAGATGTACCTAATTTTGGGTGAACTGTAGTCTTTAGCATGTCATTGTGATTTTAGCTTTCCTATTTTTACTGTTCTGAAATTCCTTTTATATTTCCAAAATTTATTGCACCATATATAGTTCTTGGGTATATGGATTTATTGGAATCGATTTTCCGATGATATAAAAGTTGGTTTTAGGTATTAGATTTGTTGTAGAGGGGGGTGTACTGCAACAAAGGATGATTGTGCTAGTTTGGATTCCCAACAAATAGTTAAAAATATAAAATATATTTAAGAAATACCATTTTGTTTAACCATTCCAACCTTTAAAACTGGCCGGTCATATCAATCAAAACTAGTTAACCAATTGCTTTTTTTTGCCTTTTCTTAATGTTTACCAAATAATGACTAATTTTTTACCAAACCAGATTTGCTTTGATTCAGACCAGCCAAAGGACCAGTAGATAGTCTAATAGTTTAGACTAGCAGTTCAATTTGATATTGATAATTATAGTTTCAACCAGTATTTCAGGACTCGGATTGGTGGGGTGTATCATTCACCTATAGATCCATGTTGAATTACTGGATTGACGATCGAGATCGGGTCTAGATCGGTCGAAATAGATGATCTAAAAAATATTAAAAAATAAATGGAATAGAATAAAAATTAAAATAGAGATTTATAGGATGGGGATTGAGAGGACCTAAAAACATTAGATAAACTTAAAAACAAAGAAGAAAAAATATATACCAGGAGTTTAGAGGGAAACCAGGCCGGGACCCATTACTATCCCAGAACTGGATTAGTCTCAACTTATTCTAAGTCGAAACGGAAATCACCGGAATTTAAAGCATTGGTTTCTACATATATGCAACTTATTTATTTGATTAGATCAATGGGGAAGGGGTCCCCTACATGCAGTAGGATTGGAACACATATGGAACTTACTTCTAAGGAACAATAACTTGTCCATCATTTATAAAGAGACATGAATAAGTTGATAATAAT
>NW_006498085.1:252231-295381 GCF_000471905.2 Amborella trichopoda
AGACCTTTTATTCACATGAAAAAAATAATATATCAAGATTGAATGGAGACGATCCAATTTTCAGACGAGAAGATCTAAGAAAACTCAACTTTTAATGTTTTTTTAGAACGGTTATCCATTAATTCTTTAGTGGTTGCTCTTACCGAAATTCAGCAAACATGAAACATAAAATAAGAGTGGAAATATAAAATGAGAAAGAAAAATTACCAATTCCCGAAGTGGAAACATAAAACCAATAAGAGTGGCAATGGACCTAACCATAATTTGGATAGGACGGGTAGATCTGACTTTGGGTTTGGGTATGAGTCCAAATTTTAGACATGAAAGGTTGAGTCCTGCATATTTGACCTAGACCTGGACCCAGATCCGGATCCGTACCCGACCTTTCGCCATCCCTAAAATGATGCCGAAACCGGAATTTGGGGAAAATGGTGGGAGGGGAATTGGGTTTGGGTCCCATCACGTAATAAAATATAAGAAAGAGGGGTGCATGAAGGCTTGGATTTTGTAACATCCCCTCGAAGACTGCAGAGAGGATGAGAGGTGGACTTTTTTAATTCAAGAGAGAGGAAGCCAGAGTTTTCAAAAGGCAGAAGAGAAGTGGAGAGAAGAGAGAGAAAGAGATGAGAGAGAGAGGGGGGAGGGGTTTAACGTTTTAAAAGGGTAGGCATGAGTGAGGGAGGAAGCATCCTTAAAAGCAGAAAAGGAGAACTGGATCACAGTTGGGATGTTCGTTTCAGACACGGTGGCTTTAAATGCTCCTTAACAACTTCATTCAACCTCTGTTCAGTCAGTAAATCTTCTCTATCTTCTTCCCTGCCCCATTCTCTCCCTAAGGTTCACAGGTATTCTGCAACCCACTTGTTCAAACTTCATCCTGGTCTCTCTCGCTCTCTCTCTCTCTCCTCTCTCTCTCTCAACCACTTGTTCAAACTTCAAAGTGGGTTCTCTCTCTCTCTCTCATGTTCACCTTTGAGCTTCTCTTGGACACTAAGGGTAGGAGCCCAAGAATGGATAGGTTTCTGCTGCACTGGGGACTCTTCCTTGGCCAAGTACTGCAATTCTGTGTTCTACGTGGGGCTTTGGAGAAATTGGGTCTTCTTTAACAGCAGAAATATCATTGTTGAGAGATTGGGTCCCGCTCAATTCCGTTGTGAAATTTGTTGTGGTTCTTCGGTTGTTTTCATGGTGAAGCTTTTATCATAGTTATGCTCACAGAGCAAGTTCACGTATTTGTTCTCTTTCACATTAGATAGCAATTCTCTTTCTCCATTGTCTTCTAATTACCTTTGTACATTTTGGTTTTTGTTGACCTTTGATGTGAATTTCATGGTCACACCTCTATTACCTGATGCAATGCGGTGGTTTCTATAAAATTGGTTGGACTCAGATATGCAGTTTGAAAGAAAATATCTTGGGCTCATTTTCTTGGTTCCTGGTGTGAAGAAAGTCCAGGGAAATTAGGTTTCCTGTAAATTCATCAGGTATTCTTTGCCACTCTATATTTGTACATGTTTTTGTTTTCTCAGAGCTATTTTTGAGAAGTGAAATTTTGGTGATATAGAAACAAAGTACAGTCACAATCTTATGGCTAAGAGAATCATGGCTTTTGTGAATTGGGTTGGAGGTCTTTACATGGTTCTGATAATTTCTTCAAGAACCAGTCTCTGTGCTACCCCAAATTCCGGTCGCATCGAGCCTGGTTTTCGTGGGTCTCAGATGAATTGGATCGATAACCAGGGTTCGTTCCTCTTCTCCAAGGGCCAAAGTTTCGTTTGTGGTTTCCGTAACATAGGGGATGTCACGTTGTTCACTCTATCAGTATGGCATGTTAGAAGTTTGAGGGTTGTTTGGACCGCAAATAGGGACTCCCCGGTTCGAAACTCCGATGATTTCGTGTTCTCGGAGGATGGGAACACATATTTGGAGTCAAATGGGTCCCCAATTTGGTCGACCAACACATCAGAAAAAGGAGGGAGCTCCTTAGAATTGCAGGATTCAGGTAACTTGGTATTGCTCACTAATGATTCCAGGATACTATGGCAAAGCTTCGCCAACCCAACTGATACTCTTCTATCTGGTCAGAACTTCACTCAAGGAATGGAACTTGTGAGCAATTCGAGTAGCAGTAACATCTCCTCTGGTAATTACCACCTAAGAATCGATTCGGGGGATATGATGCTCCTTATCGATTTCAACCCACCACAATTGTATTGGTCCATGCAGAAGGATACCAGGCAAACCATTGCTCAACTTAGTGGTGACATCTATTCTGCGACTTTAACTTCAAATTCATGGATGACCTATAACAAAAGGGGGACCTTATTGGGCCAGGTCATCTTCTCAGGCGCTTCTGATCCTAATGCTACTTGGGCTGCAGTTTTGGGACCCGATGGGTCAATATCTTTCTATAACCTGCAAAGTGGGGGCTCAATGGCTGAATCGACCACCATTCCGGCTAGTGTTTGCCAGAAGCCCGAGATTTGTGGTCCTTATTATGTTTGTCAAGAAGATTCAAGTTGCAGGTGTCCCCCAATCTTGAGCTCTGCGACTTCTTGTGCTTCCTCAGTTGTGTCATCCCCTTGTAGATCAAATGGGTCGGTCCGGCTTGCAGAGATAGGCGATGGTTTGAGCTATTTCGCCAATGACTTCATTTCCCCTTTGGAAAAACAGAGCCTCTCGAGTTGCCAAGGTGCCTGCCAGAATAATTGCTCTTGCATCGCGTTATTCTATGACAATAGCTCAAGGCGTTGCCTTTTGTACTCTCAGCTAGGAAGCCTGCAACAGGTTAGTGGTCCCTCTAATGGCTATGCTGCCTATATTAAGGTTTCAAATATTGGTGACAATGGGTCCTCAAACCCTGAGGACGGGGGCCAAAAACACTTACCCATCATTGCAATTATAATCATAGCTGTGATGACAATTGTGGTGATCATGGGTCTCATCTTTCTCGTATATAGATATCACAGGAAGAGGAGATCAACTGAATCGTTACGCGAATCATCAGAAGATGATACATTCTTGGAGGGTTTATCAGGAATGCCTGTTCGTTACAGTTATAGAGAGCTCCAATTGGCTACTAATAACTTTACCAACAAGCTCGGTCAAGGTGGATTTGGTTCGGTTTATCAGGGAGTGCTCCCTGATGGCACCAGGATCGCAGTGAAGCAATTGGAGGGCATAGGTCAAGGGAAGAAAGAGTTTCGTGCCGAAGTGAGCATCATAGGGGGTATTCACCACGTTCACCTTGTGAGGCTAAGAGGCTTTTGCGCTGAGGGCACACACAGGCTGCTTGCTTACGAGTACATGGCCAAAGGTTCTCTGGACAAATGGATATTTCGAAAAGATGAGGGGTGCTTCTTGTTGGACTGGGACACTCGATACAACATAGCTTTGGCCACAGCAAAGGGGTTGGCCTATTTGCATGAAGATTGCAACGTGAAAATTGTTCACTGTGATATAAAGCCAGAAAATGTGCTCTTGGATGATAATTTTGTGGCGAAAGTTTCAGATTTTGGGCTCGCTAAGCTTATGACTAGGGAACAGAGTCACGTATTCACCACGCTCAGGGGCACAAGGGGGTATCTTGCTCCAGAGTGGATCACAAACTATGCCATATCGGAGAAGAGTGACGTATATAGTTTTGGTATGGTTTTGTTGGAGATAATTGGGGGGCGGAAGAATTTCGATCCTGTTGAGAGCTCAGAGAAGGCCCACTTCCCCTCATATGCTTTCAAGAAAATGGAAGAAGGGAAATTGAAGGACATCATCGATGAAAACTTGCACTGTGACGAGAAGGACGAAAGAGTGGAGATTGCAATAAGAATAGCATTGTGGTGTATACAAGAAGACATGTCTTTGAGGCCGCCTATGACCAAGGTGGCGCAAATGCTTGAAGGCATCATGGAGGTGCCCCAGCCCCCCACTTCTTCTCAGTTTGGCTTCCGAGTATATTCAAATTTTTTGAAACCTATAAGTGAAGGGGGAACTTCGTCAGATCCATCTGACTGCAACAGTGATGCATTCCTGTCTGCAGTCCGTCTATCTGGACCCAGGTAACTTATGGAGTAGATTATGAAGCAGCTCATCCATCAAGGCGTTAATGGAAATGAGCCATTTTTTTTAGGATTTTTCAATGGCTTGAAAAATGCGTTATTTAATAGATGTGGGTAGCTTGGATTTTTACATCCTTGTACTTGTTGAGGTTTTGAATGAGATTATAATGTACTTTAGTCCAGATTCATTGTACCATGATGCCTTTTCTTCGTTTTCTTTTCTCTGATTTGTATGGAGATTGATCAATTTAGTGTAAGATTCATAGATTTTCTGTTATTATCGAACAAACAAAAAAAATACCCAGTTTTCCTATTCTCATACTTTGTCCTGTCTTGTTGAGTTTTTCATTTTGTCCAGAATCTATCAAACTCAACATAAATTCAAGATGATTGGAGTGGAAGACATCCAATCAAGAAATGAACATCAAAAAGAGAGTTCTAATAATGCAAACAAACAATAAGGAACCAACTACATAAGTACTAAGAGAAACTAGTTCTAGGAGGTCCATTGATTAAAAGGCAGTATCTCTGACATTATGGGTTCTTCCCCACCATTTCAGTAGAGCAGCAATACTTACTACCACCTTCATCTCCCCATTGTTAAATTCAGACCATACAGAATTCAGTATGATTAGAGGGGGACCCTGTAGAAAAGCATACTATTCTTTTTGTTGTGATGCTGAACTCGATCTCCTTTGTCCATGACTTTCTATTTTTGTGTCCTTTGATTGAGCAAAATTGTACATTTCTTCATAAAGTCCCTATGCATGTAGTTTTGTACAGGTTGAGGAGGTCCAAATATAAGATAAGTTGCTTGCCTAACTAGGAATTTGTTGCTGATCAACATGTATTTGTAGATTCTTTTAGTGGAATAATTCTTCAGCATCACGCTGTGATGTCTTTGCATCCTTGAATGACTATATATGCCCAACCCACGTGATTATTGACACCACAGCCATGGGGAAATTTGGGATTGATGGTGCATGATTTTTTTCAAAGAGTTTGGCATTTCAAACTGCAATTACTGCTTCCTTCAAATTTTTATAGCAGAATATTATAGTACCCACACATTCTGTTCTTCTAAAAAACCTGGTATTTTCATTCTTGTTCAAATCCTGAGCTCTCAAACTGCTGTATTTGAGGAACACACCAATCTCTTGGGAATTCAGGATCTTTGTAGGGTGTTGAACTTTTAAGGCTTTGTTCTATTCTATTCATTGCGTATATGATGATTGTATGTCAGATTTTGTGCTGAAAGCATAGTCTATCCGATGAGAGTTTCTTATTAATATACAGATATTTAACAGTGAATGAATATGGAATTAAATGTGGATACAGTCAATAAAAGTATCTGTCTCGATTTCACATCTGACACTGAAATCTTTAATTTAGTGAGTTAGGAATCGGGAATAGGGGGCATTATAGACAAATCCATGTGGGAATAGAGCATCCATTACTGAAATTGCTGCCTAATTCTCCCTTATGTGGCCTGGATTGCGAACATCTCGATTTGTTTCTTTTTTAAATATTACGAGTCTGTCTCTGATACATAGTTTGTGGCAGGTTGCTTAGTGACAACATACAGCACTACAAAAACCAAAATAAATAAAGCACCTTTTTCATGCTTTTTACTAGTCTGCTGAATTCGCCACTTTGAGCATAACATGATAGAATATAAAGTCATCTCAATTCAGAAGCTTTGGGCTTCTGAATCCACACTATAGAAACTAAATGACCCAGAACCATCCAAGAACTGATCCTCCTGCCAAACCAAGACCTAAGAATAAAACCATTACAAGCCCTGCCATTTCAGCCTCCTCTAAGGGTACAGATTTAGGACCAAGAATCATAAGAACACTTGTCAGATACCCATTGGTCACCCCTAGTATGCTTGTTAGTGTAGTCACTGGAATTTCCGTCCTGAAAAGCTTGGGTCCATGAAGGCATGCCGCAAAGAATGGATACAATAAGAGCCTTGCTCCACAAGCCCATACCGCTTTTTTGGCCTTCTTTGGAACATATAGAGCGGTCAAGGACTTACCCACTAAGTCTGAAACATTATATGTGGTTATAAGCAAGAGGGCATACCAGTCTTTTAGAAGCTCTGAGTGCACATCTTCAGTTATGTATCCTGGAAAGATAGAGAGAGTAATGACATAGATCAAAACGATGCCTGAGGCAACCCATCGGATTCTTCTCCAAACTGCCCAGAATGCCCCTGTAAGCAAATTAGGTTTGGGATTGGTGTTAAGATTAGAGCGGGTTGGCAGTTTGGGAGCTTCAGGGCATGGGTTTTTGAAGTTTCCAGTGAGGGTTTCAGTTGCCACGCTCTTTTGGCCTCTGTAGTACTTCATTATGGGCAGCTTGTTGAGGATGTTGTAGCATATTATGCAGATAAGAACTATTGATGTGCTGACGATAAAATAGAGGTGAGCACTCGCTTGTAGGCCTTGTGGTGTTTGGGGTAGGGAAGCTTTTGTGACAAGCCTCAGAGTGGAAACAAGAACACCTGCACCACAAATGACAACACCTAATAAGTGAGAACCAAATCTTCTTGATTTTCTTTCTAAGTGCAAGAACCATTGGATGATGCTATGGAGCTATTGCAACTATGTTATTACTTCATGGAAAAGCAAGAAAAATCTATTTCAGGAGCATTGGAAACATGATAAGAAAGAGTAGAATTTAAACTATTTCTTTCGAGTACCTGAGGTTGCGGTTCCAGCGAATACTGCTTGCATATAACGTTCAGGAAGCTCACCTGTCGAACCTATAAGACTCCCTGCCACGACACCATCAGCTACACCACACATGACCACCATTGAGACGGTCACTCTGTAAGCTCCACTTAACCCTTGTCTCCCCTGTATATAAGTCCAGTCTAAAATGGGCATCATGATCAAAGAGAGAACAAACATGGCAAATCCACAATTCATTCTCAGTCTAACGCTTGGCCTATTAGTCCAACATATCAGACCAACCAGAACGGGTAAAGAACAACCCATGTAGGCCACCGAGAAAACCTTGTCCACATGCTTCTCCGGGTATAAATAACTGAAATAGTCCACAGCTGTGATCAAAGCATTCCATGGGAGCAAATTGCCTGCACCCAACAAGAAATGGATCACATAAGCTAGATTGTACCAGTCTTTTGGAGGTACCATCATCTTAGAGAGAGAGTCCCCTCCTTCCATCGCTACCAAACTTGCACCATTCTTTTGGTCGAGGTGGGTGACCTTCTTCACACTTCTCTCATCTGATGGAGGGGGAGAGCTTTGGTTTTATGCCTTGAAATCACAAATTCTGAGGTTGTAATGATCAACTGAGATGAGAGTTGCTGGCGCCTCTCAAACTCGCGTAATTCATCCAAATGGGCCTTCTCGGTTGGCTTCCTCTCCTTATATGCAGGTTAAAGTGTGCGGACACGGGCTTCGGATGTTATCACAATGTACTTTTATTATGCTACTAAAACTTCAACTTGGTGTCACGGGACCATGTCAATAGTGCATCTCACGCCTGAGTTTGGAGTTGGACAATGCATTTTTGATCGGTTACTTTAGAACAACAGTTTCTTGTGATACTGTTCGGCAAATGAAACTGTGTGATTCTCTCATTCGTGGGTTTTGAAGGCTTTCGAGTCTATACTCATTTCCCATTTTCAGATATGACTAAAGCACGCCTCAATTATTCTGGACACGCTTAGTTGATGTCCATTTCTTCTGGAAAGAGACTCAAGAATACTTTGATTTGTGACAGAGTGCGCTACTATAACCGAATAAGAAGAGAAAAAATCTCGAGGCTTCTTTTGTAAAGTCCTCCCAATATCATTATGCGGGGCTTTGGCCCATGTTTCACTCCAAAAGCTGTGCTAGAATATAATGAGAAAGATGTACAATCTCTCTCTCTCCCGCCCAAACAAAAAGTAGCATTAGAATATGGTGACAAATATGTACCACTCCCCTCTCTCACATGTTTCTCTACAAAAGTTGCATTAGAATATATTGAGAAATCTATGCAGCTGTCTATGCTATGCAAGCGCCAAATTTGGACCTCTCTTGGTAAAGGGGCTGGGTCGTGGTGTTAGTACCCCGGCACCTTAGTCACCATGTGGTGGTTTTTATTTCCGTCCCTCACTAACACCTTCAAAAAAAAAATTAATTCTTAAATTATTTGAAAAAACGCACCCTAGTCACCATGTGGTGGTTTTTATTTCCGTCACCCACTAACACCTTCAAAAAAAAAACTAATTCTTAAATTATTTGAAAAAACGGGTACGGGCATGTCTTCCCCATTGAATCACCCAAAAAAACAAAAAATAAATAAATTTGGGCCCCTCTCTCTCCGATGTGTGATACTATAAAAACTGAAAAATAACCCTTTCAGCATCCCTTTGTGTGCAGTTAATTCTATAACACACTACAAGAAAGATTGCAAGCTTTATGGGACACATTTATTATTCTTTTTATGTGTTCTATTCATTTGTGCGCCTACGCCCAAGCCCTATCCTCTATACATGCATCCATAACTGATCCCAAGAAGCACAAAGCCCATGAATATCTTTTTTTTTTTTTAATTACTATATGCTACATATTATATACTATATCGGTGTGGTTTGTATAGAGCCTAGGCTCTAAACAATCAAATTGGAGTCTACCTTCAAATAGTATCGAGAAATGTGGTTTTAATACGGGAAATCTTTGTGATAGCCTTAAAATATATTTTTATATTTATTTATAAATTTTAAAGCTTAAAGAATAGTGTAGATCAAACTTGAAAATCTTGAAAATTGACGGTCCAAAAATACGTTATACACTATTTCCAAAACTTGAAATCTATTTTTTTCTCATGTCCATGCATCTTGATGTCAAGAAAATCAATTTGAAGATATTTAAGCATCAAAATAACCTAGTCTAGTGAAATTTTTGAGGTAGGCTCAAATTTGATTGTTTAGAGCCTCGGCTCTATATAAACTTTTCCCTAGACTATAAGACCTTTACTTTTGTTTTTTTTTTTTAAAAAAAGGCACAATAATCCTTAAACCATCAAATGTGAAATAATTTGTCCTTTCCTCCTTATGAAAATCAAAGAAAAAATTGAAAAATGTAACCAACTCTTTCATTTCCTTGGGCCACTCATCATCTGTCGGAAGTTTCGGATTTAAGATCAATAATTTTGTAACATCCAATAAATCTAAGTATGGTGCTTGGTGTGTTGATTTTCGCACTTTTGTGCTTGGTATGTTGATTTTCACACTTTGAGTGTGATCAATGGCGCATTCTTAGCCGTCCAATTTCATATGGCGATTTTGCTTCTGTATACCAACATCATTGTACATGTTCTGTCTATTTTTCACTTCTTTTCTATTGTATTCTTTTAATTTTGTTGGTTCACACTTTTCTTGGTCAAGAAATAACCATGGGGAATATATGTTCTCTTCACATTCTGGTGAGCAGAATCATCATCAAGTGAATTGGACGGTCAAGACTGAGAAACGTGGCCAGATAAGAGCTTCTCTTTTTGATTGTTTGATGCTCCTCCATCACGGTAAAGAGTTGTCCAGCTTTTGGGGTTTTACCTTTGCTTTTGGAGTAAATAATTGCAGCAAAGAATATTCTCCAATAAAAACACTGATACAACAGTTAAGAGAAGGGGAGAATGGTAACACATGGTAGACACCTAGGTGGCTAAGGTAAAATATAAGATATTTTATGGGAATAAGTTTGTTTCATGGCCTTTGTTTAGGTTTGTCACGTACATGAACAAGTAGACGATGGCTTCATGATGATGTCGTTCCCTCCCATTTATTTACAGGGATGGCAACGGTCCGGTCTGGGTCTGGGTCCGGGTCCGAGTTTGGCCGAACCCAGACGCAGATCGAAAAAAATGATATGAGACCCAAACTTGGACTTGGACCTGGACCTGGACTTAGACCTTAATAGTGGTTGGGTATAAAATTTAGACCCGAAACAAACCCTTACCCAAAACCGGATTGGGTCAACCCTTTGAGTCCCAATAATTTTCTTGGACTTTGAGTGTGTTTAATAATGCATACCTAGCTCCTAATTTTAATAACAACCTAATTTCACATGTAACAGTGAGAATGGAACGTCTTTTTTTTTACAAAAGTATAGGGCTCAAGGTCAATTAATTTTATTGGAATAGGGTAATTTTATTTAAAATTAATACACTTTGGATCATATTATCTAGGTAGCCCTTCGGTTTGTATCTTGCATTATGTATAATTTTATTTAATTATTTAAACTTTTTAGTTTAGCTATTTTTAGTAAAAAAGGTATTTTTAAAACAAATTACTGTGATTAAAGTAAAAATAGCTTTTTAAAAAGATAAACTTACATATAAAATGGCCTATAAATTTATCTCTGATAATTATATCCAGGAATAAATTTGCTAAAATAGAGAAGTGCATTCAAATAGGCTTCATTGTCTGCTTTCTCTTGTGTGGTCTCATGAGAGCATATAAGATACTCCGTGGGAGGGCATTGCGTACTTAATCCCCAGGCAAAAGACTTGAGAGGGTTTTTTTATTTGAAATTTTGGTTTCCATTTTAGAATTATCAAATTATATTCTTAAAAAATAAAATTTTAGTTTGTAAATATTTAGATATATTAAATTTATTTATTTATTAAATAAAATTTGAGTTTGTAAACATTTAGATCGAACGAGTTTTGACCTATAATTTTTCTAGTCGCCTTCGCCATGTCTAATTTTTTTTGGCGTAATTTATCAAAATACATCTAACTTTTTAACACTTTAAGAGATTTTCCTTTTTCAACTATTCGAACTTATGACCATGTATTTTGAGAGATATTTTGAAATTAAATTAAAAATATATGAAAAAATATTAAAGGGATTGCCTACAAAGAGACTATTTATTTTTTGTACATGAAGGTCACAGTGGTTCCCACTCATTGAGTATCAAATTTGATAACATGGGGTGAGTCACGAAGTTGAAGAAATTTTTTTTTTGGAAAAAATTTATACAAGGATGCAACCTTATAATATAGAACTACGGATGCATCTCAAAAATCCATCGGACAAGGTAGTTTTAATGTTGAAAAACCCTTTAATTGATCATCTTGACATCGAGATGTATGACCATGAAAAATGAAAAGATTTTAAGTCTCAAAAATAGTGCATTTTACAACATATTATCTACACCGTTTGATCTTAGATCCGACGTCTCAAAGTATTTTATTTTTAATATAATTTTTTTGAATATGAAATTTGGTTTGTGACATCTTCTCATTGGGGGCACACCTATAAATAATAATAATAATAATTTTTTGATTAAAAAATAATGACCAAAATACCCCTTGAAACTTTCAGGGGTATTTTGATTATTTTATTTTATTGAAAATATTTTTTTATATGTTTCGTTAGTGCAAGTTTAATAGAGGTGTCAAAATAGTTTATAAAAAAAAAAATTAAAAATAAAATAGTGTAGAAACGTGACATTGTGATTGTGGCAACCCTCCATTCAAAATTGGACGTTGGATAAGGGGGAGGATAGAACTTTTATATTGTAGGGAGAACATAGAAAGCTTTTTCATTGAAATTTAAGGGACAAGAATGATTATAACCTACATGGTACAAAAGATAAATAGTCTCTTTGTAGACAATCCCAATGTTAAATAGGTTGTTTGCTAAATGTATTTTGATAAATTTCCGTTCTTTTTTTATAGAAGGATGAGCATGTGGACCCAAACTTCTCAAGCGTATGCAAACTCAAAGCCAAGAGAATGGGCTCAAAGCTAAATAGTTAGTGTTGGATTTGGTGTATTCCAATATCACACATGTAAGGAAATTTCATATTATGTGGGATTGAGATTGATCCGTGTTATATAGGATTGAGATTGATATTGATAAGTTTCTTAAAGGAAATATAAATCCAAAAAGATTAAGATTCTTAGATATATCTCTTGGTTTTTGAGATATATGTAATATCTATTTAAATTTTGTATTTGGTGTGGACTTCTAATCTTATATATATTAAATGAAAGTGGAGAGAATTTGTATGTCCTATTTGGGTTATGGGAATGGTAGTTCCTCTAGAGAGAGAGAGGGAGGCAAAGCCTCACGTGCATAAAATGCAATTTCTTCCTAGAGAAGAGAGCTTTCTTTGGAGATAAACATTTTCCTCTTAAAGAAGAATGAAGAAAAACATTTTCCTCTTAGAGCAAAGAGCTTCATATGGAGGAAAAACATTGGTATTGTGCCTCATGAAGATTGAGAAGCTTGTTTCTTGTAGAGAAGCGGTTCTTATGGAGATTTTGGATTGTTTCCTCTTTTAGTTAGAGAGAAAGTCAGTTTTTTAAGAGAAGAGGTTAACATGGAGATTTTAGGTTGTTTATCCTTTTAATTAGAAAGAAAATCAGTTTCTTATTGCTCTCGTATCTGTATCAGGTATTGGCTAGATTTTGAGTTGTTTCCCTTTTAGGTAGAGAAAAAATTAGTTTCCATTACTCTCACGTCTCTATCTGATGTTAGAGAAAAAATCAGTTTTCTATTGTTCTCGCGTCTCTATATAGTGTTGTCGGTAATGGTTGTCAGAAGTAAATAGAAGGAATAAAGAGTAGTTTAAAATGTCGGTAATAGTTGCTAGAAGTAAATAGAATGAATAAGTAATGGTTAAAAGGCACGACTGAGTTTTGTCGAGGGTTATAAAGGTAACTATATGTTCCAAAATCTTTGATGTAACTTGGTATAGTAGATTTTGTCGTGCCCATGCATGTAGCCCCATGGATGTAGCTCTTTTGGAGTGAACCGCATAAATATTTGTGTTTTTGTGATATGTATTTCGTATTTTATTTATCATACTTTACTTGTCAAAAATCAACTAATCGGATTTTGTGCTTCCAAGCACAACAATTAAGGTGACAAAGGGCCACAACGTGACATATTGAGTTATATTCTTATTATGGGTTGGGGAGCCAAAGTCCCCAAAAACTTTTCCAAGAATATGCGGAGAAATGACATATGCAGCATCCGATTGTACATCCGACGGCTTTCTGGTGTATGCGATTGTTCCGCAGAAAAATTGACGATTACGTTATACCCCATGCAATGTACACAAGGAAAAAGAGTAATAATCTTAAAAAGCTTATATAGAGCTGAGGCTCTAAACGAACAAAATTAGAGCCAACCTCAAAAATCTCATTAGAAGAGGTTGTTTTGATGCTCAAATATCCTCTCTCATGTCAAGATATATGAACATGGGAAAAAAATGGATTTCAAGTTTTGGAAAGAGTGTATCTTGTAGCGTATTTTTTGACCGTCAATTTTAAAGATTTTCATGAATGTGTTTGATCCACACTATTTTTGAAGCTTTGAATTTTACAATTAAAAATAAAAATGTATTTTAAGGCGATCACAAAAATTTCCAGTATGGAAACCACATTTGTCGGTAGTCTATTTGAAGGTGTGCTTTACTTTGATTGTTTAGGGCCTCTGGCTCTATACAACCGCACTCAAAGATTATTTCACAGTTTCCGCTGATAAAACCAAAGCCAGAGGACGCAGTCCTTGCATTTAAAATGGGCTCTCCTCATACTCTTCAAATTCCCTGCCCCTCCTTCTCTCTCATCTCTCAACCATTCAATTCCTCTCACACTAATCACAATTATTCCTCCAAACCCATCAAGAGTAAGTCATAATCTTGTGCTCTGTTATGTTTATTTTCAGAAATTTTGATATCACATGTTATGTTCGTGTCCAATAATTCATGTGGCATCTGAAGCACCATATGATGAATCACTTACTCTTGGAAATAGGAATCATGTTCTTCTTCTTTTTCCTTTTCTAAGTAAATGTTCCATATTGTCTTGTCAATCCACGTTCATTGGGAAGTTTGCTCGGAGTCTTTTATTTTCAATTGTGTCTTTCTCCCTCACCTTCTCTCCCCTTTTTCTTTTCTGCTGCATCCTTTTTTTCTTTCTTTTTAATTTGGCATTGGGGTTTTTCTTCCCTGCTGCATTGAGTTTATATCAGAAATCAGTGTTGCTAATGAACTGTAGAATGTGTACAAATTTTGCAGGTGGCAAGGTGGGTTGAGGTAAAATATGATTGGTATTTTTAAAATTGAATTAAACTGTGTTTCATACTAAATATAAGTTGCAACTTGAATAACCAAATGAGCTGTTGCATCCAACTTCTTAATTGACCTTGGTGCTGCCAGGCTATTGCAAGATGGCATTGTGAATAAACAAAATTCCATTGTTGTGTTAATATATATTTCTTATTTTCTATAAATTATGAAGTCATGTTCAATTCAATCTCCTAGCGTGTTTGGGGTTCTTTAATAGTTTATTCCAGTATTTAAGGGCACGACCGAGTAACTTGGCCTACGACCGAGGTGAGTTCTTGGGGCCAACTCGAGCCCGTTTAAAATGAGTAAAAATGCTAGTTTTTCTTAAAAAATCTTAATTAAATGATTTATAAATACATTTCTAGATCATTTATAAGGTTTTTATGATGATTGGGAATTTTTATCTTAACATACTCCAATTTTTTATGATTCATTTTTTCTCCAAATATTTTAAGGTATAAATCAAAATTTTCAATAATCCATCCTGTATGTACTTTTTTTCTGACTTTTATGGACTTCTAGTAAATTCTATTATTTATTTCGCATTTCCTATTTTTAGCCTTTTTCAACAATTTTTTACATGTTTTTTTATTTTTGACCTTTTTTGACATGTGCACTACTCGGTCGAGTCCACTCGAACTCCGCCACGTTACTCAGCTCAAGCCAAGGACTGAGTCAAGTTAAAAACATTGGTTTATTCATTGGAGAAATGAATTGTAATGGATGAAAATGTTTGGTGATGTAGATAGCCCGACATAATATCATCATCATCATCATCGTCTGAGCCTTACCTCAACTATTTGAGATTGGCTACACGGATCCCGTTCCACCATTCTGTTCTATTAAGGGTCATACCCTCAGTTAGGTTATAAGTCACCATATCTTCTCTCACTACTTCTATCCATATCTTTTCGCGCCTTTCTTTTGCCCTTTTAGAGCCTTCCACCTAAACCAAATCGCTCATCCTATCTTGTTTTGTTCTAGATTAATACTGCACATGGCCGGACCACTTAAATCTACTTTCCCTCATCTTATCGCCTATTGGAGCCAACCCTAAGTTCCCTCAAATACATTCATTCTGAATTCTATAATTTCTTGTCTTGTCACTTATCTATCTCAACATCCCCATCTCAGCTACACTCATTCTATGGATATGTTATTTTTTTACCGCTCAACATTCTATCTCATGAAGGATGGTTGGTCTTACATCTGTCTTATAGAACTTCCCCTTCAGTTTCATTGGTATGCGATGATCACATAAGACTACGGAAGCGCATCTCCACTTCATCCACCTAGCTCTAATTCTATGCGTGACATCATCCTCAATCTCTCCATTCTCATGGATTATCGACCTAAGATATTAAAAATACTATCTTTTAGGTACTTCTTGGCCATCAATCTTAACTAATTCCCAGTTTCTAATCCTATTATTACTAAACTTGCATTCTATATATTCTGTCTTAGTATGACTAATTTTAAAATCTTTAGATTCTAGAGCATCCTTACAATGTTCTAATGACACCGTCTCTAATCTCACCGCAAATGACATAGCCAACATAACATCAGATATTATTTCTTGTTCGATTTGGGAAGAAATAATTTTTGGCCTATCAAAATGTTTGTTGATTTAGATTTTGAAGTCAGATATAGTTTTGTTTTTCAGAGAAATTAGGAGATTTATTTATTCATGTTTTTTTTTTTTTGGTCCCTTTGCCATGAGAAGGATTCATAAAGCTGATAACGTGATCATCTAACTAAAATGAACAAGGGCTTATAGTTTATACACATACAAGATGGGGATATTCAATCGCAAAGAAAGTTATATGACAGATACATGTTACTGATCATTTAAATTAAACCATGAAATTTCCATTTCACAGGCAAATTTTGGTGTTTCCAGCGGTGAATCAACTTATCTGTTAATTTGTGGGTCTCTTCACATAGTTCACTCAGGATATGATTGATTGGCAATCACCCATCCTGCTATTACTTGCAAATCTCTCTCTTCATTTGAGTTTGTGGGGGACAATTGTGGAAATGATGTTAAAGAGACTTTACAATAACTATTACTTGCAAAGAAATTGTTTTAGTTAGTCTTTTAGAACACAGACTCGGGTCAGGACTTGGTAGGGTCCCAAGCATGAGGTAGGTGAATTAACCTGTTCGAGTATGGTTGAAACCCATCTGAGTGTATTTAGAAAAAGCACTAAAAGGGTCAAAAAGTGTGCCACTCATGCTAGTTTTGTGGTACTTGCAATGGGACTTGTCAGGGTCCCAAGGCAAGTTGACTTGGGCAAGTCCTGAGGCAAGTCGTTGAGTTTTAAGACACTGGTTTTAGTAGTTGTGTTATTTTATGCAAAATTTTTGTTGTGGTAATCGCTAGGCATTTTCTTTGATTTTTGTGACCTAATATTGGCAAGATCAAGAACCGCCAAGGTTTTAAAAAATGGCGATCCAGATCGGAATAACCCAAGTCGGACCAGATTCGATGGATGGGAGAGTTGCCTGACGTCCACCCATTTAATTATATTATAATTATTTTCCCGGTTTCAGCCTATCCAAATCGCCTGGTTCTACTGATCCAGATTGGTTCACAGGTGATCCAAAACCCAATTCTGGGTAAAGTACTAAGAACCACTATAAATTCAGAAGTCTCTAATATATAGTAAACATATGGACTTCCTTTTGTTAGGTATATTGAACTTGATTCTTTCATTGCATGTAACTCTTGATGAATTCTATATTGTGCAGATAGGAAGAACTCCTGTAATTGTCATAAGAGGAGAGCACTTCTCCTTTCTTCAATTCTGCCACTGCTGCTACCTCTACACCATCTGCCACAAAGTTTTGATGCCTGTGCTGTAGGTATTTTCAGATACCCATTGTTTCTTCATGGTTTTCCTGTGTTTTTACTTCTACCATTGTGAATCATCTTGCATTTGCCAAACTCATTGGGAATGCTGCTAGCAACTTCACACATTTAGATTAGGATTCTTACATACAATTGAAGTTCTTATATATATGTGATCTGCATTGGGTATTTTAGTTATTTACATGCAACCAAAATGATTCTGAATTGAATTGCCCCTTCTTGTCTTCTAACATGTGTAGGAATAGGTCCACTAGTATACTTTCGAAATTGATCTGAATAATTTTTGGTGCTCTCTGTGCATGTTTTGTTGGCTAAACTTTATGTTTTGGATGGTGTATGTTGGACGAGTAGAGGATAATGATTCTTCACTTATAAGAGATGAGCTAAGGAAAGTCATGTCCAAGGCCAAAGCTGCTGGTTTGCTACGCCTTGTATTTCATGATGCAGGGACATTCGACTTGGATGATGATTCAGGTAATCGTCCAGAGGATATGTGGTTAGAAGACCTTTACAATGGTATCTTATGTATTTCGAACCACTTTCTCTTATGGATCCAATTTGTGTAAGAAAGAAGGATGGGTTTGCTTAATGGCATTGAGTCTGTGTCTCAGCTTGTAGGTTGCAGCTTTGAAAGTCATCGTTATTAGTGAAGGAATTGGCATGCAATACTACAATAGTACACATGTGTATACACAACACAAAACTTCTTCTTGCAGTAATTATCTTGTAAAAAGCTTTCAAAGTCAATATATGATTCTAAAGAGTTGCTTCCTTGGCGTTAAAAGACTGAGACCAGTGGAACCAGCAGAAGGCTTTCTCTTGATAGTTGAAACCACTTTACAAATGCCAATGCACAATCATAGAACCACTAGGGTTAGGGCTACGAAGATAGGGACAAGTCCCATAACAATTTTTACTTTTTTCAAGAACTCTGAGTTGAAATGGACTCGATGAATTCACCTCTATTCTACTCTGCACCAACTTAGCACTCAAGATCTGCACATGCGAATGAAATACAATGCTAATGTCACGTGCATTAAATTACCACAACTTTGCTTGTAATTCAGACTTTACTTCAAGAAATGTGTCTATTACCAAGTAAAAATGATTTTTTATACTGAAATGATTGTGCATGGCGTTATGAAGTTCTGAATGTCTGAGGAGCAAATTGTACACTTGCTTCCTCGGGCAAAAGACCTACTTATGAGAATTTTCTCAATCCCATTAGAATCACTACATGAATATTTTCCAAGACAAAAAAAAAGAAAAAAAAAGACAGGATTTTGAGTTCCTATGAACTTAGATCTGACCATCCAAAAATTGGATCGTCTCTTATCAGTTCTGGGGCATTATTTTTTTCAGGCACATATATAGTCCATGTGTTTTTCTTTTTCTTTTTTGTTTTAATTTTTTGTCGTTGATCAGTAGGTCAATAAGGTTACGTCCCCAAAACTTGGGGTCCTAAAAAAACTCCTAGATATGGTTTTACCCATGGGAGTGAATGGGCAATCGGCTCCCATGGGAGCATATAAACCTTTGGCATTAGTTTTATCATTACTAATGCTAGTAGTACAACAATAAGTATTACAGTTATTTCCTTTATCAAGTTTACAATAAGTATTCTATGGTTCATCCTTTAACCTTTCATTTTGACCACATGTCACTGTTCCTCATCAAATCTGGTTTCATCAGTTTGAATTTCTAATCATTTAAAGAAAAGAAAATAAAAGAAGAAAACTTGATCCTTATTATCGTGTCTCTGGTCTCAACAGAGTTAGAATGCATTTCAGTTATTAAATCAGTATATTCTATTTTATTTATTTATTCTTTTAAGATATACGGTGTTTTCTGTTTACACGAACTGCCATTTTATTCACTCAACAAATAACCAAACGGCAGACCTAGTAGCATGCGTTAGTTAGTCTAACATATGATACAAAGTTATAAGCTGTGGATAAATAGTTCCTATTTTGTGAGCTTGTTACCTATTTTAATACTTTTGCTTAAAATATATCATGCATGGGTTCATTTTCCTTCCATGCTCTGTCCATGAAATATTTCTTGACCAGTTATTTCAAATAATTCTTCTTTATCAAATTTACTCATCATGTTTCGACTGAAGAAATACCTGCGGAAATGAGCTTGAACCTCTTATTGCTCCATAAACTTGTTCTCGGCGTTTGAAGCAGTGCATGTTTTTCATCATAATGCATTACTTCATTGTTTGAAATTCAGAACATTGTTAATGTTGAACCACAGAAGTTTCTTCATTTTGAAGTTCCCCCTACTACTTTTTTCTTTGTAGGTGGCATAAATGGTTCCCTAGTATTTGAGCTTGACAGACCTG
Organism: Amborella trichopoda; assembly: GCF_000471905.2. The sequence goes on from NW_006498085.1 coordinate 271,612, forward strand.
AAAATGCAGGTCTAAGGAAACCTTTGAAGGTATTACTCCACCTTCAGAATTTTCATATTTTTAAATTTTGATATATGGATTAGGTGCTTTAGCTCCTTCGATGTGCATGGGGTATGTTAGAACTTACAAGATATGCAAGCCACACCATATTTACCATTCCCTTATTTGCTCAGTCATAATTTCGATGAATGAATAGAAGAATCATATCAACACTGATTCTCACTGAATTTCTGTTAACATGAGGCAGCATAAATGGTGCGTCAAGCCTCCTATCAACTTGGACAAGAAGATAGGTACAAGAGTTCCCCATGCTCGCCTTAAGGGAAAAGAAATCAGTTGCCACACAGGAACACCTCCCTTTTGGTGGAATTTCCATGTCAATGCCATGACTGTGGTTTTCGTCTGTGTTAATGGAACCAAGCTTGCAGTTTGCTAATGTTATTAGTATAAATTGACAATTGAATTCTGGAATTTGCACTAATTTCAAAAGTACATTTATCCTTATAATGTTTTTTACCGGAACTTTAAAGTTCAATTTCTAGAAATTAAGGCTTCTAACATTCTCTAAATCCTCATCATGCTTTCTCTTTGACATGGCCATATCTTTTATATTGGCTCTGTAAGAGGTCACCCCATCTGCAAACTGCAATTTACCCAAAAAAAAAATTCAAAATAAAAGGTTTTCCCTCTGCAAGCTCTGCTTATGTCATGTTCAAAATGCATGTCAATGCCATTGGAAACAAATCATCTGGCTCTATAAATGATGAAAACGCTTGTCATGTGGGTATGTTCTGAATTCCATCTACACCTCTTTTCTTCAGTCTTCTATTGCTAGACTTATGTGCTTCTTTAGCATATCTTTGTTTCAGGTCTTGGCGAAGGCAAAGACAAATATCGATAAGATTGTTCCAGGTAGGTACTGGAAAATGTTCTACTAAGTTTAAGTTTAAATTCCTATTTGTTTTAACTGATTGAATATTTTGTTTTTGTTTTAGTATCCTGGGCAGACATGATTGCTCTAGCAGGAGCTGAAGCAGTTTCCTTATGTGGAGGCCCTAAAATTCCAGTAGAACTAGGAAGGCTCGATGCTTTGTAGGTTCTCATAAATTTTTAGTTTTGGTTCTAATAAGTAGTGGTTCAATTTGAAAATTAATATTTTCTATGTGCCTTTTAGAGTACCTGATCCAGAAGGTAGGCTTCCTGAAGAGTCTTCTGATGCTTCTAGTCTGAAGACATGTTTTCAGAGAAAAGGCCTCTCGTAAGTTCCTTGTCATTGAAAAAATGAAGTTTGGGATCCCTCCCTTAACTAGTTGGAGTCGATGATTTTTTTAGTTTATTGAAAGAACTATAAACAATGATCATAGGCATATTTTTGAGGACTTACCTGAGATATTTTTATGGGTTCATATATGCAGTGAAGTTTCTGTAGAAAAATATCACATCACCCTAGCCATTCAATGTCACCAAGGGATGCTAGGGTGTCTTGTTCATCTGCTCAAAGTTCCTTGAAAATCTTGATGCACTTTGAGGGGAACTACAGTCCTCAGCCATCCCTTCTTGACATCTAACGGCTGGGGTTGTGTGAAGTTTCCCACAGAACTTTCACTGCATCATTATAAACACTTGACCCTTTTTTTTTTTTCTTTCGTTTACTGATCAAACTCTCTTTTGACCTCCTAGTAAATTTTGAAAATGTATTTAGTTTTCTCAAACTCACTTTCAGATATTGTAAATTTTGTTAACTTGGATTGTGTCTTATTGGACTCGAATTTATGTAGCATGAGCTGACTAATGGTATTTTGGCAATGGCAGCACACAAGATCTTGTCGCGTTATCTGGAGCACACACCTTGGGTGGCAAAGGATTTGGGAACCCCACCGTTTTCGACAATTCTTACTTCAAGATACTACTCGAGAAACCATGGAATTCTTCTGGTACAGACACTTGTACTTCTCTCTCTTATAAAATTTTGATGGTATTGTTAGTGTATTTCCATGGGTTATGTATCCCAAAAATCTCCATCATTTTTAGAAAGAACACAAAATTCGCATGCATTGCGTAATAATATTGATATGCATACAGCTGACATGTCTAGTATGATTGGGCTCCCTTCGGATCATGCACTTGCTGAGGATGATGAATGCCTAAGGTGAAGAACCTCTCCTCTCTTTTCTTTGGTTAACCTCCTCTTGATTTTGAAGAGTTTTTTTAACTTTTTTTCCTCTAGTCTAGTGAGGTTTTGCATGGGAACCCCGCTCATTGTATTAATCTCATATGTAAATTAAGCCCAAAACTATGGTTTTCAGCAGTGATACAAAAACAGGAAACCTGAGTTGGATCTTCATTTCCGATCTGGATTGCTTGATTCAGGTGCATAGATGGTGAAGGAATTTAAAAGAGAAAGAGGATATTGGGAAAATTGGGGGGAATTCCAGGATTCCTCAAATTGGAATTGCCCAAATACTATTCCCAGTCTTACTTGGGTGATTCCAAGTTGGATCGGTGATTTTTCAAACGCTGGTTTATAGCCTAGGTATAAGTATGAATGGAGTGTAGTATTGGTTTTCCTTTGTATTCAATGCAATCTGAGATCAACATTGGTTGGTGTGGTCTCTCTCTCTCAGGTGGATCACATTATATGCTGAGAATGAGAAGAGATTTTTCAGCGATTTCGTGACTGCATACACTAAGCTCGTGAATAGCGGTGCTCGATGGCAGAAGTCTTGAGAGAGAGAGAGAGAGCGTTAGAGAGAGGTGTTTTGTCATGTGTTGTGCCAATGTGGTGTACCTCCTAGTTATGGTCTCAAGCCTCCCACCAAGAAGCTACAAATTGCCTCTCTCTCTCTCTCTCTCTCTCTCTTTTCCTGTCCCAGTTGCTGGTAATGAAATGGCTTGGATCTCTTTCTAAGAAGGAAAACGACACAGAATGGACTGCTAAAGCTTTGAGTCTCTTTTTTGGCTTATTGGCGGTCCAACATTAGCCGACTTCAATTAATTGAAAAAAGACTATGATGAAGATGAATTGGAAGCATTGAATCTGGACCATCCATTCCCATCCAAAGTAGCCATCTACTAACTACCAAAACATGGGAAAAAATTTCCTTCTTTTGTCTTTCACTTTTTAATTGTGAAAGGGAAAAGACAGTGTTGGAAAGAAGTTCTTTTTGTTTTGTTAGAGTGGAGAGGGAAACGAGTTTTTGTTTTGTTGTTGATTTTAAGGGTTCGCTGCTGCCGACTGCCCTCTTTTGCACGTGTATACGATTGTACGCATGCGGAAAAGGGCTCCCCATTTTCATGGGTCCTGGTCATGGAGCCCCAACTAAGCACTCTCAATGTCAATAAGCTCTCTCTCTCTTTCTACAACAAAGCATTATCTAAATGCCAATCCAGATCTCTATCTTGTGAGGGCTTCTTGGTATCTATGTGCTTCTTCCCTGATTCGGATTTTGTGAGATGCCGATTGCCTCATTAACTTTCTCCTAAAAAAGTCACTAACTCCCCCCCTCTCTCTCTCTCACACATACATAAAGCATTCGGTTACGGGTGGCCCAGCTTGGCCTAAAAAACTAGGACCTGGGGCAGAAAATGGCCCGAAGGCCGGGCTTGGGCCAGAAAATGCCTGAAGCCAAGACAGGCCCAGCTCGATGCTTTTTTCTTTTTTTTTTTCTTTTTTTTCCATTTAATTTTACCCAGCCCGGTCTTGATAGGACCATGGACCCCTAGGCTGACCTTCAAGGGAATAGGTCCGGATTATGGCCATGGATAACGTGGCCCATTGCCAGCCCAACTTAATGTCAATAATTCTCTCTTTACTCTTTCTCTTTCAAGGAGGGTTTCTTGTTGTGCCCCTTGGATTTCTTTTCACCTTTTGGGTTTTGTGAGTTGCTAGTGCTTAGGGAAAACAAAAATATAAACAAAAACAAAGTCATGCCCCCTTTTTTAACACAAGGAAAATTGTTTCTTGCAGGCCGATTAAAAAATCGACGAATCGTAAAGAACTCACCCGAGTCAACACAAAAATCAATTATTTTATAAACCGCTCGCATGACATCACAGATGGACATGATGTCAAAAACCGCCCATATGACATCACAAGTTGGGAGAAATCTCGGATGCCTCACGTGTACCACATGTGGTTCTCACCTCAACCAATGCCTCCTGGGAGATTATGTTGGAAGTGCTTATATCACCATTTTATGTCCTACCACGCTTCGATGTGGGATAAATACAATTCAATGCCCAACGTTCGACCTCAAATCAATATATTGTTTTATTATAGGGAAACTAACATAATGTGGCGTCTGAGGGGTTTGGTTATTATGTTGCTATTTAAGCAAAAGGTCCTAGGTTCGAGTTCAAACCCTATGCTAACGTTGTGAAAAAAATTTGAATGTGATAAACAAAAAAGAAAAAAAGTGAAATAAAATGAAATAATCTTTTTCATATAAAAAAAGGAAAAAGTGAAAAAAATCAACAAAAATAATAATATCATCAAAAAATAAAAAGAAAAATAATCATATAAAGGAAAATAATAATGTCATCAAAAAAAATAAAGAGGAAAAAAATAATGTCATAAAAAAAGGAAACAAAGAGTTTTATTTTTATCTTTCAAAGAAAATAAAAGGAAAAAGAATATCATCAAAAAAATAAAAGAAAAAAGTAAAATAAAAGATAATGCAACAAGCATTTTTTGTTAAAAAACAATTTATCCTCTGAAAATAAAGTAAAAGGAAGAAAATAATATCATCAAAAAAAAATAATAATAAAAGACAATATAATAATACAATAATTCGAGATTTTTGTGGCAATTTTTGATCAATTTAATCCATTATTTATTGTAGTCCATATATGATTATATATTTTATCCATGATGATTCTATGATTTTTCTTTTACGTAATGCAAATTTAATGGTTAACATAAGTTTAAACAGGGAAAGAACATCTCAATATTCATAGATTGATGAAAAAAATAGAACAATAATGTAGTACCCTATTTCTTATTGGATTCTTAAAAATAAACATTTATAATGAATTTTAATAATTTTTTCAGATTTTTTTTAAGGCTTAATCCGACCGATTCGGCCGATTCCTGATCTGGATTGCTGATTCACCGATCCGGATGGATTTTTGATGTGCCCGATCTGAGTCACCGATCCGTTTTTTAAACCACTGATGGAAACTAACGGTCCAAATGTTTTCTTATTAGAATTATTATTTTTAATGTTTTAAAATTACTTATTTTTTCATATTCATGATCTATATGTTAGAGATTACATGTCCTTAAAAATTAAGTCCAAAAATTCACCTAAAAAATAAATTTATTAATAGGCCCGTATTTCTATATATGTGGGCTTGGCCACATAAAAATTGAGTGTTGGGAATACGTATAAGTTTATACGGTGTCAACCTTAAACAATCCAAGTAAAATGCAACACCAAACCTTTTCGAAAGATGCATTTTAGGTGTTGGAAATTGCAACAATGACTTGAAATCTATTTTACATTTAATTATGAGTTTAAAACTCAAAAAATGCGCAAATCAGGTATATTTATAAGCAATTGAAAATCTTGAAAGTGGATGGTATTGTGTTACATGATGAACCATTTTTAGGATTAGAAGTTCTTTTTTTTTTCTCTCTATGTCCATATATCTTGAGGGTGAAATAATCAATTGAAGGGTTTTCAACATCAAAACAACCTTTTATTTTATATTTTATTTTTACTTTTTCTTTTTGGATTTTTGAGGTATATATTACTTCTACCTTATGAGATTGCTATCTTTTATGAGCTTTTTCCTTCGCATAATGTAAAAACCATTTGCAACCTGGACATTCTTGTGTCAGGAAGCTTTCTGGAGCTCCAAGCATAAGAAACATGAAGCATTACACCCTATAACCATGTTAAGCGTTTCCAAACATAACGTAAGGTCTAACGTATCAAAATCACATACAAATTTGAGTGCGCATTGTTGGAAATAAGGGAGTAAAATAGATCACAATAAGAAACAAAATATATTATATTATCTTTGATTCTAGGCCGGATATATTGCTTTCTCAACATAATACTTAATTTCTACTGATAAGAATAAGTTTGCATCTAAGTTTTTACGAGACAAGTTTGTCCTCGTGATACATGGGAGCAGATGACTGTGAAGACTATCTCGCCAACACAAATTTACAAGTAATACAATATCTACAACACCAGAGTTGTCTTCACACGTGCTTGCCTCATGCATCGAGGCAAAGTGCAAAGTGCCGGCATTCGCATATTGTAGATACCCAATTTTTTTGAATTGACATTTTCTTTTAATCCTAAGTATCCATCCAAGCATAGGAAATGATCCCTAAATACATAGACAAGGCCTTAGATGAAGCATTTTAATCCCTAGGGACTATACCAACCTAATACAACATAGGACACACTAAACCATAGTCATGACCAGACCATAATCTAGCCTATAATATCCCTTAAATTCCCTAGGATCCCATGAAAAAAATCTATTTTCAGAAATCTTGGACCAAAAATGGTAGGTTTATTAGTGAGATGGAAGAATGATATGTTGATACTGCCAAACCGCATATCTAAGAAACCTTATACCGATAACTTTAGAAACCCTAGTTTTCCAACAACCGTGGCCACCCATTTCAGATAAGAAAAGCTTCATCATTTCATTATCTATGGCATTAAACTATTAGGATCCTAGATCTCTCTTTAACCAATTTCATTCAAATATCAAAGTCGTTAATTTATTTCATCACAAGGAGTTTATTCAATCAATTTAAGCTCTAATGAATGCCTCTACTTCGGGTGCCAGGCTGTGAGGTCCCGGCCAGCTCATAAGTTTCACTGCTTTAATTCATTTTGATCTTTCAACTTTATTTTGCTAGTTTACGCCATGTTTCATTCATTATCAAGAGTTTTTCTATTCATCTTTAGACTTCGATGTGATTTCAACCCGGCACTGCCAACGATCCGAAGAAGATTCAATCTATAATGTCAGATCCGATCACCTTTAGATTGGAATTCGACCCAACCCCATCCATCTATTCTTAAATTACTCGTGAAGAGCAGATTTATGTCATGATCTCGTGCGACATCAATCCTGAATCCTGCTGTTGTACACAATTCTAATCAATTTCCAATAAAAGAAGCATTCAAACAAAGGAGATGGTCACAAACGACAGCTTAATCCAAACCCCAAACTCCAGGTTTTGAGTCCTTTGAAGTAAATGTTTTATTTTTTTCTATTTTAATTCTTTATTTTTAAAAAATTTGGAGTTTACTTTCAGAGTTTAGAAATTGTGACCTTTTAAAGATATAGTAGAGGTGGATTTGCAACTCCCTTGAAGTAATGTTATATTTTTTTCTATTTTTATTCTTTATTTTTTAAAAATTTGGAGTTTATTTTCAGAGTTTAGAAATTGTGACTTTTTAAAGATATAGTAGAGGTGGATTTACAATTGGAATTGCCAATAGACTTAGAAAATACCAGATCATTGGATATGTGTCAATGCAAGTTCGAGCATGAACACATGTTGTGCGTGCTATGCACACGTCTTCTCTTCCTTTGTTCTTGAACATAAGTGAAGAGGATATGAGCACGGCTTCCCTCGTCCATATATTCAATGTGGGATAAATAAAGCTATAACTTCTCAATCTACATATAAGACAAAACACACTTTTTAATACATATACTTTCTAAAACATTATGGAACAAAAAAGATATTATTTTGAAATAACACAAAGATGAAAATTCATAAATAAAAATCATGTAATCCCTATATCTCAAGTTCAATTCCGAACACTGAAGTAGCCCAAAAAAAGGGAAAAATTACAAAAAATACCCTAAAATGGACTATCTATGCAACATACCCCGACCCCAATTTTTTCTCTCACTTTTTTCTCCAAAACTACCTTTCCTCACAAAAACCCCCCAAAGTAAAAAGTTGTTATTTTTTAGACGAAAATGCCCTTCCTGTACAAACCAAATCAATTCGTGGGTCCCAAGTAGCGTACTGCCGGAGCACGTCTTTGTAATACCAGAGCATGTCTTTACACTACCGGAGCGCATTCTCATAATGTCGAGCTCTGTGGCTCATACCTGCAATGCTGGAGCGCACATTTAGAATGTCAGAGCACTTGTTTATACTGCTGGAGTGCGGTCCTCATTTGCCGGAGTGTTGTAGCTCCAGAGACTTCATTGCCAGAGTGTTGTGGCTCCAGAGACTTCATTGCCGGAGCACTGCGGCTCAGACCTATATTGCCGGAGCGCACATTCAGAATGTCGGAGCGCGTGTTTGTACTATCGGAGCTCGTGTTTGTATTGCCGGAGCATGTGTGAAAACAGGAGAGAGAAGGCTGTGTGAAAACAAACAAGGGTAGTTTAATCTTATTTCATGCTACTTTTGGGTGTGGAGGTTATTTGCGAGGAAAGGTTGTTTAGGGGAAAAAAGTGAGAGAAAAGATTGAGGTAGGGGGTAAGTTACATAGATAATTCATTTTAGGGTGTTTTTTGTAATTTTTCCAAAAAAAAATTCTGCAATATTGAGGTCCAGCTTCACATTTCCCTCTTAGTAAGTGTAACAACATTTTAATTGGATGCTCCCAAAGAGTGTACCAAATGGATATGTAGCTCGGATATTTTATCCCACCTCACAACTGATTTGAATATTGTTCTTTCCACTGTGAAATCTCTTCCAGTGATCTCATCTCTGTATAAAGTCTTAGGCCTTTATATATCTTATTACATTTATATTATAAAAACAACGTACACTTAAAAATCTCACAAGAAAAGTTTGTTTCAATGTTGGAAGGTCTCGATCTCAAGATATATAAATATAAGAAAAATGGGAATTCAAGTCCAAAAAATAACACGTCTTGCTTCTTATAGCATATTATCTAGACCGACTTTAGCAATATGCTTCATCAATTTTAAGGCTTTAAATTTCATAATTAGAGATAAAATTTCATACCATCGCATGGGCTTCTAGCACCAAAACTATTGAGAGGTGTGTGTTGAATGTTCGTCATATATATACAAACAAAACCCTTAACCAAATATTCAGCTTCTTTTAATCATGAATTGAATACCTCTGCAACTCTCTCTCTCTCCTAACTATAGGCTGGGAAGTCAAAAAAAGGGCCAGTAGAAAAAGCAATTTCCTAAAAATACGACATTCGACAAAAGCCCGATTTCCCGAATTTAGGATAAAGTCAGGGAAATTTCGAGTCTCAATACAAAAGGAATAATATGAAAATAAAAGGAAAAATGAGAAGGGCTTTGTCTTGATCTTATGAAGATAAGGCGTACTTCAAATTTCAGAAACAAATGCACCAACCACCTTCCCCCCACGTGGATCATGTAAAGTAGAAGGGTCCACCTTTTAATATTTCCCTATTAAGCTCCCTCATCTTGAATGGAAAGCACACAAAGTTACATGCAGCATAAAATTTAATAAAACATCTATAAGAGATGGACTATTTAATATTTTATTCATATAATTTAATTTAATTTTAAAGGGTGCAGTTTGTATAAGGTATCAACCTTAAATAATCAAAATAAGACGTGCCTCTAAACCTTACTAAAATAATGCATATCAAGTGTTGGCCTAAAAATCCATTTTCACACCTAATTATAAAATTGAAACTCTAATAATGGACGGTCAGGTTATAATGTTAAATAATGTACTATTTTTAGGACTTCAAATCTTTTTTTCCATATACATAGATCTTTTGGGGTTGAGATGGTCATTTGTAGACAACTATTTTTGGTGGAGTTTTTAGATGTAACTTATTTCTAAAATATAATGCTGACCTTATATGAACTTTTATCAAATGTAAATTGTTAAATAATGCATCTCTCATGGGTATTTTGATAATTTTCTCAATTATAACCTCCTCATATGGTTATCTAAGGTGCTGCCTTAGGCAAAAGATCTACTCAAGAGCTTAGGAGTTTTTGTCGATATGTAATTTTGGGATCCATTTTAAAATTAGCAAATGAATGTCTTCAAAAGGTAAAAGTAAAAATAAAAATTATTTTCTAAACACTTATATTTGATTGTACCAGAGCTAGACAGATCTCTGTTCAAACATAGGACCAACGTTCTAAAACCTAAAATGGGAGGCCGAACGGTCAACTAATCCAAATTGCCCATCCTGGTTGGATCAGACCGATTGTCTTGTATGGAAACGGTCTAAGAAGAATTTAATTAATAATTTCAAATTTGAAAAAAATAAAATAAAATGGATAGGAACTGGTGAATTCGAATGATCCAAATCGTCCATTTCCTTGATGGACTCGCCTCGTTCTATCAACAGAATCATGCATGTCTATCAAAATCGGAGTGACTCCTAGTTTTGATTAGAAACTAAGTTGATCCCCACCAATTCCCAATCCGGATCAACAGTTTTCGAAGCACTACTTTAAACATTAGTTTTCTCTAGTAAATATAGTGTGCATATGAATTATTTAAAGTTGGTCATTGAGTTAATGGAAGTTACACACTAAGAATTCAGTATATCAAAGATTACTCCTAAGCAGTGTTTTACCCAAGGAAGTAATTGCATGACATGCACTTGAAGAAGCATATGATCTTATGGCTTATCTAAGATCCCAGCATAAGTAACACACATAAGGTAACAAGGAATAAGCAAGGGTGGTATAAATGAGGGGTACGAATACACTGGCAACCATCTTCTTTGTTAGCACATATTTATTCTTCAATTTCTTGAAATGTGCATTCCTTTCCCTAGACTGGGATATAGATATGTACCCCTTTCTCCATTTTATTGTTTTTTTTAAGAAGAGCAATAACTGCTTTGTTTAAAACTTACACAGCAGTAGTACTGGCACAACTGGTTCAATTTGTCATGTCATGTTCCCAATGGGACCAGCTAAAGTGGCACCTCAAACCATGTGAACCACCTTGTGTGAAAATTAGGAAGTCTTGAAGAGATTTTATGTTGTGCAACGGTTACTAATCATATGCAAAATCAGATGGTTGGGGCATGGATTTTTTTTTTTTTTTTTTTGGCAGAAAGTTAGAATATAACATTTCAGACTTTGATTGTAGACAACGAAAAAGTTTATATAAGGATGCAACCTTACAATGTAGAACTATGGATGCCTCTCAAAAATCTATCGGAAAAAAGGTAGTTTTAATGTTGAAAAACCCTTTGATTGATTATCTCGACATCAAGATGTATGGCTATGAAAAATAAAAAGATTTTAAGTCTTATAAATAGTTCATTTTATATCAAAATTATATATCATTTTACATCAAAATTATATACGTTTTACATCAAAATTATATACCATTTTATAATTTGATAAAATTATATACCATGATAAAATTTTACATTTTACATCAAATTATATACCTCTACACCAAAATTATATACATCAAAATTATATACCATTTTACGTCAAAATTATTTACCATTTTACATCAAAATTATATACCATTTTACATCAAAATTATAGAACATTTTACATCAAAATTATATACCATGATAAAATTTGAAGGTGCACCGTACCTCTATACCTCCGAATGCATATGTATGCCAACAGCACCCTTGTAGACAATGGTGGAGTTCTAACCACCCAATTTCACATTTGACAATTAAAAGTGATGGTAAGCTCTTTTTGATAAAAAAAAAAAATCTTGTATTATTAAGCTCTTCATTATTTACCGACACATTAATAGTTGTTGAATGCATGGGCAAATTAATATGCACCACTCGACAAGGAGACCTCCATAGATGCACCTACCTCCACCCAATAATCCAAAATAGTATTTTAACTCGGTAATCCTAGTTTTGAATCGCCGATTGGTATGGAGAATCAGTTGTAACTGAACAAGTTCTGAGATGGTATGGGTATTGACCTGATTCCCCCCTAAAGCCCTGCCTCTTTTATTCCCTTTTTTTGTTTTTTTGTAAGCTTATCTAATATTTTTTTAAGTCATCCTAAATCTCCACTTCATAAACCTCTATTTTTATTTTATTTATTTTACTTTGATTCTGACCGCTCTAGACCGATCCAGCAATCTGATATGAACCTATGGGTCGAATGATCCACCCTAGCTATCCATATCTTGATACATGGGTGATCCTGCCCACCCAAACATTCCTCAAAAGAGAAATTCAAACATACCTTCAAATGGAACTTTACAATTCAAATTTAAGAAGACATCCAAAATTTTCAATTTTAGGCCAAATTTTAGGGCTTTTAAAGCCTTCACACCTAGGACTAGGGATCGCTACACCGACTAAATGAATTTGGGCGCTACACATATAATTTCTTGACCCTCCCTCGTTTTTAGATACATCAAGTGATAATGAAATCAAAATTGTCGCGTTTGGTCAAATATGGTGCATTTCTTCAGGGGTGCTGTTTGTATAGAGCCGGGGCTCTAAACAATCAAATTAGAGTCCATCTTCAAATAATGTTGAGAAATGTGGTTTCATTACTAGAGATATTTGACTAGATGTAAAAGATATTTTCATCTTTAATTATAAAATTTAAAGCTTAAAAAATAGTGTAGATTGGGCAGATCTATGAAAACTTTAATAACGTAAAAATTGATGGTCCAAAATTGAGTTACAAGATGCACTATTTCCACAACATGAAATCCATTTTTTTCTCAAGTCCATACATCTTGATATCGAGATGATCAATTTGAGGATATTTGGGCATCAAAACAACCCCTTCTAGTGAAAGTTTTGAAGTAGGTTCTAATTAGATTGTTTAGAGCCTAGGCTCTATATAAACTTTTCCTTTTGAGATAAAAGATTCTACGGGAGTATAGTATCCATATACTCCCTTGGGCAAACTTAAAGCTAGGAGGATCTTTTAGATCCCAAATTTTTTGGGAATGTGATATTTAGAACAAAGCAACCAACCTCAGTGAAAAAAATTAAAACCCTAACTTTCTATGTGCCTAAAAAAATGGCATCTCAAGATTGCATTGTAACCATCCAACTTTTCTAGGAATGGTCTAGATGATTAAAAACTCAAAATTCAGTTTTTTTTTACTTGAATATAATTATCTAGTTATAATTGATTGGATGCCAAAATTTCAAATAAAAATTATTTTACGAAGTGTTTTACCCAAGGAAGTAAATGTATAGAATGCTCCTAAGGGAGCATAATATACACACTCTTTTCAAAAAGTACCGGCCGTTATTTATAGGCACGACAACTGAAATATGGGCTTGTAATTATAAAACATGCCTCTAAGAAAAGATTACGGTCTTTATAAGGTATCAACTTTAAATAATCAAACTAACCACTAAATCTTACTAGAAGATATAGTTCTGGTACCAGAAACCCTTGAGATAACCTAAAATTTCAATTTGATATCTAATTATGAAATTTCAAGTTTCAAAAATGAAATTGAATTTTTTTGAAATGGATAGTCATATAATTGAGTACAAGATGCACGATTTCTAGACTTGAAATTCTTTTCTTTTTCATATTCATATATCTTGAAATGTTTTAAAATTATATGGATTAAAACAGAATACATGGAATGTAAGTTTAGTAATAATAGGAGTAGAGACGAAGAAGTAGTTAAAGATTGGCAGCCAAAAAATACAAAATTTGGATATCTTGGGCCGAGAATTAAGGAAAATAGAAAGGTTGAAGAATATGTCACATATATAATTAGAGCTGGGTGGATGAAGTGGAGATGTGCAACCGAAGTTTTATATAACCACTGCATACCAATGAGGCTGAAAGGCAAGTTCTATATGACAACTGTGATACCAACTTTGTTTGATTAGGTGGAAAGTTGGATGATCAAGAAACAACATACCCATGGAATGATTGTAGTTGAGATGAATGAGTGGCAAGATAAGAAGGGATATAATTCAAAATGAATACATTCAAGAGAATTTAGGTGTAACACCAATAAATAATAATATAAGATAATATAGACTTAGGTGGGCTAACATGTATGGCATAGACCCAGTATAACATTGGTTAGGCGGTGTGAGGTATTTTAGCGGAGGGTTAAAAAAAGATAAGGGGTAGACCCAAAAGGACATCGTTAGAAGTAGTGAGAAAAACTATGAGCCTCATCGCCTCACTGAGGGTATAGCCCTTGATAAAGCAGAATGTCATAACATGATTTGTGTAGCGAACCCCAATTAGTTAGGAAAAAGATTTGATGATGATGATTATACATCTTGAGGTCGAGATGATCAATTATAGAGTTTTCTAATATTGGTACAACCTTTTCAAGTGGATTTTTTAGGTTCACCTTACTTCTACATAATAAAGTTGACACCTCATGTAAACTTTTTTTCATAAAAAACATATAGCATTGTCATGTTTTTAGTAAAGTAAAAACTTAGTATTAGGTGTCAACCTTGTATCATAAAACTAAGGTGCACCTCAAAAATCCGCTCAAGAATGATGGTTTCGATGTTAAAGAACCCCACAATTGATCGTCATGACCTCCAAAATTATGGATGCATAAAATAAAAAAAAATCTAAGTCATAAAAGTAGTGCATCTTGTAATATATTATCTAAGAAAAAAATTTTTAAAAAAAAACCCAAGACCACACTTTCTATGCAACTTACCTCCAACCTAGCTTTTTCTCTCACTTGTTCCCCCAAAACAATATTTCTATGCAAATACTCTCCCAAGTAAAAAAGTTCAATTTTATTTATATGAAAATGCCCTTCTCATACACAAAAATCATTTTGACCAGATTTAACGTTGACTTTTGAACCCCAATAACACATTGTCGGAGCACAATCATCACATTACCAGAGCATATAAGTGCCGGACCGCCCTAAGACAACTACCAGACCAAAATTGAGTATGTCGAACTGCCGTTTACATAGTATCGAAACCTTGGAATCCAGTAACATCTATTGCCATACCTCCCTTTGCAACTGCCGGACCACACTTTACATAGTACCGGCGTCTACTACCAGACCGCACTTTACACTTAATACCCGGAGCCACTATTTTGGTGTGATAGAGGAGAGAGGCGTGGGTAAGATAAAAATAAGGGAGGGTAGTTTAGGTATTTTTTTTATTTTTTATTTGGTTAAGCGTATTTGCATAAAAAGTGTATTTTGAGGAAAAAAGTGAGAAAAAAAGTTAGGCTAAGGATAAGTTGCATAAAAGTATAATCTTGGGGTTTTTTGTAATTTTTACTATTATCTAAATCATCCAAATTCAAAATTTTAGAGTGTTTATAGATTTGCTCGATTTGCGTCATTTTTTGATATTTAAATTTTATAATTAGTTGTGAAAATAGATATTTAGGCCATGGATTTTCGGCACGGGAAATACATTTAACGAGATTTAGAGGCATGCCTTATTTTGATTGTCTCCAATTGACACCTTGTATAAACCACAATAATAGAACTGAAGGAATATTATATCTAGACCACCGTGATTACAAATTTGTAAAGAGAAAATCTATATTAAACCCTTTATCACCTTTCTGTTTATTTCTTTGCCGAACATCAAATCTACCATAGTTTTGGATCTTCAAACGGATGGATCTATGGCAAAAATAAAGTTTCTATGATTAAGATGTGTTTCATATCCTGAGTCCATGTAAAAAACAAGGCAGACATGCATTTATGGGAGACACAATAAATTGTTCATTGAAAATAACATATTATTAGGGGTGGAAAGGGACCCGGACCCGGGACCAACGATAAGACGCAACTCGGGTCCGGGCCCATGTGGATCCGAACCCGAATAGCATTGTTATTTAAATAATATTAACTAAATATTTAGTTAATAATTAAATAAATATAACTATATATTTTTAATTATAATATTTAAATAATATATCTATATATTTAAGATAATATTTAAATAGATTTATATTTATATATATTATTATTATTATTTTGGTCGGATCCAATTGGGTCCAGGTCCAGTCGGACCTGGAAGCGACCCGACCCATTACCAACCCTAGTTATTATGCGAAATAACGGCATGGTCCCCCAACTATACTATAGGGACCCAAATATCGGGCTTAAGAGCCATCTTTCATTCATTACTGAATACACACGTGTGTTGTTTGGGGAATGTTGTTGTGAAAGGGACAAGGCAGACATGCACATATGAAAATGGCCTTCATGTCCCAACAAAACACACATATTTCTTCCAGACTTTTGCTTCTTCCTGTCTCGTCTCTCTCACTCGTGCTGTTTTACCTGTATGGGGCGGCACGTGCAATCAATCTCCTTTGATGACTACATGATCTATGGCTGTCGATGTGCCACATGGCCACGTAACTGATGATGAATAATGCACCTTCTTCTCCTCATATCAAGCGTATCCAGGAAAAAGACCATTGTGGTAGATGTTTCTAATAGGGGGATGTATTTTAAGGGACTTTGCATGTTTGGCATTCCAAGAATACGACATTCCTGTGCCGTCTTATAGAAATTTGAAAATATGTATAATTTTTGGAAATGGGGTTAAGGTCGTGATGGTAGCACTACTAGAACTTCATACTATTAGTCTAGATTTTCATTCTCACTGACACATTTGAAATTTTTTCATTTCTAAAATTTTGAAAGATAAACTGTCTAAATAATGCACCACAAGATACATTAGGATTTCAAGTACCCTTTTATTCATATCTATACACATCTCTCGAGGTTAAGATGAATGATTATAGGTGTATGAGGTTAACGCTTCAGATGAGGCCGTGCCTAATTCTGAGCATTAGTGTACCTTGTCGTGGTATTTTAAGCTCCCTATTGGGCCTTTGAAATTTCGATGGAGAGATAGTAGTTGTTTAGTGAGCTTTTTGAGCTGGTTTCTTTTACTTCTTACATCTTCGGTCCCTCTCCTTCATATTGGCCTTTATGTTCTTCTCTTTTCCTTTTTTTTTTTTCTATTTCTCTTGCTTTTTATGGATAGATCTTTTGTTCATATTTGTTTGGTCACTTATTGTCTATGGACACCCTCCTGCATGCCGCCATGGTCTGTCTAATTTTCACATACGGGCGGCGCCTTAGTATAGGCTTCACGTCGCCCCAACCCTTATCCTTGAGGAGATTGCAAAAGGAAAGTTGTTTATTGAGTGCAAGTTCTTAAGTTAGGTTGTTTGTGAGGCTTCGATTCGTGGGTGGTTTTGGATACTTCGAGGTTTAGAGTTTTGATAGAGATTTAAAAATATTGTTGTCCATCTTTAAATGTTGGGAGTACTTTGTATTTTTTCTAGGTTTCTTTTTTTTGCTTTGTAGTTTTGGAGCTTAGCTCCTTTAATTAATGAAACAAATCTTAACATTAAAAAAAAAAAAAGGGTACGAATTTTTGGAGTATGTTTTACTTTTATGGTACAAAGTTGTTGACACCTGATGTAAACCTTTCTTTCTTTTAATTTTAATTAGAAAGAGATGGATTAACATTAGAGTTTCCAATGGTTAACCGATTCTAAAGAAGATAAAAAGACGCATGGGACACGTGTCTATGAACACGAGGTAGGTTGGTTACTCTTAGAGAGAGAGAGAAGAGAGGGGGCGCGAGTCATGTGGGTTTGGACCGCGCCGGAGCCATCGGGGAGCAAGGGGTGTGGTCGGGGTGGGTTCGGTTTCAATTGAGCGGGTGGACCCCACTGATTCAGCCAGGCTCTCGCCTGTCGCTTTGTCGCCACGTCATTATTGTCTCTCTCTATCGACCTCATAATCCAACACTTTCTTACCACGTCACTGTAATACCCCCCACCTGAAAAAAAATAAAATAAAAAAATAATAATAATAAAATAAAATAAAAATAAATAAATAAATTAAAGTGGAACGTTAAGTCGCGCGCTCCTTTCGCCGAATGATTCGTTCTCCGGAAATTTTGACGGCCTCGTTTGCTGGTGTTTGGGAAGCGTTCATCGTTCTTTTTAGTTGAGGTGACTAAATTCATCTTCTTATTTGAGGTGACCGAAATTCATTGAAACAAAAATCTTTTCAGTTATATAATGTATTTTTGTAAAAATCGTGAAAAAAAAAAAAAAAAATGTTTTTAGGACCTCATGTATTTTCGAAAAAAAAAAAAATGTAATTGTAAAAAATCATATATGACACCACCCTATAAATTACCTAAAAACCAAATCAACCCCACGCACTAGATTTTTATTTTTATTTTTTATCCACCCTTTTTCAAACAATAATAAACAAAGAAGAAAACCAACTTTTCTTTGTGTTTTATTTTATTTTATTTCAACCCTCGCAATGGCTGTAGCAAAATCTAATGATTATTGACAATAATATTGATGAATAAATATTTAAAATTAAATAATAGTTTTAAATATTTATCATCAAAATTGCTACAGTAAATAGAATATACATACAATTTAGCTTTTATAAATAATTTTCACTCCCACATTATTCTTATTATTATTATTATTATTATTTAAACTCCTTTCTTTTCTCATTTTCACTTGTCACGTATTTAACCGTCTCTCTCTTCCCTCCATTTTCACTTATTTAACCGTCTCCCTCTCTCACCTAAACAGACCCCATCCCCTCCTCGTAAGTTCTCACTTATTTAACTGCCTCTCTTTCATTTTCACTTATCTAACCGTCTCTCTCTATTTCAATTTTTTTTAAAATAAATTTATTATCCTCTCCTCTCTCTCTCTCTCTCTCTCTAGTCACTTGTCAGTTGTCACGTATTTAGGCGTCTCTCATCTTTCCCTCTCTATCTCTTCCCTCCTCTTATTTTGACACATTTCACAGCGTCCCACTAAATTCCATCTTCATTTTCACTCACTTATTTAACACACTCTCTCTCATCAAACCCTCTCTCTCTCTCCGTAGCTCGTCCCTTCCATTTTTACTTATTTAACTTCCTCTCACTATATTTCCTCTCTCATTTTTTTCTCACTTATTTAACCGTCCATCCCCCCTCTCTCTCTTTCACTTATCACTATCAAGTATCAATCACTCCCCCTTTCTCTCTCCTCATTTCTTACCTCCTATTTTCACTTTTTTTTTTTTTAACCGTCTCTCACTGTCTCTCTTCCCTCCTTTTTTAACACACACACACTCTCTGTCTCTCTCTCTCTGATATTTTCACTTATTATTACACACTCCCTCTCTCTCACATATTTTCACTTATTATTACACACACACTCTCTCTCTCTCTCTGATATTTTCACTTATTATTACACTCTCTCTCTCTCTCTGATATTTTCACTTATTATTTAACCGTCCCGCTCCACCCCTCGCCTGTCTTCAATTTTCGTCTTTTTAAATCCTCCCTCCCCCTCTCCTCTCTCTCTCTCTCTCTCTCTCCTTTTCGTTCAACTTATTTAACGTCTCACGATCCCCTCCCCTCCTCTCACTGTCCTCTCTCTCTCTCTCTGTCTCGCTCTCTCTCTCTAAATCTCGAAGGAGTGAGATCCTAAGGCGCTGGCAAGGAGCAAGGAGGTTGCAGACCTTCCTCGATCTTTCTCCCTCTGGAAACGATGGCTTCGCATTTTCTCTACCGATTCGTTACCCATTTATTCTTGCTGTAGACCTCTTGATCTATGCTCCTCCCTCTAATCCAGAGCTTTAATGGCGTTCTGATACTCAAATCCGGTAAACTAAGGTAACACAAACTCGTGAAAGTTACTTTTTGCTGTTTGTGTGTGTCCAAAACGTTATGCATTTGAATGCATTATGATCCATCCGCTATCTCTAACCGCGAGAGTCCTAGCAATCTATTATGGATTTATGTTTGTGCTTGATTGTCCATTTTGTGTCTTGGACGTGTTTGGATCGACGACAGTTTTAATCCACTGTGGATTATATAATATGCTTGCATAATCCTTTGAGGTTTGAAAACCTCCACTGTTTTTCCTTTGTTCTCAGTCATTTATGCATGTTGTGTTTTTAGTAAGAAATGGATTCTGATTATCGTTTTCACCTGGTTCATTTTTTTGTATTTTTTCTTGGATTTTATTTATTTAAGTAGAAAGTTATTCATTGTTTAACCTTTTTTTTTGAACCGATTGATTTCCTGGTGTACTTGTTTTATTTTAAGTTTTTATGTGAGCTGATTATTATTGTTATGATTATTATTTTGATATTTTTAACTTTTGAGCTGATTGATTTTATTTTGTGCTTTTTTCTTTTGTAGAGAAAAAAATTATTTATGTTTCTCTGTAAAAGTGTAGTTAAGTACTCTTTTGGTTGATTCATATTCATTGTGGTGACATTTGGGGTTTCATGATTTGACCATTGTCTTATGTTTAGTACTCGTGTAAGGATATAATTTTGATTTGAAATATAAGGCATTTGGCTAATTTCCATTTAATTTTTTTGATCCCCTGGTTGTTTGGTCGAATTGAAAATGTTTCTCAAGGAATACCTTTCATTTATTTTGATCTTTTTTTTTAGAGTAATTCGTGTGAGGAATTGAATAAGCATGTTTCTGGCAGTGCTCAAAATGGATGTCACTACATTGGAATAGTTATGAAGTTGAGGAAATTTTATTTTGGCCCCTAATTCCAGCGTCTCTCTTGTTCTCTCAGGGAAACAAATTTTAATTTATCAGCTTTTCCTTCATATCTTCAATTTATGGCTTTCATAAAAGTAGGATTTAATTTCATGGATTAAATGGTTTCAAGTTATTTGCCCTTTTTCTACTGAAATGAAATCCCTTTCTGACTATATATTGCCTTTCTTGGAGCGTGCAAATTATTTGCTTTATTATATTTTGGTATTCCTTGCACATGGAAATTGAGGCCTGATTTGGGGGTGCTTATTGCTGTAGTTGCCAGTTGTGAAGAAACTGAGGATTTTATTAAAACCTGCAAATTGAGCTTCACAAAATGGATGATGGCCTAAAAATGTACACATCAGACCAGGTAAATGGGCTATCTGATTTGGGTAAAGAAGCAGATGGAAATTCTGAGACTTCACCTCAAACTGATGAATCGGTGGTGTTCAATTCGCTCAAAGGGGAAGTGGAAGCTGGACCCACTTCTACCAAAAGCAAAAACTCTGTCCATGCCAAGGTAGCTATCGTTTTCTGTTTTTTTTTTTCTTTCTGATCAGTAATATTACTCTATTTTCCACTGCCAAATATGACCCTATTGGTTGGGTTGCTTGTGTTTTGATTGATGTGAGCCGAGTTTCTTTTATACTTCATTACAGAGAAAAGAAGCAAATACATTTTAAAAACAGAGTATTGCATGACTATACAGACCCTTGCTTGACATGGCATACTCTTTTGTGTTATGTAGGACTTAGGAAGTGAAAAGCCCAATCGCTCTAAGTCACAGAAGGCTCAAGGGAAATCTGGGAAATCAAATTCCAGCATTGAGAAGCCCCAAAGCCCGAAAAGAGTTGTGGCTACTTGGGTGAAAAAGAACAAAGATGGTAACCATACAGATGGGATAGCATCACATGTTTCTAATGGTTCTGTTACTTCGACTTCTCGTTCAAAGCACAATGCCATCCAGCCTTTTGCCCTTGTAACCAACAGGGGATCTCTCAATGGGGTGCACCCTGTCGACAGTAATTTAGATGGTGGTTCAGGTCAACAGCTTAGATCCAAGTCTATGCCAATTTCAAGGCAGCCCAAGGTAGATAAATTTGCCTGGATACTTAAAAATAGGACCTGTATCCTTTTGAGAATACTTTGAGAACATATTAGAAATACCGATGATTGGGTTTTGTTCCCTTGTGTGTCTTAAGATTCTTATTCTTTCAGTAAGGAACTGATTTAGTGGGTGTGATTGTGAATGATAGCGTGCAAATATTGTTTTAGTTTTGGTTTTGGCTTGCTTCTTTGTGTTGGTTGTACTGATATGTGTGGCTTATGTTTGATTGAGCAGCATTCTGGGAATAGTGGATCAGCTTCCTCCGCTTTTAAGGCCTCACAGTCAGAAAGCACCAAGTAGGTTTGCTTGCACTCAAGTCTTACGTTAAGCTATGCAAGACTTGTTGTAACATGTCATTTATCGAGTATTGAAATCAATTCCATTCTGTGTGTGATTGGATTCTGATCAGATTGTTTCTCTCTTCCTGGGACATGTCACTTTGCAGATTAGAGGACCAAAATCTAAAGCCGTCCAAGGGAGAATCATCCAACAAAGATGAAGAAGATGCTCATTCTACTTCTTCGTATCCTTCTTGATTTATAATTGACAGGCACACACATATAAATGGAAACAGAACATGCACTGCCGAGTAATTTTTACATCCTTAGCTCACAGGCCAAAAACTCCAAAAAAAAAAAAAATCCATCTGGGGAGATTTGTTTGGCCCCAAGTTTTGTAGAGGACCCATATTCATCCCAATGAACAAGCTCATGAACAAAAATGCGGAAGGGAATCCACTCAAAATGGTCTTTTTTTAGGAGAGAGAAAATGCAATGCATAAAGCCTCCTGTTTTAGGAAAGAAGTCAAAGAATAAGCGGTTTTAAAACAAGGCCATAAGGGATTTGTTTGACCCCAAATTTTGTAGATGTTCTTATCATCAGTAGATGGCCAGTTTAAAAATAGAAAAAAAAGTTGATTTTGAGTTATTAAAGACTTGGATATAAAATGGACAGCCATTGTTCACTAAATTCTCTCTCATCTAATGCAATCTATTTTCCTTTCATCTATTTTTATTTTATTTTATTTTTATTTTTATTTTTAATATTGTTTAGTGGGTTCAAGAGTGTATATGTGCAAATTATGGGGTCAAACACATCATGGATCAGTTTTTTCAGGAGTTTTTGGCTTGTGAGCTGATGATGTAGAGATTAGCTTCGGAGTATGCAAGTCTTCCACACACACACATATAAGAGGAAGGGATTTCATGTTAGTGTTTCATAATAATATAATGACATGACTCCTTTTGAAAACAATGTTTTGTATGACCCAAAATTTCGCACATGCACTCTTCATCCCGATAATCCCCCTCCCATAAAGAGCAAAAAAACCCAGATTTGCACCCTAGCAAAGGTCAAAATGAGTCCTTCCCAACTAAGGATCTAGTTGTCCATTTAGTGGACATTGAGATGAAGATCCTTAAAAACTCAAAATCCATTTTTTTTCCTAAAATTGTTCATCTAATTAAATTTGGGATGAAAAGGAATCCCTTTAAAGCCTAGATCTAAGCGTCCAATGAAATGGAGGCCGTATGTTTATTAAGTTAAGAAATCACTTTTATAGTTGCATTTTCAAATTTTGGTTTCTTAAGAGTGTTCATCTTAATGAAAACAGTGTAAGTTAAGTAATCACTTTTAGGGTTGCATTTTTGAATTTTGTTTTCTTGTGATTGTTCATCTGAATGAACAAAGTGTACATTTCAAAATTGGGGTGCAACAAGTGCGTTCATCACCGTTCAAATTCCATCAGATAGCCTTGGTTGTCCGATAGTGTTTGAATTTTATTTTATTTTTTTACAAATCCAATTCACATGAAACTTTGAGGGTGTGTGCCCTCATAGGCACACCTAATAAAAATTTAAAAAATATTTCACATAAGATAAATGATTATAATACTTCTATAATAAGTTAGGGTTCTTTTGGTTATTTTATTTTAGGTGAAATATCTTTTATATTTTATTGGGTGTGTGATGGTGTGAGATACACGCCTCAAATTTATCTAATTAACCAAAAAAAAAATTTTGAATACTATCATGCGATCCCAACCATCTTAATTCGATCAGGTATATATATATATATATATATATATATATATATATATATATATATAGTACGTACGTACGTACTACTACCTTACCTTTACGTTTAGGTTTAGGGTTACGGTCGTTAGTAGTTAGTTTACTTTTCGTTTCGTTAC
>NW_006498085.1:295401-317197 GCF_000471905.2 Amborella trichopoda
AAACTAACTAATTACTATACTATCACGTACCCAACCTACTACTTAACTACTAGTAGTAATATATATATATATATATATATATATATATATATATATCATGCTAGGCATATCCCTTCTATTTAGGGTTGGCTGTATGAATCCTTTTTGCTATTCCGCTCTATCAAGCACCATATCCTCAATCAGTCCATAGGTTATCAAATCTCTTCCCATGACTTCCATCAAATGTCCTTTTGGACCTTGGCTTTTTAGAGCCTCACTTGAAAAGCTTGGCAAAAAAACATTTTCTAGCATGAGAAAACCCCTATGATAGCTCGAAAATTTTTCACATTTGGTTATGAAATTTAAAGCTTTAAAAAATGGTACAGAGCTTGTAGATCTATCAACACTTGAAAATGGACAGTTTAGATAATGGGTTACAAGATACACTACTTTTAGGGCTTGAAGTCCTTTTTTTTTAAACATCCATAATGGTCAAGGTCGAGATGATCAATTGATGATTTTCCAATGCCAGAACTGCAATTTTCAATGAGATTTAAGATCTAGCTTTACTTTTTCTCATAAAGCTTAGGCCTTATATATATATATATATATATATAGAAAGGAGCCTTTGTTCTATGACAAAAAGTTAAATCACACCTCGAAAACTATTGAAAAATGTTGTTCTTGCACCAAAAAACCTACAAATTGGTCATCTCGACCTTGAAAATTATGGATTTTTAAAAACAAAATGGATTTCAAGCCGTAAAAATAGTGTATCTTGTGATACATAATCTAGACTTCAATTGTTGTGATCTGCACCATTTTTGGAGGTTTAGATTTCATAATCAAGGGTGGAAATGGATTTTCAGGCCATCATAAAGATTTTTTCCATTGAAATTGCATTTTTGCTGGGGTTTGAGATGCGGCTTTACTTTTTGTTGTAAAGCCTGAGCTGTATTCTAGCCACATCCTGTATACATTCATATAAATAGTTTTTGGGATTGTTCACCTACTTGTAGCCGTAGTCTATGTGAAACCTTAAGGATTTTAAGCAGTCCTAGCCTTGCAGAAACTAAGCCCGGAAGAGTCGGTACAACTCCTTCCTATGGTTTTAGCTTCAGATGTGATGAGCGAGCTGAGAAAAGAAAAGAGGTGCAATAACTATGTGCGTTAATCATGTTTTTAATTAAAACATCTCTATACCACGCATCTGCATTCAGGTATCTAACTATTGTCTCATTTGTCTATCCACCAGTTCTATTCAAAGCTAGAGGAGAAGATTCATGCAAAAGAAGTGGAGAAAAGTAACTTGCAGGCCAAATCAAAGGTGATGCATATAAGTCAATGTATTGAACAATTTTTCTTTTGCTGATTATGGTACATATACATTTAACTAATTTTAACATAGGTGTAAGTGACATCCTGTATTCATTCTGTAGGAGACTCTAGAGGCTGAGATCAAGCTTCTTAGGAAGAGCTTGACATTTAAGGCCAATCCCATGCCGACCTTTTATCAGGAACCTGCACCACCAAAAGTTGAGCTGAAGAAGGTAAATACAATGCATTATGGAAAATGGTCTTTCTCCAACTGATCAATTTTTTTATTCATTGGCAATTGGCATGAAATGTTCTTACATTATACCAACTTGAATTTCTGTCATCCTGAATGCAGTACCTGTGGTAAGTTATATCCAGTATGGCTTTAAGTTTGTGCATCCTTTTCAATACTGCCAAATTGAGAATATATTGATACTCATTGAAATAGTGGCACTTGGATCATGGCCAGTTCTGCACTTCCATATTAGCAATCCACGCCTCTTACAGGGAAGTCCTGCATAGACTAAACGTCAATTAGGAAACTGGTTCATGATTGCAGTTTGTAATTCATGAGATTTTGAGGTAACAAGTGATGGTTCGAATATTTAAATCATAGCATCTGTGGCATTACTTTGATTTGTTATGAATAATTGGAAGGTTAGTTATAATCACTGGTCCTTAATGTTTTGATGTTAATCCAGCAGCCATGTTGTTTTCAAAAGAGCTGATTGTTTAGCTACTTTCCTTTTAGGCTGATCTTTAAATTTGGATGGCAGCCTTATGATCATCGTGTTTGTTTCCAGTTCTCATGTCATTGGCTGTACTTCGGTTATCTATCTGTCTATCGAATCTCCTTACCATTACTGTTTAAGATCATATTGTTCTCAACTATAATAATAATAATAATAGTAATAATAATAATAATAATAATAATAATAATAATAATTATAATGATAATGATAATAACAATAGTAGGAGAAGTAGTAGTAGGAGTAGTAGCAACAGCAACAAAGAATAATAATAAGAAATCGCTCGTGTTGCTTGCATTAGGCTATCCTTTTTGGCTGAATTGGTAATTGTGAGAGGTTAATATGTTCGTGGTGGGTCCATTATGAAGCTACAATACATTAAAAATAAATGAATACTTTCATATGAGTAAACGTATATATTAGAATTCAAGTTAAATGGAATACATACATATGAGCAGATGTGGAAAATTAAAAGTCAAGTTCAATTTAGACGAGCTTTGCTTTATAGGGTGGAATGTTGGGCGGTCAAGAAACAACATACCCATAGGATGAATGTAGTTGAGATGGATAAGTGGCAAGACAAGAAGGGATATAATTTGAAATAAATACATTCAGGAGAATTTAGGTTTGGCTCCAATAGGCGATAAGATGAGAGAAAGTAGACTTAGGCGGGCTGACCATGTGCAACGCAGACCCAATACAATACATGTTAGGAGATGCAAGTTGGTTCGAGTGGAAGGCTCAAAACGGGCAAGAGGTAGGCCTAAAAGGACATGGTTGGAAGTAGTGAGAAAAGATATGGGGATTAATAGACTCACTGAGTGTATGTTGATAGAGCAGAATGGTTTGTAGAGATGACCCCACATAGTTGGGAAAAGGCTCTGATGATGATGATAAAGTACAAACTTAAATAACGTTTATATCTTCGTCTTACATGGATATGTTTTCATCTTTTGCCTTATTGTAATGTCCATCCTAACTGTCCCCATTGAGTAATGATACAAGTCAAGTTCTATAGACACTTTGAATCGAGGTTTAGCTTCACATTACATTTGTAATTGTTTCCATGAAACAACCAATGTTCGAAAATTTGGCTGCCCGACTACCTTGGCGAAAATTAAACGCCTAGGCGCAGTTTGGGTGGGGGCATTATGCGTTTTGCTTTTGGGCGCCCGCCTAGGCAGTCAAGGCGCTGCTTAAGCACTATTGTCTGAGCGCCCACCTAGGCGCCACTCCGTGACAACTTGTGGGTTGGTGGAAAAAAACCCTTGGTGAGCATAAAAAAAGTAATTTCCCCCCCCCTAAAAAGGGGCGAGAAGGGTTCGAGGGGGTATTCTAAACCCCCAATAGAAAATTCATGGCCTTTAGGGTGAGAAAAACCCCTCAAAAACCACTCTTTTGCGATTTATCGAAAGATCGATAGATTTTTTATTTTTTCGATTTCTTTCCAAATCAAAGGCAATAGTTTGTGTGTAGATTCAGAGCTTCTAGTAGTTGATTTTGGAAACTTTTGGCGACCCAATAGACAAGGTTTGCACCGACATCGATTTGATTTTGAAATTTTTAATGTATTATCATATTTGAAAGGGGTTTTGATTTTATTTTGCTACAATATATTATGTTATGAATCATGCGTTGTTTCTTTTACTTTTTTTTCTTTTACGATATATTTACATGTTTGTAGTTAAAAGATTGATTTTTTTTGGTGATTTATAGATTTTTTTTTCACTTGGATGATGAAATTGAGCATATATCGTATTCTTTTATGAATAATTGATTCCTTTTTTGTACAATGTATCTTATTTTGATATTCTATTTTTTTTATTTAGTCTATTTGAGAAATAATTGATTATGTGATTTCTTAATGGGTTAAGTCTTATGTGAAAGTGAAACTAAAGTCTTAAAATGTTTTATATATTTAGTTATTCATTTAAGAATTCCCTTCTTTTTTATGTTTGGGATTGGGGGGGGGGGGGGGAGTTTGATTTTGGTGAGGGTAACCTGTCCCTGGGTGCCTGTCTAGGCAGCCCCCCAACTGCCTAGGCAGCCAGGCACCCAAACTGCCTTGACGTCCAATCCGCTTTTTTAAACATTTGGAACAACCAATACTCTCTATCTCAGAATCACTATAGTACTAAGTAGGGTTGAGATAGTACTCTACTAGGTGTAGGGGCCTCTCCAACGGTAAATCCCATTTGTCATCTATAATTTTCAAAATGGCGCGATATTTACTTTCATCATTCTTCAACTTTATCTTGATTTATTCTTTTGCAACCTCATTGCCTTGTAAACATGTCCTATTACCGGTTCCTTTTCACTATCCACAATGCGCAACACCTTTACAAGAGGATAATGTTGAACCCCTGTCCAAAACCAAGGTGTTATAACAATGTCATACACAATTTTCCCTTTTGCCTCCTTAATCCACTTGCTTTCCTTCCAATTTGAAGAGACAAACATGATTCGAAGCTTGTCTTTTTGTTTATTAAGAGAATCCAAAAACAAGTATGAAGTTGCAAACCTTGTGATCCCTGGCCTCACCAAGTCAGCCCCTCCCTTATACTTCCTAATTATGGCTAAGACATTGATGTCGCTGTAAATGAAATTGTTTCAGCTTCTGCTTTATCTATTATCCCCTTCTTCACTTTTTTCTTGCTAATTGCCTTGCATGAGGTCAATGTGATGCATCGTGCAAGGCGTTTAGAAAATGAGTGGCCTCCTAATCCCCAATAATCTAGCAACTGCCATATTACCGTAGCCATATCAGTGACAACTCACACAAAATGTGACCCCCACCCCCCCCACCTCCTCAATACACTTATCCACTACTCCAAATATGAAACTTACATCAGGAATCTTAGCAGATGTGTCAATGGACTTAAAAAAAAAAGTTCCCATAGAACAATTTACCAGTGAATTCATAATGCTTATTGCCCTCTTATGGCTCCAAGTATCTATCATAATGGTTACCCCACACTTGCCTCATGCATCCTTGTGTGTATTCAGGTACTCATTTGTGAGCTCCACTTCTTTTTTAAACAAAGGAACCTTGAGTTCATAAGGTGTAAGGGGCGTTATATCCTGGGCTAAACTGCCCTACTGCCTCCAACATAGCTTGGAACCTCTTCAAAATGGCAATATTAAATGACAGATTTGCTTGACTCTCCAGACTAGTCTACGCCTGTGCGCTTTCTCGAACTATCGCCTCATGATTGGGAGGGGTAAAGAATGTACCAATAGGTCCCCTTCTTTGAGGCCTCTTATACCCAAATGTGCTTGTTTTGGATATGGAGGTCCCTTTCTCATCATGTTTATTCCATAAATATTTACAAATCTCTCAATGCCTCATATTGTTGCCTCTTCTCTTTTCTTTTGGACTGCTTGTAAAATGTCCAACATCGCTTTCCTAACATCTCTAGGGACTTGAGTACATGGTGCTACGGCCCCTCTAATGCTAGCCAAATGTTTCTTCAATCAATTAATGCCAGCTGTACTCCTGTTTACAGAATTTGTAAGCTACCTTGTTCTTGTCATTATGATTGGGGCAGAGTTCATAGTTCCAATCCAGATAAATGTTTTTATTTGAACTTGAAGAAGACATTGTGACATAACTACAGCCCTTAGTTATCGACTTATCACCGAATCCCTAAACTTACACAAGACTACCAAATCATCATCATCATCATTATCATCGTCATCATTTTAGCCTTTTCCCAATTAATTGGGGTCGGCTACTTGAATCATGGTTCTCCATTCTGCTCTATCAGGATTCATGGTGGGTTTTGGCACAATTTTATGTTGGTTGTGGATGGGTTAAGGGAAAGTTTAAGGTCATCACCCTTCTTAGACCAACAAGACTACCAAATACAAACTTGAATATATTAACAAGAAGTCCAATGTGTAGATAAATTCACAAAAGTGAGATTAACTCATGACTATGTTGTCTAAATATTTAAAATTTAAAATTGATCATTCAAAGAATATTAAAAAAAGATTATCTGAAAAATTATCAATAGGTGACAAACTAGAAAGAATAATATATAGAAAGAATAATATATTGCCCCTTTTCAATATTTTGACAATCCAAGGAAGAAGTAAAGCTAGCATGCTTGAGAAAAGAAACCTAAAATAATGTTAAAAAACTCAAGGTAGAACTTACACATCAATATTGCAACGATCTAAAGCATCAAGTTGAATAAATAAATTAGGAATCATGCAAGTAAACTGACTCATCCAAAAAAATAAAAAAAAGGTTTGGAGCAATGGACTTTTTCTATTGATTTGGTTTCTCAATCTAACAATCACAAAATAATATCAAGGTAAAACCTGCCCATCAATAAGGCAATGATTTAAAGAAAGAATGGGAAAAAAATTATGAATCATGTAAGTAAACTAACTCATGCAAAAAAAAAAAAAGGTTTGGGGGCAATGGACTTTTCCCCTTTAATTTCTTTCCCAAACTAAAAATCACAAGTATCAAACCATGAGATTAATGCCTTTTTTCAATAATTGGATTTCCCAATTGAATTTTTTTTTTGAAAGAACCTAAATCAAAACCATAGTGATTAGTGAATATGGGATAGTAATCCAAATAGAAACTATTAAAAATATAAAAAAACCAAAAGGGAAGGAAGAATAATCTTAATACATTTTACACAAAAAACACAAAACCCTAATTAAAAATGTTGTAGTACACGAACCTTCTCAAAATAGAATCGACATTGACCCAAATCAGCGAGTTTTGGTTGCCAAAAGTCCTATTTTGCAACCACTCCAAGCTCCAAAAAGAATCTGGTAGAATATCTTTCGATTTTGATTTGAAAACGTTGATTTTTTTTTTTTTTTTATTTCTTGATAAATTGCAATTTTTTTTTTTTAAGAGAGTTTTAAGGGGTAAAATGATGAAAAACCCCTTTGGCAAAGGGCTTATTTCCGCTCTTGGCCAAGGGTTGCCAAGATGCCGCCTAGGTACCCGCTGTACGTGGGCACCTCGACGGTGTCTTGGGCACCTAGTGTTGGGTGATTTTTGGAGCCCGTGAATGGATAAACAAATGTGACTCCAGAAATGCTTAAAATTCCCACCCTGCCAAGTAATTATTCTTGGACAAAGTTTTTCTTTTTCTTTTTTTTAATTTATGGGTAAATTTGTTCCTAGGCTCTGTAGATACCTTGTTGGTTACATTCACATGTTAATTAATGGAGGGACAAAACACTCTATTTATCGATAATAGATGACAACTTTGAAAGGGAAACGGAATATAGGTTACAATATACTACCTTCACCTTTGACTGCATTTCTCTTGACATTTGGGTTTCAGGTAGTGAACTGTGGCTATATGGCTGTTTGTATATGCATCTTTGTGTGAGTGTCTGACCATCTATATGTTGAGGCTTGACACTATTGGTCTCTTTTATAGACTTGTGCCAGGTAGTTATACCGTCATCCCCGGTCATTGTGTCATAGTACTCGTTATGGGAACTGATTTCACCAACTTTAAAGAGATCATATGCTGACACATGTTTCTTTGTCAACAAATATTGATCCTCGTGGGGCCACATATAATCTAGATAATTTTGAAGTAGGACTTCATACATCACTTCTGCCATGTAAGCTTATAGCTCATGTCTTGATAGAAGACTTCTGGTGGACAGTGCTATTTCATATTTCACCAGAGTTTTCTTAAGGTTGGAACCTTTGATTTCCTTCCGAAACATATAATTTAACTTAGGCCTTGTGACTTATCTCTTGAGAGGTCATGGGTCGATAGAGGAGTATTACCGAAAGGAGTTTTAGGTGCGGGTTCCTATCTTTAAGGTTTTGACTAAGGACCCGGTTTCTATGTGGCCAAGCCCGCATATGTAGAAATGCGGGCCTCTTAATAAATATTTTTTTAGATGGATTTTAAGACTTAATTTTTAAAGACATGTAATCTATAACATGGAAATCATGAATATGAATAAATAAATAAATTTGAAAAACTAGAATAATAATTCTAGTAAGAAAACATTTGGACCGTTAGTTTCCACTGTTTTTAGATAGAACACTTACACTTGCATCCATGTTTAAGATGGATGCTTTACACTTTCTGGACTGCATATGTAGAAATGCGGTCTAGCCCGCATAAAACAATTTTCCTTTGACTAAAGGAAAGTGGACCTTTCCTATCTGCCTGAGCGTATTTGATGGCAGGGGAACTCAAATATATTTTGCCGAAGCATAATGATAGAATAAAGGTAGTTGAGAGGATTCACCGGACTGATCCAAATAAAGGGATGGTTGTCGTTAGTTTGACAAAGGCTACTAGGGTTTTCAAAGAGTGTGTTACCACTGGTGACTACTTTCAGGCAATGCATGGAGCTATTTTTATTGCTTGTTGTATTGTCTTCAACGCGCACGGATGCATCTGATTTAACTTAATGTAATATGTGAAAAAGGGGTCTCTAGTCTTTCTCGAGATGGGCTTCTGGTGAAGTTTCAACTGGTTTCAAAATTTCACTAAAAAACCTAATGGGGTGCCTTGGGCATTGCCCGACTAGACCCCCCTTGCCTAGGCTACACCTAGGCGAATTGTCGGTCATGCCACCATAGAGAGCAATAGTATAGTTTCTAGAGAGTTGCTTCTTTGTAATAGAGTGTGAGACATAGGATTAGATTGGGGATATCGTAGTTTTATTTGCAAAGAGTTGAGAGGGTAAAGTTTTTTGTTTTTAAATTGTTAAATTGTTGAAATTTAGTGGTCACTCAGACTCTTAAACAGCTGAGATCCTTGCTCTACTCGAAGGCCTCAAAACTCTTCAACCCCTCATGGAGTCCAGGACTGATCACAGAAGGTCATTCTAGCAATGTAATAGCATGGGCTTCAGGCTCAGCACCTTGTCCCTGGTACTTGGCGCATATCTTTGATGAAATCACCCACCTCAGTAAGGGTTACACTATCTACTGGAGCCACATATGGAGGGACAGCAATTTTGAAGCGGATAATCTTGCGAAGGTGGGTGCTTCTAATGCTAGTGACTAGTAATTTTTTGCAGACTCAGTCCACATCTTGCAGGGCTTTTGGCACTTTGTCCCCGGTTTACTATTTTCTTTACACCATAGGTGAATTTTGTATAGTGCTCCCACTCGATGAGTTGCCATTTTTTGGCTGTACATAGTCTCTTCCTCTTCAGAGACTCATTTTTATAATATTTTTTAACTTTTAATACAACCATTAACTTCCTAAAAAAAAAAAAAAACTGTTGTTTAGGTGAAGAAAATTACAGGAGATTGGGAACCCACAGACTGGGTGCCTGATTAGCCCCAACCATGCTCAGAAAATGCTATACATCCAGTATATAGACAACAAGAAAGGATATACGAAAGATGGGGCTCAGGTGTTTAAAGAAGTGCCCAAAATGTCCCATGCGTTGCATCCTGTGTGGCTCCCTCTTTAGTCAGGGCATCATCTACTGCATTGTCTTCCCCCCAGGTATGCCTCCAAACAAAGTGAATATGCTTGCAAATATGGGAAATTTCGTAAAAAATGTGATCCAGCCTCCAAAGGCATGGGGGGGATCCTAAGGCCCAGGCGATTATGTTTTTAGAATCCTCCTCGATTGTCAAAGTGAGTTGAGAGGATAAAG
Source organism: Amborella trichopoda (assembly GCF_000471905.2). Next base: position 305,070 of record NW_006498085.1, read on the forward strand.
CTGGTAAAACTGTTTTAAGGATTGGTTGTATGCAATAGACGACACCCTGGCCCTGCCTTCAGGTATGGTGGTACAAAATTATTCGGGATATTGGTTGTTTTTTCAATGATAAGAGGTGAGCCTGAATTTTTTTCCTTTCAGATCGGTGATGAGAGGGGGACTTTAGTGATGCTATGCAGAACAATGGGGATGGTGCCTTAGTCGCAGAACACTGTGGTTCAATACAAGCTTATAGAGTGTTTGATATTGAGATGGCAGGCTGACATTCAGGGGTGCTTTTAGTGTCATGAGATCAGTTTGAGGGAAATGTTTTAGTTGCTGCCTGGTAGTTATTCTTGAGGAGAATTGAGATCAAGCTGGGAGGGTTTCTTTTTCTTGTTGGCATGTTCATAGAGAAGTTAACAAGGTCTTGGATCATACCTTACTGCATATCAAAAATTTCATCCTTGTATTAACTTTTTTGGGAGCCTGAACCTTCAATTTGGTTTAGATTTTCTGCATCCTTGCGGTTTTCCATCTAGTTCTTTTGAGCCCTGTTTTTAATGTTTCAACTGCAACCCTTGGCCTCTAGTCTTTCAAGAAAACACATTGCCTGGCTAACACATTGGAACGAAAAGTGTGCATGCCGAAGGACTTGTGCATTAGGAGCTGAGAAATGAATTCCATTGGACCATTTTTTGGAACAAGTTTGCTGCAACAATTGTTTAATGCATGTGCAGTCTATTGATGTAAGCAACCATCTTTGATTGCATATGTTGTTGGTTTATGAATCCATAGTTCTGTTTCTGAGCTCAAGGAAGGAGATATGAAGAAAGAGAATGCCTTGGCTGTCTTGGATGGAGACACCTTCTATAAAGAATGGACCCCAAAAACCCCCACCCAATCTATATGCACAATGTGACAATCATGTTCGGCCATCGCCCTAAACCAGTGTTTGCTATACCTGACCTGACTAAACCTTAGGAGGATCCCTGATCTTTTTCCTTTTATGTCTATCTGTGGAATATGGAGATTGTAATCACAATGTCGGCAACACTATTATACAAGGGGATGCTGTGTTTATTTGTGTCTGATTTATTTATCCAAAGCTTTTTTCAGCCTTTATGCATGAATATATGAATACTTCTTCCTGATACAATTCAATCTGCAAACTATCCTTTGAAAACGTGTTTATAATGTTTATAATGACTTTTCCCTATTAGAAACATGTAATAGATATTTGATAAAACATGTTTATAATGTATGTATAGTTTATTAAAGGTATGTTTGCTATTTATTACACACTTAGATACCGCCCACAAGAGCGAAATCCCCGAAGCTTGGCCGCCACAAGAGTTCAAGCGGCGATAGCGATGGAAGCACTGGGCGCTCTTGCCGATCAGCGCGCCTTAGCCTGGACGAGACCAAGACAAACAATAATAGCACACCTCCCTCTCAAAATCCAAAAAAATCGCAACGCAAATCTCTCCCCAAATTGCCCTCCGAGAAATCGAACACCCTCCTCGAATCAGAGGAAAGACCCCTTGATAATCAGATTCCAAACTCAGATGAGACGCCAGAATTTGTTGCTAAACCAGATGAAATTGAGTCCATGGTGGAAGAAAGAGAAGGAAAAGCGGTGATTCAATTTTCGGAGAACAAAGAAGGTGAGAGTGAGACTGAAGTCAGTGAACCAGTTGTTGTACCTGAGGATGAACCAGCAACCGAGAAGTGTTGAAACAACGCAATGTGAAGGCTGATTGCCAGTAAATAAAAGAGGTCAGGTCGCCATTGAGTATTGGGAGTAGCAAAGATTGTCGAGGAAGTCTATTTATAACTTTTAGAGAGAGAATGCTACGGTTTGTGGGTGCTTCTTTTGTTCATAGTGTCATGAGCTTCAGAGAGTTTTGTTCTCTCTCTCTCTCTCTTCTGTTGCTGGGTAAATTTGAATGTCGAGCACTACCTCTGTTGTATTAATTATCCTCTCCTTTTCTTTCTACTGTTAACATTACCTTATTTTATACTGTAATTTGTGTCAGTTTTCACCTGCTTTTGCTTTCCCCTTTCTTATTTACATGCATTTTTTTACGTACGTTTTCTTATCAAATATTTAATTAGTAACCCTGTAGAATTTCTTCCTATTTTTATTTTATTTTTATGTTTTACAAATTAATGTTTTCTTTTACAGCACTGCATATAATTGTAGTTGCATACATCATGTGAATTATACGCCATTGATGTACGGTATACAGTATACCACTGGCATCAACAGTCCGTTTCTGATCAGAGATTGGAAGATCACCCTTTGACAATCACTTGGATCAGATGGATTAATCCCCACCGCTTGTCATTAGTACTAATGGTGATATCCATGGCATTTCCGTACACTAGAGTTGTAATTTGTAATTTGATAATTTAGGGAAAATTATGGATATCCTCTTGAAATGTAAAACTCTTCAAATAAAACAAGTGTTTGAAGAAAAGAACGTGGCAGTCCGGTAGAAAGGTGTGCAGGACCGGTCATTAGAATTCACTGGTCATTAGTACTAATGGTGATATCCATTCACTAGTGTTGTATTTTGTAATTTGATAATTTAGGGAAAATTATGGATATCCTTTTGAAATGTAAAAACTCTTCAAATAAAACGAGTGTTGGATTGGAAGAACATGGCTAAAAATTCAGTCCGGTAGAAATGTGTGCAGGACCGGTCATCAAAAATTCTGATAATCGGTCCTGTACATTTTTTGTTGAATGGTATTTTTTGCCATGTTCCTTTGATCTAACACATTTCTTATTAGACCGTGGTAAAAATAAAATAATAAAAAAAAGTTCGGCACTAAAGTATGCCGGACTGATAGTGAAGCTTCTAGAATTCGAAGCCTGAAGTTGGTTCGGCACACTTTAAGAACATATAATCACTAACGTAGAGATCATGAATATAAAAAAATAAATTTTTTTTTGAAAACTAGAAATAATAATCCTTTTAAAAAAACATTTGGACAGGTAGTTTCAATTGTTTTTTAGATGGATCACCTATTTGCATCCATCTTTAAGATGGTTGCTCTATACCTTGGGACCACATATTGTAGAAATGTGGTTCAGCTCACATGAAACAATTTTTCTTTACAATCACTCTTGCTTTTTAGATTTTAAACTGAGTAGTTGTGAGCATGTTATTGACTAGATTCAATTTCAAATTTCTTTTTCGAACTTTATGGCACGTTCTACGCTATTCAATTTGGAATTTAATGGCTAGAGGCAAGTTTAAAAAATCATCGATGTAGATCAAAATCGGCCTATTTGGATCAAGAATCGTTCTACCCAAGCCGATTCCCGCAATATATCGGAATTCGGCCGTGTAACCCCTACAATCGACAATTCCACCGTAGTGATGCTACAGTAGAGTAGGCAATTCTACTTTTCAACCGCGAACAATGATGTACTTTGTTTATGAGTTTTCATCCACGACACTTTTTTGGAGAATTAGTGCTCTCAAATCAATAAAAAATGGTTATAAACCCCTAGACTCAATCGATTATAAGTAACAATATGAGATTTGTGGATTGAAAAATGGGTTTTTTTGAAGGTTTTGTACAAATTCTCCTTTTCTGAGATTTTAGCATCCATTTATAACCAAATCTTATGAAATTTGTTTCTATTTGAAGATAATTGAATTCTAGACAATATTCTTGTTGGAATTTGTTCGATTAAACTATGGTTCCCTATTGATTTTGCTTCCAAAGGCACGAAAAGTTCTTGGAATTTTAACAGTCAACCAAAAATGAAGATGACAGTGCAGATTTTGGTCGATTTTGATCTAATTTCAGTGGGGTTTATGATCCATAGAAATGTACTTTTCATATAAATCGGTATACTTAATTTTCAATTCCTCTTTATTTTTTTACAAATTTGTTTTTTTTTTTTGACCAAGGTTCAACAAATTCATTAAAAAAACTAAAGGGAAATTACTTTATTCGAAACAACAAAAGAAGAGAGTGAACACCCTTTTTCGCCAATGCCTCAACGATGTCATTAGCTTCGCGGTAGACATGGGTGAAAGATATTGAAAGACAATCCACAACATCCAAATTTTGCAACCATAACGATCGCAATTCCTATGGTACCCTCTGCTCTTTCTTGCACCAACGGATAACATTCAAGGAGTCTCCTTCAATGAAACAGTTCAGGCCTAAATTCTTCCCAATGAATGTTTGGACACCCTTTAACAAAGCAGTGAGTTCCCCACAATTAGCCGTAGCAACACCAATTGGCCTTGCATAAGAAAGCACAACATTTTCATAGCAATCTCTAATAACACCTCCAATACTTGCCGATCCCGAGTTTCCCATAGGGCTGCCATCAAAATTTAACTTAAAACTTCGAATCGGTGGGGCATACCATAAACATTTGGGTCTGCTTGTTTAAAGCCCAAAGAATAATGATTGTACAGATTGACTATGACATCAACCTTAGAGATACCCCACCCATCCTTAAGCCACCGATAAAGAAGACCGGATTGATAACTTGATAAAGTGAATAAGCTTGTCTATCGGCAACCCCACACCCTCAAATGTCCGGCTATTTCTCTCCTTCCATACTTCCCATAGGGTCAGACCTTTAGCAATCTTCCAAATTGTAGCACCCACCTTAGGAAGGCAAAGGATACTAAACTGTGAAACTAACCCAATCACTTTCTGTGGTAGCTGTAGAAGAAAACCAACTTCTCCAGTAAGCCAGTGCCAAATCTTTAAAGTACAGGGATAATGGATTAAGAGATGGTCAACTGATTCACTATCCTGTTTGCAAAGCAAACAAATATTAGGTAACACTCTCCCCTTTTTTTGCAAGTTATCAATTGTTAAGATTTTATCTTGCGAGGCTAGCCAAATGAAAATTTAAACTTTATGTGGTATTGACCATTTCCATATCTGCACAATTTTGGGTGACGGACATCTCTAACGATCATGAAAGAAGATGCTATAACATGATTTAACCAAAAACATACCATCCCTTTCAATTTCCCATATCAACATATCTTCCGCTCCCTGAAAAATATAAACTTTATCCAAAAGTTCCATCAATGAGCACCATTAGGACAACATGGTATTGTTTAGTCTTCTATACATAAAACTATATCCCTCACTATTTGCTGACCTCTACTTTCCACTGCGTCACAGATTTTATGATAAGGAGATGAAGCTACCTTAAAGAGGTTAGGGAAAGTAACCTTCAGCAGGCACTCTCCGAGCCACTTGTGGTGCCAAAACAAGATTTGATTACCATAACCCACATTTCATCTAAAGTAACCCGAGGCCATATTCCTACAGTTGAATGTAGCCCTCCACATAAAAGACACCTCTTTCCCTCTACCACCACCCCCTATCTACAGATTTTGCCTATCCATCCCATACTTTGTCCTCAACACTTGGGTCCAAAGGTAATCCTTCAGGTGAATGCACGCCACCACAATTTACAAAGCAAGGCTTGATTGAACCTCGTTATTTTTCATATACCCAGACCACCTTCACGCTTGGGTGCACAAACTCTATCCCACCTTACAAATTTGTTTGTTTTCGTACGAAGGTACCACAAATTTTAAGGTTCCATCATACAAATATATTCACCCACAAATTCGAATCAAATTTCTTGAAATCTGATTCAAAATGATGGCAGTGAACGTGTATTTCGGATCCAATACAATGGACAGAAATTGGAAAGAAAATGGCTTTGGGCCATTAATGCAAACCGGTTTTCGAAGATTTTGAGAAATCATGGTTTGAAAATTAATAATTTTTTAATAAAATTGGGGCTTATGATGCATATGGTGGGTGATTCAATATTTTTAAATTTTTTTCAATTTTGATATCCTTATTTTCTATTGTTTAGGGGAATTTTTTTTTTTTTGAAGATTTTTTTTATATCATAACATTGAAATTTATAAAGGATTTTAATTTTATTTTAAAATTAGATGATGTTATAAGACAAAGTTAAATTTATTCTTATTTGTATGATAAAATAATTCTAATATGTGAACCAATAATTTCAACTCTTGTGTATAATATTATAGTTAGTTAGGTTGTGATAATTTTAAACGAGCAAAGAGAATTAATAAAGGTTCGATGTTATACTAATTTTAAGTTTATATATGGTATTTTTTTTAATCTTATAATATGTAAAGCTTTTTTTTTAAAAAAACATTTTTTTAATATTAAATTATAAGTAATAATTTATAAACTTCCAAACATGGAAATGTCTCAATAGTCACGTACTTTTGCAAATAACAAAAGTACATAAAATTTAACTTTAAAAAATACTACTTTTAGAAATTTCTAGTGGTTTTTTTAAAATTTTTTTAGGCTAAAACCAACCAATATAGCCGATTCTTCTATTTGGAACGCTGATCCACCAATCCTACACAATTTATGGGGTCCCCAATCCGTTTTTCTAAACATTGTGTTGGAGTAATTGTGACGTCCTCGTGCAAATGATAAATGGTATCTTAGTATTCAATCCCAAAATATTTATTTGAACTTTTAGCCAGGCCTATAATAGTTGTACCCGACTACCAACTTTCAAGATTAATGGCCAATAATGATTGGGGATTATATACTATAAGATCATTTATTTTTCAAAATCACAATTATTTCTAATCATTAGATATCAAATTAGATGACTTGTTATGTCACGAAGTTAGAAAGTGAAGAACGTGATTGTGACGTAAAATTTGCTTAAAAGTAAATTCTCTTGATATACTTCTTTTTAATGATTATAACCACCTTTCACTCAAAAAAAACAAAAGGAAAAAAAGGAAAAAAGTAGACTACAATTTGGCAAGTCGATCCTTGTCGTTTTTGCATTGCAAGTAATTCATCGTGAGATAAATCTCTGCGCTTGTGACATTCGTCTTCTGAAATATCTATTATTTTCCATTTAGTAATCAGACGGGTGTCAGCAAGACATTACCCTCCTGAAAAGAGACTTAGGCCCTCCATTTCCTGGTCGAAATCTCGTGTCGACTCAGTAATGGAAGGATAACATCAGAGAAAGAGAGATTAGCAGCAGTCAATTCAGATCCAACGAAAAAGACAGTACAGAGAGAGAGAGAGAGAGCATCAGAGAATAGTGAATTAAATTCCATTGGCGGGGGAGCCTGTCGGTAAAAACCACTTTATGTTATCATCAATCAAATAAAAAACCCAACCCCACCAAAGTTATTTAGGGGTTAATTTTAGGGGATTAGATGATAGGTTTAGAAATTTTGGGTTTAAAAAGAAATGGAAATTAAAAATGAAATCTATGGAGATATTTTTTCAATTAAAAAAACCCACTTTCCCACATGCTTCCAAATCATTTCCCCACAAATGCAACCTGCAAGTTGCAACCTAATCTGGGGAATAAATAATTACTCATAACAAAACAAAAGGCCAAAAAAGAAACTAATACATGGGCCAATTGGCTATACACAATTACACAGACATACGTATGAATGCTTGTTTTCTAACTAATCCATGACCCCTCACCTCCCCTCTCTCATGACCCCACCCACTGTCTTCAATGATCCCACTCACTCGAAATATCTCACCTCATTCCACTGTCTCTCTCTCATTCAACCAGACTTTGCCAAAATAAACAAGCAAGACTGTTATTAATAATTCCCCGAAAATTTACAGTCAGATATTTTCCTAACCTTCATCAAACTCGTTTTTACATCCTGCTACTCTCTCTCTCTCTCTCTCTCTCTCTCCAGAGATCATGATGCGGCTGCAAGAGGTGCAGAAATGGGATGAAAGTGAGGGGTTGGTGCCATTGCCTCTTCTTCCTCTTCATCGTCCATACCGGATGACCATAGGAAATGAGCATAAGACGCAGACACAAAACTGCAACAATACAATCCACAAAAATGTAAGAAACCATCAAAATATAACAAGTTCAGAAGTGAATACAGCATGAGAAGATTGAGAGAGAACAATGAAAATGAAGAGGACATAGTAATATTACCAGTCATCAGGAGCAGCTTTCACAGCTCGATCGAAATATGCATCTGCTCTCTGAGCGTCCTTCTTTGTTTCCCAAAGAAGAGAGGCATAGAGAGACAGAACATCTCCATCTCCGGGATTTGCCAGAATTGCCCTCCCATAATACTCTTCTGCTTTAACAGTGTCCTGTCGAACCTACACCAAGAAATCCCAATTCGAAATCAATACTAAAACTTCAAATTCATCTGTGATAAACCCAATTCAATTCATTAACGAAACTTCAAATTCATCTGTAATAAATCCAATACAATATTGAGAACAAAACTTTCAAATTCATCTTTGACAGAACAATTCAACTCAACTACAGAACTTCAAATTCATCTGTGACATAAAACACAATCTGGAAGCAACGACAAACTTAAAGTTCACCTATGATGAGTTTGTCTAATAAACTATTAAATATTCATCAAATGAGAGCTCCCAATCTTTTGTATCCTGTTCACTCAATACACAAATCAGCTTTTAAACACTAAAAACCTGGCATGTTCACTCAAATTGCCGCTCAAGATAACGTCACCCCCTCTGTTTCTCTCAAACTTGTGAACCTATAACACATACTTCATGCTGAGAAAAGCTCCTTTTCATAAGAAAAATGACAACAGTTTGAATCCCAAGATGCTTTTTAAGCAATAAAAGTACTCAAATTTCTTCTTCAAATACCCTCAAACCCATATCGGTTCTACCTTAGCAATTTGACAAACATAATTTCACACCAACACAAAACAAAAAGCATACTAGTAGAGATGACTCTAATTGTATTTCTCAAAATAAAGACACAACTTGTTAATTCTTTTTCAATCCGATCTATCGTTTTTTTAGTATGCAAACTATTGTTCTTTTCCCCCAGAATTTATGGATAACTAAGAGAACATATGACAAAAGAACAAGGCATGGCAAGAAGTAAGGATCATTCATTACCTCATGCAAAAACTTTGCATAATTCCTGAGAAGAAGTGAATTGTTAGGATCAGCCTCAATCACCTTCTTGTAATAAGCTTCAGCTCTATCATTCTTATTATTATTCGAGTCTGGCCCCTCTATCTCATCTCCTCCAGAGCCATTTCCCCCACAAAACTTTCCTGAATCCCCATTTCCCAAACCCCCACCGCACTCAACGTTGCAATAACCCGAACCCACCATCAAACCCATGGCGGAATCCTGACACTCCATCTCCGCCACCATTGGCTCATCCAGACCGGAGCTCCACAAAATCCTCTTTAATGGCGACTCCGAACCCTTCTCTTCCTCTTCGACAGGCGAAGGGGAAAGGCCCCTCCTAAATGACAATGAAGATGATGATGACAGTGTTTGTCTCCCCTTTACAACGAGATCATTCTCAGAAGAAGCTCTGTTCATTCTCGGCGGCCTGTTTCCCTCCATGGGTAAATGGAAATGGAGGTCATCTGATGGCGAAGAACAAGAGGAAGAAGAGAGGCAAATTGGTGAGATGAATTGGTGGTTTGGCCTCGATTTTTGAAATGGACAGACGAGTTCGGTCTCCAATGATTCCTTTGAGACTGGAACCCATGAGTTCAGTATTGGGGTGGAAGAGCTTCGAAGAAGCATGGTAATGGCTACTGGTTTGACAAATCCTGTGTAAAACAAAAGAAAAGCCTCTAAATTACTTGATGGGGTCTAAATTTGCAGAGATTAATTCAAGAAAATCAACCAAAAACTTCACAAAAACCAAATAATTTGCAATGATTGATTCGATATATCAACCAAACACAAACAAATTTTTAAAAAATAGTACAAAAAAATAAAAAAACGCATGGGAATCAAATTGAGCAGCAGAGATTAATCATCTGAAATAAAGTGGAAGAGATAAATAATCAATAAATCCCAACAATTAGTTCACAGTGTCTTATACTTATTTGCATGAATTTCTCCATTTCTCACGATGGAAATGAAAAACTTAAATCTTGCAGGCTAATATATTCACAGATTGATTAAAACACGAAAAATAAGGAGATCAAAATTACCTGTTATCTCAGATCTTCACACCGTGAGTCCGTGAATAAATTAGTGTTGAAAAAGGTTAGAGAGAGAGAGAGAGAGAGGAGAGAGAAACCAGGAACCAATCACACTGTGAAGCAATGACAGTAAGATCCCGAAGCCATTTTATAAGGGGGGGGGGGGGGGGGAGCAAATGAAGAGTCCAAAAACATGTAGAGAGAGAGAGAGAGAGCGTGGAAGAGGAGAGAGAGAGAGAGAGAAACACGATGAGAGAGAAAGAAAGAGAGCGCAGTTTACTAAGATGAGAGAGAAAGAGGAGAGAGAAAGTCACTTGCGTGGAGATTTTTGCATGGGCTTCTCATGGGGTGACGCACCTAACCCTAGAGCGAGTATCAGCCGTCGGATCTTCCCTAGATGCGCACATTCGCCCCAAAAACGACGGGACCCACAAGAGACTCAACGAGCGGTTGACTGATTCGAATGTAGACCCCACGGTTCTAAATCGGACGGTCTATGAATCCCTACGGCACGTGATTGTGGCTACATGGAGGCCCATTGTGCCACGTGACCATTGGGACCCATGGTCGTCCTTGATAGAGACACGTGTCGGGTAGAAACAATCACCGGTTTTCTGGAAAACCAGGAGTGGTTTTGTTTTTCAGCGGTTTTCTTAGGAGGATACTTTTCGTTTGCGAAAGCGAAATTGGGGTGGGATTTGAGGTTATTATCGAGAGAGTCCTCTTTCTTGTGGCTGTACGGCGCCCGGCACGTCTCTTTCCAAACAGCTTCGATATTTTGGTTGACCATTCTACCCCCTAATTTTTGGCAATGATTTTCCAAAATAAAAAAAACAATTATAATTATTTTCCATGGCAGAGGAAATTACAAGTGAGAAGGTCAATCACGTGTTTCAACTTCAAGATTTGCGATCTGTGGAACCCATATGGAATCAAATATAATTCTCATGCCCCATCCACCTCAAATCGCCTACTTATCTTCACCTATTCTCTTTTTTTTTTTTTTATACTTTCTTAAAATAAAGTTTATTAATTAAATTTTAATATATAGTAGATGAATTATTTAATAATTTTTCCTTTAAAACTATTCCAAAACTCTACACCATATGTTATTCTAAAATTAAATCGAAAGACTAGAGTGTCAAATTGTTAATCTCTCGATGGTGATTTTATAAATTGTCCTCTTTTTTTTTTTCTTTTTTTAACCGATTCTTTGATGTCTAACTCACTGATCCGTATCGCCGATCCAGATGGAATTTGTGGAAGGCCAGTTCCCCTTGATCAGATTTTTGAAAGGTGGGATTTGATAATTTGGTTCTCTAATGGCATTGGCACAGTGTTATCAAAGAACCCTGGGGTTGATTATTTGCAAATTGAGAGAAAATAGCATGATCCGTTTAAGAAGATAATTACAGAAAAATTAAGATATTTTTTTACAACTCATCGATTCATTCACGAGCAATGATTTCATTATCCATCTTCAAAAGGAAACATATATAATGAGATCGTATATTTGTCATACAAGAAGGTTACAATTATTAATCAACGTTGGATGTGAAATCAGGTAGTTGAAGATGTATCATTGATTGGACACAATTTCCAAAATAAAATTTCACGAATGTTGTGACATATTTCAATCTATTGGATTCCATATCCAACGGCTCAAAATAACTGTGATCTCCTTGTACCAAAAAAATAATAATCTCATACTATACAATCCTAAAGTATATTAAGACTCCCTCGATAAATATCTTTAAAACAAAGATATTATCTCAAATCCTAACTTAGACACTTGAGAGTCCTAAGTGAACCACAAAAGTGTCTTTAAATGCTGGAAAGACCTTAATAAGTCCTCGAAGTTTTTACTCTAATTAGGACCAAGAAGTAGGTCTCTCGGATCTATGATAAATATTGAATTAGGCCATAGAATTCATGACAATTAAAAGTGGTTTTTAATCTTAAAAAATATGACATTTATGGAAGAGTTATTGGATTTATTTATTTATTTTAACCAATGCTTGTTCTACCCAATCAGGTAAAGGACTTAGACTTGAAGTAATCAAGTTGGTGTTTCAATTAGAAGGAGCTCTCAATATAATCTTCACTACACACACATATATATATATATATATATATATA
>NW_006498085.1:317217-357096 GCF_000471905.2 Amborella trichopoda
GTGTTAGACAAATATAGTCAGCATTAGCTTATGATGCTATTGTTTGTTCATTGGTAACTGTCTGATCAAGATCAAATTGCAAGACATGTAGACAAAATTCCTATAACTTTACATCTCTCATTCTCACATTCACGATTTTACTGGGCAACTTAATTAAAATTCCAAAACCATGGCAAAAGTCATGCCTCTAAATTTTTCTGTTCTATGATATATTTCATTCTTTATTATCACTCCCACCCGTATCACCATCATCATTGTCGTCGTCATCATCATCATCGTCATCATCATCGTCATCATCATCATTATTATTATTATAGGAATAGCCTCAAGGCTAGATGCTCAAGGCAGCAATACGTCACAATATAATATCTTGAATTCTATTTTTAAGAATAGGGGAACCTTTCTTGGCTGAAATACCAAATAATAATAATAATAATAATAATAATAATAATAATAATAATAATAATAATAAGAGTAATGATCTTATAGGACCTTCTCCCTTTCATGTGTGTAAAACTTCAAATGATCACTATTAACGTTGGCATGGATTTTTTAAAAAGTTATCACATGGGTACGAGACTTGATTTTTTTTATAGATATGTGTCAAATTTAATGGTGATCTTTTGGAGTTCTAGACACATGAGTGGGGGAGGATCCTATAGGATTATTTTTCTAATAATAATAATAATAATAATAATAAATAAGATAAATGATCCTATAAAACCCTCTCCCACCTATGTGTGTAAGACCCCAAAAGATCACTATTAAATTTGTCACAGATTTATAAAAAAATCAAGTCCCATACCCATGTGATAATTTTTTTAGAAATCCGTACCAACTTTAATAATAATCATTTTTAGTTTTACTCATATGAATGTAAGAAGGTCCTATAAGATCATTATTCTAATAATAATAATAATTATTATTATTATTATTATTATGGTTGTCGTTGTTGTGGTTAATTGACTCATGTGGGTTGGCTTTGAAATTCTTAATGTAATGAGTCCAAAGTGGTGAAATTTCTTGTGGTCTTCCGCCGGATACTTGAGATCCGCAGGCTTACTATTGAATTATAATGTCAATTTTTTTAGACAGCAACATTAGTGATAATAATAATATTGTTGTTATGATTAGTAGAGGCTCATATCATACTTGTATCCAAACAGCACCACCACCCAGTAAAGTGAGGAGATTTTTATGCATAAAGTGTAAGCGCAAGGATGGGACGCTCGAACCTTAAAAGCGACATAACATGAATAGAATCAAAGGTTGGAGATTAATTCGTTTTAATTAAAAGAATAAATAAAACTTTACAACGTCTCACTCCTTTGGCCTATTGTGGGATGAAATGCATGCACTCCCACACCCATACGATCACCTGCTCTGCTGCTGCACACAAATATACCGCTTTCAGCGAGAGAGAGAGAGAGAGAGAGGTGGGTGGTTTGCCATTGCATTTTAGAGAGAGAGAGGTGGGTGGTTTGCAATCGCATTTTAGAGAGAGAGAGGTGGGTGGAAAACCATTGCATTTTAGAGGGAGAGAGTGAGAGTGTTCTTGCTTTTTCCTTCTTTTTTTTTTTGAAAATTTTCACTCTTTAATCACAGACACAGATAGAGGTGGGATGGGATGGTTTTCTATTCCATTTCTTTGTTTGTGGAGAGAGAGAGAGTGTGGCCAGATAGTTTTTGAACTTTTCCCGGAAAAGTTTGTATGAGGTTGAGGTTCTAAACAATCGCACTAAGGCACACCTCAAAAATTCACTAGAAGGAGTTGTTTCAATGTCGAAAATCCCTCAAATCCGATCATCTCAATCTTGAGATAATGGAAGTGAAAAAAAAAAAAGACTTCAAATCTCGAATTTAGTGTTTTTTATAATGCATTATCTAAATCATCGATTTTCAATATTTTCAAGTATTCGTAGATCTACTTGATCTACACTATTTTTGAAGCTTTAGATTTTATAATTAGAGATGGAAATATATTTTCAGGCGATCATAAAGTTTTTTGTTCTACAACATCTTTTAACATTATTTAAAGGTGTGCCTTACTGTGATTGTTTAGGGCCTCAACCTTATACAAATTACACCTTTTAATAATTAATAAAGTCTGATTTTATATAGCTGATTTATATGGGAAAGGTTTCTATACTTCCTCTACAACATAGAAGTTTTATACTTCTTCTACCAACCAGCCGTCCAATTTTGATCAAGAGAGCTACTTACCATTTGATCTTAGATTCGACGTCTCAAAGTATTTTATTTTTATACAAATTGTATGAATATGAAATTTCAGTCATCTTTTCATTGGGGCACACCTATAAAAAATATTAAAAATAAATTTTCGATAAAATATAATGACCAAAATACCCCTTGAATCTTTCAAAAGTATTTTGGTCATTTTATTTTATTGGAAATATTTTTTTAACATTTTTCGCTAGTACGAGTTTAATAGAGGATTGGACATCAAAAATTTGGTGCCAAAATAGTTGATAGAAATAAATGAAAAATAAAATAATGTAGAGGCGTGACATTGTGATTGGGGCATTTTTAGCCCTCCATTCAGAATGAACGGTTGGATAAGGAGAAATATATCAAAAATAATTTATAAAAAAAAAATAAAAAATAAAATAATGTAGAGACGTGACATTGTGATTGGGGCATTCTTAGCTCTCCCTTCAGAATGAATGGTTGGATAAGGAGAAATGTGTAAGTTTTACGTTGAAGGGAAAGCATAAAAAGCTTGGTCGATTTATATATGAGGGCTGTTTCGGCACGTTTTAATCGATAAAAGTCCTCAAACTAAAAATCAGGCGGTAGTGCTGCCATTTTCATTTCAGAGGCCACGCCACATGCTATTCCAACTGAGGCTGACAATAGGTCCGGAGGGCCGGCCCGTAAAAACTAGGGTCTTCATTGCCAAAATGTGGCCCTCAAGCTGAGTCAGGCTTGGGCCACCACAGCCCGTGAGGGGCTTGGGCCACTGCTGACCTGGCTTGAGCTGGCATTAGAAGGACCAGGAGCGGGTCCGGCCTAGGGCCTGCCCATTGCCAAACCTACTCCAGTTGTCATTAACCAAAAAATGGATAGTTGCGATTTATTTTTCCAAATGTAGGGTTCATATTCAAGAGAAAAGACAATGGCTTCTTAAGATGAAGGAGCCATGCGATAATCACCATCCAATCGATGATGATGAGTTAGAGGTCAGTTCCAATTCTTATCTTGGTGGAACCCTGTACTTGATCACCAGTTATACTATTCCCACAGGTTTTAATATAGGGTAAGCTTTCTAGGTTTTCCCTACAACATATTTCGCTTATCCAACCCTCCATTTTTTAATGGAGGGTTAAGATTGTCTCAATTATAATGTCATCTCTATATATTATTTTATTTTTAATTTTTTTTTTCTATCAACTTTTTTGACACCAAATTTTGGTCATCCATTCTTATATTAAACTCGCACTAACGAAAAATCTAAAACAAATATTTCCAATGAAATAAAATGATTAAAATACCCCTGAAAGTTTTTAAAGGATATTTTGGTCATTATTTTATCGGAAAATTATTGTTAATATTTTTTATAGGTGCACCTCAATAAAAAGATGACATGTACCAAATTTCATATTAAAAAAACTAAAACTAAAATACTTTGAGATGTCGGATCTAAGATCAAACAGTGAGTGACTCTCTTGATAAAAAATAGACAGCTGGATGGTAGGGGGAACATAAAACGTCCAGGCTGTAGGGGAACGTAGAAACATTTCTCTTTAATATAAGCTAGATACTTGGAAAAGTACATTTTTATTCAAGGGTTGGGGAACCTTGATCAAAGCAACTCTTTTAAACAAACCAGTACATTGCTTCTCTTTGTATAGGGTACGACTTTCAATCAAATTCGTGGAAAAAATGATGAGGAATTTTTTATGGAGCGGCTCAGGTGACTAAGCTAAATTCAGTTTGGTAAGGGTAAAAGTTTGCTTACCATAGAATGAAGGATGTCATGGTATTCGAAGACTTAAAAACAATGAACACGGCTTTGCTGAGAAAATAGTAGTGGAGGCTAAGCTAGAGTGATTCACAATTATCGCAGCAAATATGGTATTTGTAAAATATGGAGTGGACCTAGATTTCCTCATCCCAGAAAGCTATTTCAAAATGCCTATGCTTTTGTGGTTTGGAAAGGAAACAATTAAGTAAAAAACCTATTTATCACTCATGCTGGATTCTTGGTTGGTGATGGTCATAAGAAAAAAAATTTGGTCTTCCAAATGGTTTGGAAATTCACCTCTGAAGTTTCAATACCCTAAGCTTTACAATAGAGCTGTGAACAAGAATACACCCATTTGTGATATGGTGAATGGTGAAGGCAAAAAGAGCTATTTAGAATATAACTCTCAATATCATAAGGGTAGATGTTGTTATTAAACACCCATTTGTATCAGTAATGGAAGCTCTCCGCTCCTATTTTTATTACCCCAAAGGCATCTTCTTTGTGAAATCCTGGTATGCTCTTCTAGCCATAGACAGATATGTAGACAACAGAAGCACAAAATTCTGGTCCATCAAAGCACCCATAAGAGTTGAGGCATTCCTTTGGCTTTTGGAACATGATCGAACACTTTCAATTGAGGAAAAGGGGGGTAAAAGTTACAAATGTTTGTACTATGCCAACATGATGCTGAAACAAACTCCCATCTTTTCCTTACTTATCGTTATGAATCGGCCATTTGGGACTAGAATAAGAATCTATCTTCTTGGCAATGGCCTTTACATAGAAGGATTCAGGATTTCTTTTATCAGAGCCTCAACTGACCATTTCCAAAAACTGGTAAACATTTGTAGAGAGTAACAGTGGCTGCGATCTGCTGGAATTTACGGAAAGAGAGGAATACAAGAATTTTTCAGGATACAGGTAGAGGGGTTCAACAAGTTATCCACTGTACCTCTGTCCATATTGTTCTATGGGCAAAAGCTTTACCAGAAGTCAGAGATACTCCTAAGGAATTCTTCTACAATAAGTTTAGTAACTTAATGTTGCGAACTTAAGGCCAAAATACTAAAAAAGTTCCACTTGGTGACCATCTCAGATGGGGTAGTATAATCTCAGTTTTGATGAAAGTGTGAGGGTGATGCAAATAAAAATTGGTTATGGAGGATTATTAGAGATAATTATGGAAACATTATATGGACATACAAGGGATCCTTGCAGATATATAATATTAACCAGGCTGAGCTACAAGCTTTGAAGGAAGGGATATTGAAGCTCACAACAGATCATAGGTGCATTATAATGGAAGGTGATTCAGCTAATGTAATCACCTAGTGTAAGGATCAATCAACCATTCCCTGAATTTGGGTTCCATTGATCAACCAAATCTCTATGTACCTGTAAGAGAAACGTGTGGTGTTTCAGCATGTTAACTGAGAAAGGAACTCAGAAGCTGATGAACTAGCAAAGTAGGCCATGCATACAACAGGAACCAATTACAACTCGAATGCTTTGTTACTCTTTAATCAACCTTTTCAATTTCTCTTGCTTTTCTTTTTTACCTCGTCATTCTTTTAATCTTTACTGACCTTTCTCTTCTTGTAAGCTTTCCATCTTTTCTTTCTTTTTCCATTTCTGTTATCTTGTAATCCTCTTCATGTTCTCAATGAAAGGCTCACTTAACGTTAAAAATAAATAAATAAATAAATCTTGAATTTGAATTTCATTATGGGAAAAGTATTTGGTATGCTAGAGGATAATTTGAATTTGATTATGGGAAAAGTATTTGATGTGCCAGAGGATGCAGTCGTTGGACTGTATCACTGAAATAAAAAGACGAAAGTCTGTTGAAGCCATTTGCAGCAAAAATGATGCGTTCGTAAAAAGAGTAACATAAGCTGCACAAATGTTAAAAAAGAAATAAATCAATTTTAAATTTCATATATTTCAGATTCACGATCACCATGGTCAATGCATAATAATTTGAATTCAAAATCTATTTCCAAGGTGAATTTTGGAGAGGAAATATATATACATAGATGAGTCGGCTCACTCATTAAGACTGAAATCTTCACTTTATATATATATATATTTGAACGTTAACTTGAGAATTATATTGTTTAATAAGTAATCATCTTGTATATGGATTAAATTCCATTTGGACAAACGAAATTTTCTGAATACCATCAGGTTTTTCTTTGGCACCCATTTGAGAATTATAATATCCAAGCTTTGTCTGCCATTATTTTGTGGAGAGCTTATCTCTTACCTCCGAACATGGCCAAACAGAGAGAGAGAGAGGGGAGCCATTCATTCCAAGTAAGCTACAGGCAGATTCCATTGTGCCGACTTTGAATTTGAGCCCCAAAAAATTCAAACGACAAAATAGGAGAAGCATAACCAACAAAGTAAAAAAATGCAGACTAAACAGACCTATCAAGCGCTTCCATCCCTTGATGCCGTTTTCATCAATTTCAGTGTCCCCACACCAATATACTTCAAACAGAATCTCTCTCTCTCTCTCTCTCTCTCTCTCTCTCTCAGTGCTCTCTTTCAGTGCCCCCCACGTCAATGCACTTCAAACAAAATCTCTCTCTCAAGATTCATGCATCTCAGCTTTAGTCAGCAAGCAAGCAAGTGCAGCTCAACCAGTCCATTTCTTGTCAAAATTGGATTTTAAGTAACAAATTGCACCTCTCTCTCTCTATCTCTCTACTCTTAAAAAAAGAAATATAATGAGCACCAACTTGCAGATGCAAAATATGAATATAAAATTGGTTGCAGAAAGATCATGGGGCATGGCGTTAACAAGCACTAGTGGACCGGATCAAAGTCGCAAGCAGCACTCATGTACAACAAGAATACCAGGCCAACCACACACCCCACACTCACCAATCAAATAGAAAGCATGGCCCATTCCAACTGAAAGAGGCCATGCCCCGATCTTACGAGAGACCAACTTATGACACTATTTTTGGCTATATATAATTCAAGGTCGGATGCTATATTTTTTACATATAATTTTATGTGTGTAGAGACACATATACTTAATCAAAAGAGGGTGTCAGCATGTATGTGTGTGGAGTTAAGGTTTCTTGATAAAAATAGGGTGTTACGTTGTGATTGGTGGTAATGATTGGTGTTTATGGACTTGCCCCCTCTTGGTTCGGGTCAAGTTACTCGACTAAGTTCAAGTGGACTTGCCTGAGCTGGCCAAAATTTCTAGATAATTTTTTTTAAAAATTAAAAGAAGGAAATTTTTAAAAATAAATAGTAATAAAAGTAAAAACCAAATGTGATTATAAAATTTAAAAGTCCAAATACGCTTAAAAAAATATAAAAAATAAATTTATTGTTAGCGACTTTGGCAGAAAAACACTCACTTTCTTTGTAAAAAAAAAGTCTAAATCATGTACAAAATTTTTATAGAATCCCACATTTTTTTAAAAATTTGTTTTTGAAAATTTTTATGCACCCCAAGTTGTACACACAACACGGGCTCACTCAGCTTCGCCCATAGGCCGAGTTTCTCGCGCAAGTCCAAGTGGACTTGGGTCCCATAATACTGTTGATTATTGGCATAATAGAATATTCAAATTTTTTGGTTCATATATTCACCCTTCAGTTTGTTGGTAAAAGAAATTCAAAACAGATCTTGCTTGATGACTAGGTAATTGCCAAAACCTAATATATTTGGTGGGTTAGAAAAATAACAGCTATACGCCGAAATAACACAAATAAAATTACATATAAGGAAGAACTTAAGTACATTGTGATTCTTTAATTAACTAGTGAGAGTTAACTTGGGTGAATTTTTATTTGATGGTTGGGAAAAATAACTATAAAAAAGCACCTGTCGACCCAATAGAAAAGAGAAGGCATAGAGATCTTAAATGAGCAATCCTAGTAATAAGGGTGAGGTTTTCATAAGATTGCAATGAAAGTAGGTGCACCTCCAAACTCTATAATTTTGGTGTCAAAACTTTTAGAATAGGCCGACAATTTATTTTCATCTCTAATTATAAAATTGTAAACTTCAAAAATATTTCAAATTAAACAGACTTATAAAGGCATGAAAATCTTAAAAATAGACGGTCTTGATAATATGTTGCAACATGTACTATTTTTAAAACTTGAAATCTTTTTTTTTCTCCATATCCATACATCTCGATGTCGAGATGATCAATTAAATGGTTTTCCAATGTCAAAATATACTTTTCCGATAAATTAATTTTACAATTGACTACGTCAACCTTATATAATTTTTTCCTAATAATAAAGAGGGCAACATGCTTAAGTTGTGGTTTCATGATGCAATTGCAACTTTTATTTATTTATTTTTTTGGGTAATTTAGTGGGGAATACAGGCGCCTACCTATTTTTTCAGATAGATTAAGGAGTTAGTTATGAAAAAGCTTTCCATGTTCCCCTTACAACATAGAAGTTCTATCCTCCCTCTACCATCCAACCGTCTTTTTTTTATCAAGAGAGTCACTCACCGTTTGATTTTAGATCCGACGTATCAAAGTATTTTATTTTTAGTTTTTTTAATATAATTTTTCTGAATGTGAAATTTGGTATGTGCAATCTTCTCATTGGGGTGCACCTATAAAAAATAGTAACAATAATTTTTCGATAAAAAATAATGACCAAAATATCCCTTAAAGCTTTCAGAAGTATTTTGGTCATTTTATTTTATTGAAAATATTTTTTTATATTTTTCACTAGTGCGAGTTTAATAGAAGAATGAATGTCCAAAATTTGGTTTCAAAAAAGTTTATAGAAACAAAATTAAAAATAAAAAAGTGTAAAAACGTGACATTGTGATTGAGACAATCTTAACCCTCCATCCAAATATGGACGGTTAAATAAAAGGAGGGATAGAACTTGTAGGGAAACATAGAAAGCTTTCCTATTATATATGCTCCTCACTTCTAACCATATTTCAGGATTGACAATCTGAGCCGGTTTCTCTGGCAATATATAATCCTTTTTTTTCGAGAAACCTCTGTCAATATATAATAGCTTCGTCGTCTCATCTCCCTCCTTTTCTCAATGCTAGATTTCCGAAAGGTGGGTGCCGTCAAAGTATATACAATTAGATCTGAAATGAAATTACAAAGGCCCCCCATCACGGGCAGATGGGTTGTCAATTTCTTTACTTTTAACCGCTTGCATCAAGAGAAGAATCTTTTTTCATATGCAAAAACCAGACCTTTAATTTTTTAGGGTGTGGTTTGTACAAGGTTGTGACCTTAAATAATCCAAATAAGGTGCACCTCCAAATTTTATCGTGTAATTTTGATGTAAAATATTCTTAAGATGGTCTTATAATCCATTTTTATATCTAATTATAATTTTCTGAACTCCACAAATAATTCAAATAAAATAGATCTATAAACATATAGAAATCTTGTAAATACACTGTCTAAATAACATGTTACAAGATGTACTATTTTTGAGACTCAAAATCTCTATTTTTTCACATATTCATACAACATAATGTAAAAATATCAATTGGAGTGTTTCCAACATCAAAACAACCATTTCCAATAGATTTTTGAGATACACCTTAATTCTACATTTTAATGTTGCAACCTTTTATAAACATTTTCCCTGTTTTTAACAGAATGCAATAGTATTGATCTCTCCCTCAGACACAGACAATGGAGCCCTTCATTTTCCTATGATGTGATTGCTAATAATAGCATAAGTTAAAACCTTGGGAATGGCAAACTGCTGCTTATTTTTCACCGCTGCTTTTGGTCTCATCCTAAAAAAAATAGTAAGATCTCAAATGGGCATTGCTACTGCTTTTGGCCTCTTCTTAAAAGAAACACTAAGCTTTTCATATTTTCTTCTTTCACACATCTCAAATGCAAATGTCCAGTGAGTAGAATGAGACACCCCACTATCAAGGAATCAGGGAAAGGGTGGCTCCAATTAGTCTTAGCACCCATTTGCACAGAGTATGAATATACCTAAATGTATTATAACTCATAACAAACCCAGTTGAGAGTGAATCTCGATCCGTGCTCAATTCCACAGACGCATTTGCGTTGGGTTCGAAGCCTACCTAAACTTTACAATCATGCCACCTAGATATATAATATTTCTCAAAAACCCAATGATTAAAGCATCAGTGACTCGGGCTCAGACTAGCCCAAGTCACTTGGACATGGCAGAGTGTCAGGTCCAGACAAGAGACACTGAGACTTGGGTGATTCTCACTTATCACAGCCCCTGTGTTTTCTCCAGAGACTCAGCTGAGTCAGACCACCCACTCAGCTGAGTCGTGGCTGAGTCAGGCATGAAATCCCACCAAATCTGGTCCCTAGTCCAGGCTTTTAATCACTGATTAAACCCATCAGGAAGTATCCCATAACGAGTAAAGTCTATCACCATTTGGCAATGGTGAGATGGTATTCACCTAAAAAACAAAAAAAACAGAAGATAGAGAAAAAGAAAGACCCTATCCTCCAATTATTCACAACCATGTCTGCTAAAAGAAACAAACCCCTTATCCCCTCCCTTATCCATCACAAAGCAACATTCAATTACTTCTGTTTCTAAATTCTGTCGCTAAGTAGCAGCCAATGGAAAACGATCGTCACCAAGCAGCAAGCCATTTCGAACCATCGACCATTGCCCATATTATCCCTTTTTGTCTCATACTAGCAACTCAATAATGCAGATGCATCAGATTGGGTACTGAACTTTCTCTACCATGCTTTCTCATCCTTAATAAAGCTATCCTCCACCAAAATACCATATTGACTTCTTCCTATGGGTATTTTCTTTATCTGTATCATGAAAACCAGGTGAGGTAATCAATATCTCGTTAAATACATGTAGTCCTTTCTGCAAATCATGCCAAAAAAGGATGAAGAAATTTGTACCACTAGTTGCAAAAGCATAAAACTCAATAATGTAAGAAAATCTCTCTTAAAGCTGTCTTCCATGACAATGAAGCTTTGCATTCTCTCTAGAGGAAAGTTTCATCATTTCTCATCTATCATAAAAAAAGTCCCCTTTCTTCATTGCAAAATCCTGTCTAATCCAATCAAAAGAATCCGAAGGGAAATTATAGTTCTCAAGGATGACCACCCCAAGAACAGTTGGATTATCTGCAATAACTGCATCCAAGTGAGAGAAACAGCATCCACTTAATCCATCACAAAAGAACACTTAGATTAAAAATAACTCATGCATGAACTAGCAGGCATAGAGATAAGGCTTCAACCTAAATCCTCAATTTGGTTCACAACCACAACTCTTCCAATTGAAATCGTTATTCCAATTTGCCAAAAAAATCCTGCGTTTTACCATGGAATATTCTAAGCCCTGACAAAACATTTATGCTGAACAAAATATTTATGCTGTAACCCATATGCATCTAAATTCAATATGTTAACATATAGATACAACATAATGCACAAATTCCAAGATGTCCAGAGGTTCATAACTTCATAATCTGAACTGACCTCCTCCAAAAAGTCTATGAAAAAAATATTAATGTAATGTGCTTCCATGAATATATGCAAACAACTTAATATATACATCTCTCATAGTCATTTGTCACCATCAGAATTTGGATCTCTTATTAGGCTTATTGTTATTCCTCCCATCCCAAGCACTAGCCCAGAAGAAGAGTGACATCCAAAGGAAAGTAGCCAAAAATATCTGCACCCCATCCTGGATTCTCTGGAGTTTCGCTTCAAGACCTGTTTCAGCATTGAAAGGAAATTAAAATAGAAATAAGTAATAAACACAATAAAAGTTAAACCAAACAATACTGAAATAATATTCAATTAAAGAAACAATATTCTGTATTATTATTCTTATATTTATACTTTGATATTTGATTATTTGATGTGAATTTTGATAAAATATAAATATTAAATAAAATACAAACATTAAAATATAATTAAAAAAAACAAACAAACCAGCTAAGGTTCGAACAGGTTTTACATGAAGAAATTTTTGTTCGGCATGTTCTATTCGATACTTATCGGTGTTTTAAAATGCGGGATGCGGCCAAAGGCGGTGAGGGGGCCGATGCGGTGATGCGGCTCGATGCGGTCCGGATGCGGGTGCATTGCGACGATGCGATCAAAAAATATAAAAAATTCTAAAAAATCTAAAAAAATAGGTTAATGCATAGAAAAAAATATAGAGGTGATATATGTGACAGTAGGCATTGTAGTTTAATGATTAACTCCAAAAATATTAGCTCTCGGAGATTCTATATCCACTA
This sequence comes from Amborella trichopoda, assembly GCF_000471905.2. The sequence continues at coordinate 329,460 of NW_006498085.1, forward strand.
TCCCCTGATAAAAACTAGAAACTTGAAACTAGCTTTATAAAACATTCAACAATCAACAACCATAAGCACAAATTCACCTAAACTTTGAAGCAGTGCTCGATTTCTTCACGGCCTTTGAAACCCCCAATTTCTTGTCACAAATTCACCTAAACTTCCCCAAATCAACAACCAAAAGGTTCAAATCAAGATCCAATTATCAAACAATCCCCAAATCCAAGATCTCGATGAAAAACAATTTTCGCCTTTTTTTTTTTGCTCGATTTGATCCCAAAAAAGCCATGAAAGTGGCTGCAAATGCTTGTTTAGGGGGTTTAATACCCCCCAACTATTTCCCCCAATTTTTTATGGTCAAAAAGACCATTTTGCCCATCCCCGAGCGGCACAATTGAAAATAACATCACGGAACAGTATGCGGCCAGATGCGCTATGCGGCTCTGATGCAGCGCATATGCACCCGCATACCTCCAAACCGCATATGCGGTCTTTTCCGATGCGGTGCCCACCGCATATTGCCTAATGCGGTCGCATATGCGGCAATGCGGCCGCATTTTAAAACGCTGATACTGATAGGAGAAGAACCCGAATCGGTATTGTCAAAAACAAGAAGAGCGGAAGCAGGAACCATTCAAGATGATACGGATCAAACTGTTCTTCTTGTGCCAAAGATCTTACCATTTCCAGAGAACTGGAGCTACATCTCCTTTCCATTTCCATTCAAGAGTTCTTAGTGTTTTCACACCCTTTTGAGACCTCGAAAAATGGACTCATTCCTTTTTTTAGGAACACATACAAATTTTGTCTCTGTACGACATGTATTTCTATTACATTAAGTAGTTAACAAAACTGAAGGAGGATCCGCAGGTCAAAAGAAGTAAATATTGGAATGAGTTTTTCTTCCCATGTATTTGTTAGCGGTATAACTCACCGCTAATCCCACTTAGCTTTTAGTAGTAAAAAAAAAAGGTATCGCTCTAGTAGGGTAAGCATTCTTTTGCTTAGCGGTTGCGATAAAAGAATAAAAAAAATAGTGAATTAATCTTCTATTGTAAAAAAATATTCTATTTACTTGAATGTAATACAAAAATATTGAATATCAGATCCCAACACATAAGATTGATACGTTCATCGAAGAAGAGGTTGAAACCAGCATCCCAGAGGAGGACGTCATGATGGTGCACTACAGGTATGGATCAGATCCCACATGTCTGATCCAACCTGTCTCACAGAGTAGAATGAATTGGGAGTCCATCCCTTTAACCATGGAGGCTGCTAGGGGCATATCCGTGTCCTCGTCCTCCTTTGATCAGGTCCGTTGAGGGAGAGAACAGGTACCCGAGTGAATAAGGTATTGAATGGTTATATTCTATAAACAGTATGTATATCATGGATAAGAAAGAAATTCACAAACTGACACAAAGGATTCAATCTTTTTTTCTATGTAAGAAGTTACGATCAGCCAGGCAGCCAGCTAAGCTAAGTCTATGTAAGGAGCACATATGAGCGGGCGGGGGGAAGACGTAGGGCTCACACTAGACTAGTACGTGAAGGACCCCCTAGCCCTAGGGCCTTTCTTCAGTTGTGGCCCACATGGTCCGGGGATAAAAGAAAGGGACGGGGGAGAAAAGAGGGAGGCCTTAGAATTCTACACTGGCATGGCGCTGCTGGATGCTTCTAAGAGGAATAGATTTCCTTAGTCTTAGTCTTGTTAGTCTTCTTTTCTTGCCCGGGCTGTTAAGTGCTTGCTGGTTACACTACCCGGAGCGAAGCGCAGCGGAGGGCTTGACTTGAAGTATTCACTTGAAATGGCATCTTAAGTTTGATTGAGGTACTAGTTCCTTTTGGTTACTCGACCAGCTTCAACCTTAGTGACTGCTCCTCTTCGGCTTCAGTTGAGTTCCACCCGACCCGAAGAGCTACTCTCCCGTGGACGAGTGAGTGAGCTACTTCTCCCGACCTTGCTCTTGCTGACCAAGCTACCCTTGCCTTCCGGGTGAGCTCCATGGGGAAAGTTTATGCCATGTATGATATATAAAAGAAAGGATATAACACATAAGAAGTTTAGTATTAGGAATGTCATCTTTATCATATGACGTGAGGATGTAATATATATGATATCCCCATAAGAGAATTGGTGTTATTACGAAATCATGGCAAATTTGGCCATGGATATTGTAATATGTGACCTATGAAAAGAATATAGGATATAATACATGAATATGTGACATAGCTAAAATAGAAATAAATAAAATATTAAAAGGTGCCATTTCAATAAGGATACTCACTTATGTTGTTATTATCTTGGGAAGAGCATATGTAAATTTGCCATCCACCCCCATGATACCAAATCCTAGAAATTGATATAGCTTGCATGTAACCATTTGGGTTACATTGTTTCACCATGACATTTACTAGTGATGTACGGTCACTATAGGATCCCTTTCCTTGGAGATTGGTTGGCAAATTCTCCACCTCCATAGGTGAGTGATTCACAATTATTTTGAAGGCAATCACGTCACTACAATAATTCTTCTTTCTAACTTGTGTGCATGGCATATTGGCATAAAGAGAAAGTCACCTCATTAAAACTCTTAGGGGTTCAGCATCATTTTCTGAATCTCTTTGGAATCCTTCGCTTTCTACTTTTAGACATGCTGCCTCTTAACCATTAATTATGGCACCTGGAGATTGACAGAAATGGCAGTAGTAATGTAGGTCCTAGAGCAATAAAACTGCTGGAGGCAGACTGCATTAATATGATCATTACATAGGTTCATTGAAGGAGATGTTTTGGATGGATGAGCTTGGAAAATCATTTGAGGCACTGGAGAGGATAATTTGAGGCGATGAATATTTGCTGCAAATGGCCAGGTTGCCATGTCTATACAAAGGATAAACCATGTATAGACTTGGAGGTTTCATTTTGGACCAGTAGGTGAGTTTAAGGACACTTGTTGACTTTGATTAGCATCACAGACTCCATGAAAGACAAAGCTAAAGCTCTCCTCTCTAGCATCAGGATCTTTGTTGGACAGAATTCACATAATGTGATTAGTTGGGCAAGCATGGTTCGCCCTTTTCCCATGAGTATACATCGAAGATTCAGACAGCTAGATCCAAGGATATCTCATGTCCACTATGTCCATAAGCCAAGGGATTTGTTGCTTGCCTCAAAATGATATATTGAGTGTGTTTGAGCGTCTGGAATCCTTTTTCCTTCATGTGTTTGAATGTGAACTTTCCGATCTGTGTGCGTATGCATGTTGGGCGTTGTGAGCGTGTGTGCGTACGCATGTACATGCACGAGAAAAGATTACATACTTCCCAAGTTCCAGATGCCCACACTTCGCCACTCTTTCAAAAACCATCTCAAGGGGATTTACTTGACCCCAAATTTAATAGATAGCCTCAAAATCACCTGACGAACAATTTTAAAAAAATTGTTTTCTTAAGCTCTCGAACCCTCGATCATTATCATCATCATCATCATAGCCTTTTCCCAATTAATCTCTCAAACCCTAGATCAGACCATCAAAATTGATGGCACATGTAACTGCATTTTCTCTCTCCACAACAAACATTTTCTAGGGATTTTTCTTCACTTTCAATTTTCACAAGCTTGCTTGTTAAGATCAAGAGAGCCTGTGTGCAAAATTTGAGTTTAACCAAGAACCCCTAAAATGGTGTTTTGATGGGTGGCAAACCATTGCGGTGCATGTATTAGTTTGGGCGACTACAATGTCACACTAGGGTATCTTTCTACAATGTCCAAGTCCTCAATTTTTACCACGTTAGGGACATTTGTTTCATCCCAAAATTTGCACGCACATTCCTTTCATCACGGCCAACAATAAAAGAGAAGTCCTTTTCCTAAACACAATTAATGTAGTATTAGATCGAATAGTAAGATGAGGAAGCCAAACATTGCTTATAAATAATTCAATCATATATCCAGTAGAAAATGCCCATATTAGGGACCACGAGGGAAAATAAAACATATAGCAGTTTAGACCTTAACATAAGCTCCCCATTTCTTCTTAGCAGTCCATCTAACATATACATAGGGAAGCCAATGAATTGGTCAATATTCTCCAGCTCATCATGGGGCATTGCAGATGGACGAGTAAGTGTATCTCCCTCCCATCTAACCAATGTTCCAAAAAAAGGCCCACCTAACGCCTAGGCGGGCCAGGGGGGCCTGGGCGCATTGCCCCAGGCCTAGGTGCACAAAGGCGGCTGCCTAGGTGCTGCACCCTGCCCAAGGTCGAAAATGCCCCGCGTTGAGGGCATCTTGTTTTTTGTTTTTTTAAAGTTATGTAAATGAAGGGGTCTAGGTTCATATCCAACCTAAACCCCATTTGAACCATTTTTAAAGAGAGAAACCTCGAAAAACTTGTATTTTGAACCCCATTTGAACCATTTTTAAAAAAAGAAACCTCGAAAAACTTGTATTTTGTGATTTTGATAGGATCGAAGGGTTTTTTAAAGTTACAAGAAATTGATCAAACATCACCCATTGAGATTAGATTTAGTTTTGGAGTTTTTTTATGAGATTAGATTTAGTTTTGGAGTTTTTTTAGGACTATTAGAGGGTTTTTTAGAATATTTTCCCATTTTTACTGTAGGTAAGGTCTATGGAGTGTATGGAGTTTGGATTATGGTATGGACTATGGAGTATGGTCTATAGGTTTAAACTTTGAACTTTGATTTTTGAATTTGAAATGTATGGAATTATGGACTAATGGACTATGGGTGGACTTTATATTATGTCTTATTAATGTGTTATATGTCTCAATATGTATTTTTTAAGTTTTCCAAAAAATCCGACTCTAAAACAGTTAGACAGTTATATATCTCATGTCGAGGAGAGGAAACTCCCTTTCCAACCGGCTAACTTGCGGTCAAATTTATCAACGAAAGGGCCCAAGTGATTACGTTTAGGCTTACCCAGTGTTTAAAAAAGCGAATCGGTAACACGTATCGGTCACACCCATACTCGTGTCAGATCAATGGATCGGATAGGAGAATCGGCCGAATCGGCAATTTTTGTCCCGAATTTTTTCCAAAAATCACTATAAATCTCTAAAATTAGTGTTCTTTTAGTTTCTAAAAGAAATTAGGAATGGTGCATTATAGACTTTCATTACATTCTAAAAATATCTGAATATTGAGATGTTGTTTTCTTTTTTGGATGTCTATATAAATATTAACTATAATATAGTATTATAATATGAAAAAAGTTTATATAAAGCCGAGGCTCCAAACAATCAAATTAGAGCACACCTCAAAAATTTCACTAGAAGAGGTTGTTTTGATGCCTAAATATCCTCAAATTGATCATCTCTACATCAAGTTGCATGGACAGGAGAAAAAAAATGGATTTCAAGTTTTGGAAATAATGCATCTTGTAATGTATTTTTGGACCGTCAATTTTCAAGATTTTCAAGTTTTCATAGATCAACTCAAGCTACACTATTATTGAAGCTTTAAATTTTATAATTAGAGATGGAAATATATTTTAAGGTTGCCACAAAGATTTCCAATATTGAAACCACATTTCTCGACACTATTTGAAGATGCGCTCTACTTTGATCGTTTAGAGCTTCGGCTCTATACAAACAGCACCATTATAATATTGCATCAAAATTATTTAAAAATATTAAAAAACAATTTCATATTATATTATAAGATTAAAAATAATAATTTCCGATATAAAGTGAAATTAGTATCACATCAAAGTATCAAATATTTATTAATTTGCTTTACTCACCCAAAATTATCACAACCTAACTAACTTCAATATTATATACTGAAATTGAAATTGTTGATTTATATTTTATAATTATTTTACTATACAAATAGAAACAAATCTAAAATGTCTTATAATATCATCTGATTTAAAAAATCACATTTACAACTATAAGGAAAAATAATACATTACATAATTTATAATACAAAAAAATTAATAAATAAAATACAAGATTTGGTTTCCAATATATACTTATTAATTATGATTTTATAATAATATTTGTCATTGAAATAAGAAAATCAAACATAGATGCCTAATGACAAGGCTATTTCAGGAATATGCTTAAGATCTCAATATTTTTTAAATTTAATCCAAAACATTTAGCATTTTTGAGGGAAGCATTAATTAATTATTAGCATTACGTTTCCTATGAAAGGTGGATCCCTAGTTCAATATCAATCCCCGTGTATCCATTATATTTTAATCATAGTACATCATTTTCCTCTTTTTTTTCATAAATTTGTTCTCGTCTCGCCACTATAGTGTAGACACCCACGAGTGGTTACCTTACCTATGCTACAAGATAATTTTCGTATGGTATAAGATAATCTAGAGCTAGATGGTGTGACACTTCGTTGAGCTAGTCAAACAAATGTGCTATGGAACAAGATAAGGAATGAGCTCGTCACTGAAACATCCCACATCAAAGAGATGTGGGAGGAAATGAGCAGATAAAATGAGGTGAGTACATGCAATTAATGAGCACGTGATGGGGGTGGTAGAGCTTCTGACAAGGCAACGTGGTGGGACCCTTTTTTAAACAATTTCACAATTCACAAAAAGTCAGAAATGAAAACCGTTTGATGCCATAAGGATCAGTGACGTGTCCGTTTTGTGATGTCATGACACCGATATGTGACATAATCATACCGGTACGCTGTGTCAAAACAGGCGAATTCCAATTTTTTAATAGATCCAGAACGGCTTAACTGATACCCGATTCCGAATTGGGCAGCGATTTTAAAACACTGGCCTTACTAGAATAGAGTGACAGACCCAAATAAGTGGGTGGCAAGGTATCAACACTACAACCCCACCTTTCAACGAAATCTACAGTGGTTTGTGCCTCAAGGACAACATATCATCTTTGTCTTGGCCATTTGGGCCTTAAAATGGTGGCCAACTCGAAACATTTGAGGAACAAGAGGAGGGAATTGACATGTTGGTCTGAGGTACCATAGAACAGGACGGTGTCATTGATGCATGGTAAGTGGAATATAACAAGGCCATCTTTTCCAGTTTTGAAGACTTCCAAAAGGCCGTGGCTGTACATCCTAGCCAACGATCTATTGGATACACGTGCAATGATTCCGCAAAGGAATAGGGAAAGAGGATCCCCTTGTCTTAGCCATCTGGGGGGAAGAAACCTTTGGGAGAGCCATTGATAAGGATGAAGAAGTATGGGTTAGAGATACAACCCCTAATCCACGACCTCCAACGACTCTCGAAGCCCATTCAGAGTAAGGTTTCGTCAAAGATGGCCCAATCGACATGGTCATAGGCCTTCTCCTGGTCTAGTTTTATTATGAGACCGAGGTTTTGGAGAGGGATTGAGAATGGATGCATTCGTGAGCCACCAAAGCTCCATCAAGGATTTAGCGATCCATTACAAAAGCTCCTTGTTTAGGTGAATAACCCAACAAAAACCTTCCATAGTCTAGCGGCTAGAATTTTCAGAAGAATTTTGCAAGAGTTGTTTATAAGGCTGATGGATCGAGGATCTTTATGCTCATCAACCCCTCTAACTTGGGAACTAGGGTGATGAATGTGGCACTCATGGCCTTGTGACCTTTCGTGAACTCTTTGAAAGAATGAGAAAATATCAATATGAAGGGATTCCCAGACTTGCTTGAAAAGGGCAATAAGAAAACCGCAGGACCTCGGGCCTAATCCTTGCCGAGATCTTTAATGGCTTGGATGATTTCGGCTTCAATAAAGGGGCATTCCAAAATTTGAAAAAACAGATCGGTGACATAGATCGGGCAACCCAAAAACCATGTTGGATTAGTGGATCAGCGATCTGGATTGGAGAATCGGTTGGATCGGCAAGATCCGGTACATAGTTGTTGGAGGTGAGAGCAGGATCGATTCAAGGAACTCTGAATCGCCATAGGGTGGAAGCTCCCTAAGATTAGGATCAACATTCATACATCGAACAAGTTAAGGAACTAGATCCTAGCATACCAGGGAGAGAGATCCCATGTCACTGGGATCAAGCTTTTGACTTGGGGGGGGCGGGTCTAAGCTCTAATATACAGAAAAGGATATCAATTAATAATATAGGAAAAAATTAGGATCATGCCAATGCCCGCTTGATCTATTATCATACATGTTAAGTAGTAAGCCCACCCCAAGATGAGTGTTCTCCTATTCCTACTTCCCCAAAGCCTCTGGTAGCATGGACGAGACAGCGACGGGTTCTTTGTCCCTGCGGGGATGGAGCGACAGAAGTATTGAGAATCCAATATAAGGTCACGGCGAGACGAGCCGTTTGTTCCGACCATGGAATAGGTGGAATAAATCACAAAATGGATTTTTGTTCAAGAATGAAATCTTATTGGAACTGTCCATGTCCGGTTCATCCTTCGGAACCATATCACATCCGGGATCTAATGAAATAGGATGAATTGAGACGGTATTTTGTAAATACGTAATTATCTTGAATATAAATGTTATAGTTATATTACCCCAATTTACTACAATAATACAATTTAATAATATCATAAAGTAGCTTACAACGACAATAAAATGTAGTTTTTTAATACCATAATCCTAGTATAGCACGATTTGATATGCACCCATTTAACATACTCTAAAGAAATGAATCTATAATATCAAGGAGAGGAACAATAGTTCAATTAATAGTAGCTCCTCTCCTTGGAGGGTTTCTACAAGTATGTAGTCTGAGATCCCATTTTAGATGGAGCGAGTCCCCTATTTCTCTAAACCCAACTCCCTCTAAGATCCTTTAGAGGAATCGCGGAATCGAGTTTCTAAGGTGGGACTGTGGCCTTACCCCAAAGGTTCCCACAACTAGAATCTCGTATTAAAAAAATTTCAAGAAATCACTAGAATTTCTTAAAAATCTAGTTTTTTAGGTTTCCAAAAAAATAATAGTATTGCTTTATAATTTGTCATTATTTTACGGAAAATACATAAATATTGAGAACATGTCTCATGTCTAAGTGTTCGCTATCCATTATGGTCCAAATAAGATTTAAAATGCAACTCACTAAAATAAAATGGATCTCCCTAACTCAAATTTTTATAGTTATAACCCTCACAACGAGCTATCATGTTTTCATTAAACCAAAATGGCAATTGGGGAAAAAGCTATGACCCTTCATTTATGCTTTCTAACCACACATGCTTTTGTTATTCTAAAGTTCTATTTTTTGGACAAAGTTTTTTAAAAACAACCTCAAATTTCATACGAGTTAAATCATTTCAAAAGCATGATTACAATTACAAAAAACTCCTCTCCACTACATGAGATTTGGCAAGCAAAAAGCATATGTTGGGAAATATATAGATTTAAATTGTAATAATTAGTGTTCGAAAAATCGAACCAGCCTTGGAAACCGGCCATGGGCTGGTTCTGAGTAACCAGTAAACCGGCCTAACCGGGCAAGTCTTGACCGGTCAAAAAAATGTTAAAAAAAATACAAAATAAATATAAAAAAATATGAAAAGTATATTTAAAGTATGATCAAATAAAGCACACCCTAATGAAGTTGAAAATTAGTGAAAAACATGAATTTTAAAAAATCGATTTGTGTTCAGGGGTATTTTTTATAAATTTCAAAAAAGATAGGAGAATGTAAAAATAAGTATTCATGGCCAAAACACTTTCCAATCTTTTCGAAAAATGATAAAAACATTTAAAAATGCATTACAGACAACTCCCTAATTTTTGGGGATTTTATATAATTTTTTTGAATTTTTTTAAAAATACCTGACTGGATCCCTCAAACCGGAACCAGACAATGGCCGGTTCCGATTTGAACCGGTCAATATTGCATTATTGGTAATAATTAATACGGACAAAATATAGAATTTGGAAACATAAATTTACTATCACATTTTAATGAAACTAGAAAAATAAATCAAAATAAATTTATTTTTGCAATGAGGAAAATGGATAGAGCAAGTTGAAAACAAACTTTAAAATGGGTGTATGGACAAAGGTGCCCTATGAACGAATATTATTTTGTCGCCTTTTTAATGTTCCATGCACTGTGCACTATTCCTACTCACGAGTGCACTGTGCACTATTCCTACTCACGAGTGCACTGTGCACTATTCCTACTCACTGTGCACTATTCCTACTCACTGTGCACTGTGCACTATTCCTACTCACTGTGCCCTGTGCCCTATGAACAAAGCATGTATAAGACGTTTAAACTCACGAGTTATGGTGTGAAGGTTAACCACCCGTCATGCTTATGCATGCGGGTTGGCCCACTGAGTGGTTGACGTCCTTCAAGTGATTAGCTCAACAACCTTTTGAGACGCTGTAAAGTATAAAATATAAAACGGGCCACCTCCCTTCATATTAAAAAATTTAAAACTTGCAAACCTTCAAAAAGAAAGGAAAAAATTCTAATTAAAATCAAACTTTGGCCAGTTTAGGATAGAGCCGCCTGGTTTTGCTCTGACAGAACCGGCCGGTTCATTAGAGAGCTGCCCAAGCCAGCCGGTTCAACGGGTGACCCGGCCAATTCTCGATATATGACGGGAACAAGATCAGCTGGAACGAAATCTTATAACCCGGTGATTCTGATCCAAATCAGCAATTTTAAAAACCTTGGAGCATTCTAACCAAGAGGCTTGGTCAGAAGGGATAGTTAGAAAGGCTAGCTCAGCCATCCAAGGTTTAGGGCCGACATGACATTAAAAACAATTGCTTGAAGAAATTGATGATAGCTAACTACACGAGATGTGGGTGATTTATGATAAAGTTTCCGGCATTGATATGGGTAATAGTGTTGTCTCTCATCAGCAGGAACCTCCTCGGAGGCTATGCTCCATTTTTTAGCACATCAATTTTCTGTGCAGCAGAATGCCACAGGTTATCTTCAAATTAATCTTTTGGGAGGCCAACTTACAAGCTCACCACCTAGAAAAAGGAGGAGCAAATCAAGGCCAAGGTGCAATGACCAATCTCTAAAGTTTTCTCTCTTCTCCTATTTCTTTGACTCTCATTCTCCCATCACTTAACCCTCTAATTTCTCCTTTTCATGAGACATTATTCAGCTTAGAAGACAATTTCTGCTTTCTTCCCGAGTCCCCATCCAGGCTCAAAAGCCCCAAAAAAAAAACAGAAAAAAAGGGGGAAAAAAAAAGGGGGGGGGACATTTCTCTGCGAGGTTCTTTTTATCTCTCATGCCACCACACCTTTAACACCCTACTCTCTCTGGGTTATTTCTCCAGTACCTCTTTTAACTTTATTTTGTCTCCTTTTAACCCTCTCTTATCTTCTATTCTCTTAACCCTCTCTTCTATGTCTCCCACCCCCCCCCTCTCTTATCTTCTCCCTCGCTAATAGTCACCTTTACGATCTTCTGAGATATTCTCTAAGCTACCTCTCTCATCTTCTTCCCCTAGTCTGAGAGTACATACGATTCTATAACCTCTCTCACCCTTCTCTTTTCTGCCCCAGGTACATCTCGAACGGAATGGTAACTCTAAGGAATGTTGTGTCACATGTTACCAAGGAATGTTGTGTCATAGGCTTGCTGTCCCTCACGACCTGTTGAGCAAGATCATCAACACTCAGCCCACAGGCTTACAACACTCTACTGCCTGACTCAGGATCACCACTACCCCAGTATCAGGCCCAGCAATGCTCTCCTCAAACTACCAGATCCTCAGGACGAGAGCCACTAAATTTCTCCCAACCAACACTCACTCTCTCCCTCTACCCCTAATCCCTCTCATACTTTCTATGGGAGGTAAAACTGTAATGTTGTCAGGCTTCAACTGCCCATAATTCTTCTTTCGCTGTAACAGAGTTCTCAGTAGTGACTTTTACTTAGCAATTTCTCCTCCCCCATGAGCAATTATGCTCTTTTTGCACTTTTTTAACGTAGTTTGAGCACGCAATATGTGGGATGCTGTCGGTAGATGTTTCTTCATGTAAATACTTCTTTCAATCAATTCAAAAGTTTAACATTCTCGAAAAAAAAAAGGTCGTGCTTTGTCTTGCCTTCTACAACTGGCTATTTTGTGGAAAAAGACAGTGTTTGGGTTTCTTAATTTGAGCCATTTCACTCTGAAGCGTTGGAACCTGTAAGTTTCTTCCTTATGAAAGATAGTCTGGTATTCAAACTTGAATTGGGCTCTCTCATTCTATTCAAATGCGTTAAGATTTCTCGTCCCTTCATGGATTTGAGGATGGCAACTTTCTGGGCGTGGAAATTGCCACGAATATGGGGACTCGAATTCCCTAGGGAATGTTTGAGGAGTTGCAGTTTACGTTGACATCAAAAGCCTAACCACACATTGACTAAAGGTGAGAAAGATTTCCACCAAGTGGGGATAAGATAAGCCAGGTCTGGTTCTTTAAACCAGTTAACTAAAAGCAGAAAGGTTTAGGTCCTCTGGAGATAGGCCGAGTATTGAGGAGTAAAGGGTTTATGGTCCAAGGGAGGTTTTGGAAGAGTAAAGGAGTGGGTTCTGGGGAAGTCAGCATCCCAAGCAAAGCAAATTAGATACCAGTCAACTTTAGAAAGCAAAGGGGTGAAGGAGTGGTTTGACCTAGTCAATGTTCGAAAATTCAACAGCCCTGCTGCCTAGGAAGCCAAATTACTAAACGCCTAGGCAGAACTTAAGCGGGGCACCTATGCGGCTTGCGTCTAGGTGCTACAGTCAAGGTGGCCGCTTAGGTGCCACTTCTATGCAGGTTGTTTAGGGTGGAAAATGCCCTCGGCTAGGATCAAAATTAGAAATTTTTTCCCCCCCTAAAAAAAGGCTAGGGGGGGGGGGGAAGGGTTTTGGGGGGTATTCTAAACGCCCACGAACCTAATCAATGGCTCTTAGAGAGATTAAAACTCTCTAAAAACCTCGAATCTGTGATTTATAGAAAGATCGATAAATTTGCGATTTTTTCAATTTCTTCCCAAAACAAAGGCAATAGTTCGTGGGTGGTTTTGGAGCTTCTAGTAGTCAATTTTGAGGACTTTTGGCAACCCAATAGATAAGATTTGTGCCGACGTCGATTTGATTTTGATATTTTTAAATCATTATCATATTTGACTAAGGGTTTTGATTATTTTTGCTATATGTTGTGAATGATTTGTTTTTTTCTTTTATTTTTTTTTATGATATATTTACAAGTTTGTAGTTGAAAGATTGAATTTTTTTATGATTAATTGAATATTTTCCCATTTCGATGATGAAATTGGGCATGTATCGAATTCTTTTATGAATAGTTTCCTCTTTTGTATAATGTGTCATGTTTTGATATTCTATTATTTTTCTGTTACTTTATTTAATAATTTAATTATGTTATATCTTAATTCTTACATATTATATCTTCATTTAAAACTTTGGGGGGGGGGTTTGGTTTTTGGTGAGGGTCCCCTGTTCTTGAGAGGGAGCCTAGTCGGCCAGGCCCTCAAAACACCTAGGCACCCGCATGCGCATTTTTTAAACATTGGACCTAGTAAAAGCCGCACCTTCAAGCAGGATGTCAATAAAGTGGTGTTTGGATATGAAATCTGAGAATTGGAGCATTATTTGGGTAACTTTGGAACTAGTATTCCTCTCAAGGGACCATCTTGTGATATTGAAATCTCCACCAAGACACCATCTTGATGGGGGCTTGGCAGTAACGGCATCTAATTTGTCCCAAAAGATGGCTCTTGAATTGTCAGCATTTGGGTTGTAAACTGTTGTGAACTTCCACGGTAGGCCGTCGGATGCCTTGGTTGGGGAGATGGTAATCTAGGAAGTGGGTGGTTAGGTCCTAGATTAGCTAGATACTACCTGAGACCCCATTGGCCACAAGAGAAAGCCACTAGCAGGGCCTAGAGCCCCAGACCTTGTGGGTATCAAAGAGGGGTGGGGCAGGCGTCTTGGTTTCGATGAGGGTAAGGACAGAGGAGTATTTATAGCAAAATTCTCAGGCTGAGCTACCTTTTAGGGGTCCATCTAGGCTCTGGACATTCCAAGTGAGAAGTTTCATGAGAAGGAGTCGAGGGGTTGGGCTCGCCTGGGAAGCTTGAGGGACAACGAAGTAGTTGTCAAGGGGGCCAAGGAAGGAGGGGATTTGCCTTGTCATATCAGACATCAGAGGTGAGATTTGAAAGTTCTCTATTGCTTTCTTGCTTACTTTTCATCTAGTATGGGCGTCAGCTTTTAGGAAAGCATCGATGTCTTTTTCTTTTAAGAGTGTTAATGAAAGCAACGATGCCTACTTCATGATCTTCACTTTGAAACCCCATGACTTTGAGCACTTAAACAAGGCCACCTCGGGTCTTGTCCAAGCCTACTACAAAACTAGAACCAATCAAAGGTGATGAAGTTAAGAACGACCCTGAGCTTGGTTAGGCGAGGGGAGTGGAAGGGCTGATGCATGGAAGGGGTTCGTAGCTTGAGTCAGTTTGAGTATGATGGTAGCTCCACACCTGAGGGGAGGGATCATAGTCATGCAGTGGAGAGTTACAGTCGAAACAGGGTCAAAAGGCCTCTGGGCCAAGGGCTTGGGGGGGGAAGGGAGCAAAAGAGTAAGTGAGAGGGTGCGGGAAAAAGGGAGAGGGGATAGAATGAGTCACAAGGGTTGGGGCCAATCCATTTGTTTTACCCATACTGCTTGATTAATTTCAAGATACCGATCCAAACATAGATGATCAATATTTGGAATAGTTACAAATGTGTAAAATGTTAAATAATGCATAGGCATTATGTTAAATTTCCCCTTTTTTAATTGATTAGTAAGAATGCTAATAGGAAATCATATCATCACTAACAAATAATGCTAATAAGATTGAATTCCTATCCTGAACTATCCCAATAACAATGATGATGATGATACTAATAAGAATGCCATCACCCACCAAAACAATTAATGTCACTCCATCCTCAATCCATAGATTTAGACTTCTACAGTTATGTCCCTCTTGACACCAATATGGCCGCATCTCAGAATCACATGACCTCCGTGGCAATCATACGGTAAAATTATACCAAGCAAAATTATACCTTAGCAATATTCCCACATCAAAAGAAAAAAAAAATCATAACCGATTTTAAAGTAATTATTCACATACAGTGGAAAAAGATCTTATGAGCCCATAGGCCTATTGAACAGTAAAGACCTGATGGACCAGATTGAAGGAGAGGCTCAACGAAGGACCAGGGTTGCAACTTAGAAATTTTTTCCCTGGAAATTTTAGTATCTGATGGACCCTACATTTTGCACACATAGGTGCATAATCTAACGCTTCAAATAAAAAATATTCTCTCAAAAAATATGGGTCTATGTACAGGTTTTTCTATAATATAGCATTCTAATGATGTTAGAAAACCCACTCCCAAAACTTCGAATATAAATACTTTTTATGTATATTGCATTATTTTGAAAATAGGGGTGACCGGGTGTGAGAAAATCACATTAAGATTCAAACTTCATTTGCAAAGAGAGTATGAAACTTACCTTAATTGCTGCCAAAAAAAAAAAATCCCTTCCAAATTTCTGACTATAAAATATCTATCATTTGGGTTGCTCTTGTTTTAAAGACATGGGTTTTGGAATTAATTCTAGAAACCATCCCAGAAAGTAGGAGAGAATCATGGCCTAGAGGATCTCACTAAAATTCAAAACTCTATGTGTGTGTGTGCGTGTGTTTTTAATGAGGGGGTGTGTTTATGTATCGTATTTCAAAGTTCAACGCATTTGTCACTTACATTTCTTATTTTCTGATTAATTATGACCCAATTTACAGTCCCTTGCACCAAGTACGAAGAAAAATGGGGATGAAAAAAGTTAGGGCGCATGAAAAATTCAGAACCTGAAAATTGATCTTCATTGTTTCCAAAGAGATCCTCAGAAGACTCTGATGAAGAAGAAGTATTCTTATCATCTTCTCCAATCGATTTCACGGCCACAAGACCACCCCCAAACCATAGAGGCCTTGAACAATGAATTCTGAGATACAAGACATGGCCATGGCCATCAAGTGTAGGAGACCTTTCTCTGCAACTTTTTGTGAGCCTTCTATTTGAGCCAAGGCCACTAAAAGAAGCAAAAGTAGAAAAACAGGTACAAGAGAGAGAAAAGATTTTATCTTTTGCAGAGGGAGAGAGAGTTTCAGAGGCTACACCTCCTGGTTTGAAACAAGCGAGGGAAGCCATTGCTGATTTTTGGTGAAAAAAAATGGGGTTTTAGTTTTATAAGGGGAGATTAGAAGCCACTCACTTGAATGGACGGTCATGATCAATCTTTCTCTCTCTAGAAACGCACGTGGCGCTTTAAAACAGTAACCAGCCGGCACTTTCTGCCCTAAATATCTCTCTCGAGAGAGAGAGAGACAGAGAGATTGACGTACTTGAAAAGATGGAATTTTTAAAACTAAACCTGCTCTGAATCCTTTTGGCGATGCTAAGAAAGTCGTTAATGATAGAACCCACTTGATTTCTTGAGGCATTTCGTGGCGCATCCAGAGCGAGAAACATCTCTAACATTGTCTCTAGTCCCTACTGGTACTCTAATTCTGTTTTTTCTCTCTCTAATTTAGGATTGCTTCTATTCGATATTGCTTAGCATTTTTTCACTGCGTCTTCTTTCTATTCTCTAGTGTCATTAATTCGCTAGGAAAATGGTTTTCTCTCACGAATTTAAGGGTCCTTGTATTGAATACTGGTTTGAAATGAATCTTCATTTCTTCGTTTTCACTAATTCATGAATTATGGGTAGGCTTGCTTGTTAGGAAAATGGCTCTCTCTCTTATTTAGGATTGATTTTATTGAATACTGGTATTGATTTTGGAACTCGGACGTCTTTCTATTATCTGTTTTGAATAATTCGTGAATGCTTCTTAGCAATAATTTAGGAGTGCTTTTTCTGAATAATAGTATGAAATTTTGAACTGTGTCTTCTTTCTACTCTCTGTTTTCTTTAATTCATGAATGTGGGTGGGCTTGCTTATTAGGAAAATGGTTTCCTCTCTCTGATTTAGGACGGCCTTTATTGAGTTCTGGTATGGAGCTTTCAACTGGGTCTTCTTTCTATTCTCTGTTTGATTTAATTCGTGAATGTGGGTGGGCTTGATTCTTACAAAATGGTTTTCTCTCTCTAATGTAGGCGTCATTTTGTTGCCTAATGGTATGAAATTTGAATTGGGGCTTCTCTCTATTTGCTGTTCTGGTTAATTCATGAATTTGGGTGGGCCTGCATGTTAAGAAAATAGTTCTCTCTCTCTAGTTCAGAGTTGCTTTTATTGGATACTGGCAAGAATTTTGAACTGGGTCTTCATTCTATTCTCTGTTTCAATTAAGAATGAACTTGGGTGGGCTTGCTTGTTAGATAATCAGTGTCTCTCTCTAATTTAGCGGTTGCTTTTATGGAATACTGGTATGAATTTTGAACTGCATCTTCTTTCTGTTTTCTGTTTCGATTAATGCTTGAATATGAGCTGCAAGTTTAATGAATTTCTTGGTTTTCAAATACAGTGGAGTTCATGCCAAATAGTGTGTGCGTGAACAAGGATACATGAACATTTGTCTTTTCTCAATGTAATACACGGCCTTCTTGTTCTTACTCTTGTTAGTATTTTGATTTTTCAACAGCCCCTATGGGCTTTGACAGGTGTTTTGCATATCATGGCTCAATCGCGGATCTCTTATCGCTTAGAAATATTGAAAGAACTACATTTTGTGATTTGAAGTTTTCTCTTCTTAGAACAATGTGATCTTGAAAGGCCACTTAGGAGGTCATGGTATTGAAAGAGGGGTCGACATTATTACTCAAGGTAAGGAGGCCTTCTGTCTCTGTTCTTCTCAATATGAATGGAAGGAGTGGGGATAACAAAGAATCGAAAGGAAGTGTGGCAGTTCCTAAAGAGTTTGAAGTTTTTAGAAGATTGAAACATGAAGAGGATGTAAATGTGGCTTTAGAGTATTTCAAGTTCATAACCAATTCAAAAGGGTTCAAGCACACCTCTCTTACATATCAACTGATGATAGAGAAGCTCGAATTTGCAAAGCATATGGATGGGGTCCAATATCTTTTACAACAAATGAAATTAGAAGGGGTTCCATGCTCTGAAGATATATTCATTGGTGTGATCAGAGCTTATGGGCGCCTTGGAATGGGAGAGCAAGCCTTGAAAACATTCTATCGAATGCAAGATTTCAATTGCAAACCCACCACTAAGTTATACAACCATCTTTTTGATGCATTGCTTAATGAGAACAGGTTCCAAATGATCAACCCAATTTACAGTAACATGAAGAAAGATGGAGTGGAGCCTAATGTATACACCTATAACATTCTGCTAAAAGCATTGTGCAAAAACAATCGAACTGATGCTGCTCACAAGTTACTCATTGAAATGTCAAAGAAAAGATGTTCTCCAGATGTTGTGAGTTATACGACTATAGTATCTGCTCTTTGTCGACAAGGGAAATTCCAAGAGGCAAAGGACCTTGCAAACAATTTTACTCCCTCTATCCCCATTTACAATGTATTGATAAACTCATTATGCAAGGAATTGGCTATAGAAGAAGCCATTCTTTTAATAGACGAGATGGAAAATCACTGTTTAAGCCCAAATGTTATTACTTACACTACAATCATTGATGCTCTTTGTGAGATGGGGAAACTGACGTTGGCACTTGCATTCTTTGCTCAAATGTTTGTAAGAGGTTGCGAGCCAAATATCATAACTTTTGCCTCCTTGATAAAGGGCATGTTCAGGGTTGGAATCGTTAACACAGCCCTTGATATGTGGGATAAGATGGTTCTTGGAGGATGTTTACCTAACATCATAGCATACAACACTCTCATACATGGGCTTTGTAGCAATGGGAATGTGGCGAGAGCTATTTTGGTGTTGCATGAAATGGGTGAAAATAATTGCACCCCAAATGCCACGACCTATAGTGCACTAATAGATGGGTGTTCTAAACTTGGGGACTTAGAAGGTGCCATGGACATATGGAACAATATGATTAGCCATGGTTGCTGTCCTAATGTCATTGTATATACCTGCATGGTAGAGACCCTATGTCAAAATTCCATGTTTTCAAAAGCTTGGGATCTGCTAGAGAGTATGTGGCTTGAAAAATGCCCTCCAAATACTGTAACTTATAATACTTTTATCAAAGGACTGTGCGATAATGATAGAGTTGAATGTGCCATTAATGTGCTAAATTCAATGAATAGAGAAGGTTGTTTGCCTGATGTTAAAACCTATAATGCGTTGTTGGCTGGTCTCTATAGAGAATGCAACTTCACTAAAGCCTTGAGCCTTATGAATGAGATGCTAGACAGAGGATGTGAATTCAATTTAGTGACTTACAACACTGTAATCTATGGTCTCTCCATTGCTTGCAAAATGTCAGAGGCCCATGCAACAATGGGCAAGATGGTGGTGAGAGGTATTAAACCTGACATAATTACATATAACACTCTGATTGATGCCTATTGCAAGGATCGCAAAGTTAGCAGAGCCATACAACTTATGGGTTTTATGGCTTCAAATGGCCATTACCCTGATGTATATACTTACACAAGTTTGATATTTGGCCTTTGCAAACAGTCAAATCTAGCGGAAGCCATGGTTTGTGTTCTCAAGATGCTGAATAGGGGCCTTTACCCAAGTGTACCCACATGGAATGTTCTGGTGCAAAGAATCCTATATGGAGCTGATTTTTCTGTTGCCTCCAATATGCTAGATGTTCTGATTGGTGATAGATAGAAGCTTTGTTTTATTTTACCAGTTTCTCTCCTTCAATATTTTTTTATCAACAGATAAAGATATGTTCAGATGGTCCCTATGCACGAAATATAGTAATGGCCTTAGAGGCAGGCGTTTGAGGAAGAGAGAGATCAGTTGGCTGATGCACTATGTTACCCATGACCATTATGAAGGGGTTGTCAGACTAAGGGTTGGTCCTTTTTAGATCAGAGATGCCTCATAAGAGGTGAGAGCACTGGAGAACTGGGAATCTGCATTCATAAACTCTTGGTTCCTGGCCTTGCTGATTCCTTAAAGAATCCATCTGTTTATGTTAATCAACACTGATATGGAACTGACCTCTACACATTTTTTGTACTGTTGTGGGGTGGGTTTTTGGTACATTCTGGGGATGGAGATGAATTTTCAACTCAGAACTTCACTGGTCTTTCATCTTGACCACCACTATCATGGGCCTTAGAAATAGTCCGTCTTGTACACTCTTTCATTTCAATTCTTCAAAAAATCACCAAATCGACAATTTTTTGAGCTCCAGATAAGGCAGAAATGGATTTACAGTGATTTAGAATATGTTTCTGGTCCTAACACCCTGGAAAACCAAGCAGACACATGAGCATCCACCATCCACATTTTCTAGAGAGCCTGACCTATGTCTGAAGTCTTCTTTGTTGTTGTCCTAATATACCCATGCCTTTTACAGCGCAAATGTATTGATGAGAAACCAGCAGGATAGGATGGACGGCGCTAGCTGTTGGCTGGTACTGTTCTTATGCACATTCTTTGTCCCCCTTGAAATCTAATATCCTCTATTAAGTGGGGAAAAAAATCGTGGGATGGATAGATGGTCATAAATTTTGCAGAAACATGCAGTTTGTGTGTGTGTGAGAGAGAGAGATAGAAGTGTCCAACAATGACACCAAATGTTAATAATTTTGAAGAACCAATTAAAAAAGGAATGAAATAGATAATAGTGATAGGTAATACTGATTGTGAACCGTTCATATCAAGTGAATTGCCACCAGCAATATTTCCAACCACTTTATAAGCAACGCACTTTTAGGTAGAGATACACACCTCCCAGGTAAGGGGAACCGATTTACAAAAAGGTTACCACCAAACTAACAAGATTTTGAAATATCAAGCATGAGCAAGCTACTTTTTCTGCTTTCACAGTTCGACTTTTTCTGCTTTCACAGTTCGAGGTTCCCTCTCCTACCTGCTGACTGATTATCTCCTACCTGCTGACTGATTATCAAACGCCTCTCCATCCTCAACATCATCGGCATCATCAACGACAACCATCTTGGTCTCCATATTAAACTCTTCCATGTCATCATCATAATCATCCATTTCAATGCTCCATAAATTGGGTTGAAACTCGGGGCTCATCACCTCGTCTCGTATAATAACAATATTGCAACCCTTTGTCTTTGGCCAACAAGCTCTTGAATTCATTGATCCACTCCGCACCCAATTCAAAGTTATTCATAATAGATTTTCACTCCGCACCCAATTCAAAGTTATTCATAATAGATTTCCACTCCGCACCCAATTCAAAGTTATTCATAATAGATTTTCACTCCGCACCCAATTCAAAGTTATTCATAATAGATTTCCACTCTGCACCCAATTCAAAGTTATTCATAATAGATTTGGCATTTATCACCTCTTTATGATGCATCCCAATCATCAAGACCCCAATTGTTCAGACGTCATATCTTTCCATTCTTTTTCTTTATATAATCTGCATAAGTAGGTCACAAATAAGATCAACTGTAAAGAAATAACCGATGGTTATCAAAGCCATGAATGAAAATGATGCCTATAACCATGGCAACACATAGAAACCATTCAATTGAGTTATAAAAGAGAAGCTGTCTTTTTTTCTTTTGATGTTTACTTAGAAAAACGTAGTTATGCTATCAAGAAAAGAACTAAAAATTCATGGTTGTGTGCTGCATGGATGGCAATAGTTAAGGAGCACAAAAATTATCCGAGAAGCAATCCCATTGTGCGCTTCAAGTGGAAAGCATCATGATTTTCTCTTCTTTTCATTAAGATAAGACTTTTGAAAACACTTCTAATTCATGTGGTAAATCGGACCGGAGGATTGGATTCAGTAAGGTCGAAGAAGGGCGATACTTTAGATTTTCTTTAACCCGTCCCATACCCAGGTAAAAGGGCTGGGTTGTGTTAGGTAGACAGCCAACGTAAAATTTTGTCAAAATCATGAATCCTGAAGAAAGGCAGACCGGATTCATGTAGCCAATCTCAATTAATTGAAAAAATACTCTGATGATGATGACAACCTCACAGTTAACTAGCAAAGTCTCCATGGTGAATGAGCCACATTCTCAGGGGCTAGATATCCCTTATATTTTCATCACAAGAAGAGCAAATTCATGCTACCTTTACAAAACTGAATTCGATTTGTTAATTCTAGATGTCCCAAAACTGGTAATTTGGAAGTGGGAAACATAATTTGCAACTGTTTATTAACAAGAAATCAGTGAATGAAATGCTCAATTATAATATGTAGCACTCTTCTGTAAACAAGAAAGCTTTCTCTGCAGTCTTTCTAGAAATTAGATTGAGGTCTAATCAACCTTGACCTCTGTATGTGCAATCGCGCTTTCACATGCTCGTCTAAATCAAATCTAGCATCAAAATCAGATAAGTTAAATGGTGGGAGTGCAGTTCATGTAAAGCGCACACAAATGGGGGATCAAATTGCAACAAAATATAAAAGCACTGAACCTACAATAAGATAGCAAGGCGCAGTTAACAGGAGATGATGAATGCCAGAAGAGAACTCATGCTGGCCCAATATGCGAGTTCGATATGCTTAACAACAAATCCCACACTGTTTGAAATCTTCAATTTCTTCATGATTAAGTCATTTACCTTCTTCTTTTTTCCAATTTTATCACCAAGGCAAGCATTTCAGTGTAACAGTCAAAAGATGGAGTGCGAACAACAAAAAATAATGAGATTTTGAAGCCTGTGAAGATCAGGATACGGTTAAGGATGATATACTTGCATCAACACCAAGTCTATTTGTCTTAGAAGAAAAGTTTTTGCAGAGCAACTCTTTGCTTTCTCGAGAACAACAAAAAATAATGAGGATTTTGAAGCCTGTGAATATCAGGATACAGTTCAAGGATAATCTACTTCCATCATCACCAAGTCTATTTGACTTAGGAGAAAAGTTTTTGCAGAGCCAGTCTTTGCTTTCTCCTTGATCTTTCCAAGATAGTATTACCAGACGACTACAATGTTAGTATTTTTTTGTTTGAAAAATGCTTATATGTATTTCAAAACAACAACTATGGTTTTATTGCTCTTTCTTAAATTGTTTTGACTATGGTTTTATTGTTCTTTCTTAAATTGTTTTGTAGAAAGAGAAAGATATGGGTTTGAGTTCTACATTGAAGAGGAGATCGTTCATTGAGTTATATTTAAGAGCACGCATTCCCATACGATATACTCTAAATACAAAAGACAAAAGGGAGAGAAAGTGCATGTCCTATGCGAGGGCGTGCATTCCCATACAATATACTCTAAATACAAAAGATAAAAGGGAGAGAAAGTGCATGTGCTATGCGAGGGCGTGGGCGCAAAGGCGCTAGTAATAACAACCATCAAGTGCATGCAACTTGTAGCACCAATACACTAATTAACAAGTGCTCAATTCCAGTGAGCACCAATACACTAATTAACAAGTGCTCAATTCCAGTGAGAAAAACCAATACGCTAACCTCTTGCTCTCTACTCGATTTTCTCTCTCTCTCTCTAAATTATCAAGACTCTGGTGTCTATAAGTGCATGCAACTTGTAGCACCAATACACTAATGAACAAGTGCTCAATTCCAACGAGAAAAACCAGTAAGTTAACCTCTTGCTCTCTACTCAATTTTGTCTCTCTCTCTAAATTACCAGTAAGCTAACCTCTTGCTCTCTACTCGATTTTGTCTGTCTCTCTAAATTATCAAGACTCTGGTGTCTAGTGTGTGGATTCCAAACTCGAGTGTATAGAGCTTAAGAATATTGAAATATGCCTCTCTATTTTCCTGTATCCCCAGGACGAATTGCCCTTTTTATGCACATCAAATTCTATATCGAATGAGGGCAAATATCGTTTAGAGATAGCGCTCCTACGTGCGCGAAAACAAAAAGAGTTCCAGCTTCCTATTTTTGAAATCGTACTTTTTTTCTGCTCCCATTTCACCCAAACAATCAACTTCCAACATCCAAGAATTGTGATTGAACATTGAATTACACAGGGTACTCAAAGTTCACCACAAAGAATCCCAAAAAAAAGATAAAATGTGCGGAGGCATGATCATAGACAATTTTAGAGTTTGAACTACCCACAAATCACATGCTTAAAGGATAAGAGAATCTAAAATATTGGGAAAAGCTGAATGAATCCATAAGCAATTTGCTCAAGTGCACCTAAATTAGTGTAAAAGGACAAAAAATACAAACCCCTTACAAAATGAAGATATATACACACTTTTATTATTGGTTTCCTTGGGTCTCATCCTAATTATTTCAAAGCAGTTGTTTAAAACCTGGATCGGCGGGGTGAACCACTATTTGAAAATTTGGTCTAGATTAGCTACAGAATCGGACAGATTTTCTAGTGTGAAAATTTGGTTTAAAAAATAATAATAATTTTTGAAAAAATAGAATAAAAAAAAGAATTGTGGAAACTAGGTGATTCAACAATTCTAGATCACCCTGTACCCTAACACAAACGAGCGAGTTCAAGGAAACCAAACTGATTCCTGGTTCCAACAAGGAACTTGGTCTGTCTAGACCAATTCCTGGTCCATATCAGTGATTCCTAATCTAGACTGCCAGGTTTTAAAACGCTGTTTCAAAATGATAGAAAACTATGATCCAACTACAAGCCCATGCTCCTCAATTAATGGGAGACATTAGAGGGTACAAAGCACATTTGTTTTGGGTAATTTAGCAGGGAAGAGGTGCACAGCGCTTAGATCAATGTAAACTTAAACCCTTCTACAAAGCACATTCTATATGTCCCTAGTGTTCAAAGAGCACAAAGACTATCCAATTTTTGGAGGATCAGATCTAAAAGTTTAGAAGCTCAAATTTCCATTTTTTTTTTTTTTGTTGGAAATACTCATTTATTGATTCTAAATTTGAGCTCCATACCGAAATTTTTTTTCCTAGAGTAGGTCTTTTGCTCATGGGAGTAAATATACAATATGCTCCTGCGGGAGTAAGCCATATGCGCCCAAAAACATTTCATATGTACCAAAAAACAAGTGCATGAAGGGCAACATGTGGTTGCATACATGCATGAGACATGCATACTCATGCATAGCAGATGGTTTGCAATCTTAAAGCTCTCGATGAAAGATCACGTACACACGCTTTAAAGAAAGAAGAGAGAGAGAGAGAGAGAGAAAAAGGGAACTCAGTTTAATTAGAGTGAGAAGGGCAGTTAGTTTATTATTATTTTTGTAGTTTATAATAACACCATTTTTCCTGCAAGCTTTTTTTTCTTTTCAAGAGTGTTTATCATGAGAGCATTCTCTACATTAACTCTCTCAGGTCAAAGAGATATTAGGGGAGATTTTTTTTATTTGAGTTTTTGGGATCCAAATTAAAAAATTGGATGTTCCTTGTTCATTCTCGGAACTTTATTTTTTCCAACTACATAGAACTTGTGACTTTGCCAAAATTTAGGACCCTAAAAAGATTCCTAAGCTCCCACAGCAACATATCTTTTAATTATTTAAATATGCCCCATATATGTAAAGTTAAGAGTAAATATGCCCGATATATTTAAAAATATCAAAATTATGCTCAACATGTTCATAATTTTGAGAAATATACCTTATATATTGGAAACGTTCCTAAAAATTGCCTCTCAAGTTTTATTTCTTCGAAAGTCTGCTTTTCAGTCTTTACGAATACACCTGAAGACATCTCCTGAATCAGTTGAACATAAGCAAACCGAAAGGCTCTCTTAAGCAAACCTCATAACAAACTCTTAATCTTTAGAAATCAACAATAACTTGAGTTCAAGATCCAAGAAATGTGTATGTAATCTTGTGCGATCCTCAACAATCAATCCATAAACACAAGAATGTCAGTATCAGTAATAATCATAGTAGTAATAACACCAGCAGCAGTCACAACAACAACAAAAAAAACCAACAGCAAAGGGTGCAGAATAACAATAAGTTATAAGCTTGAGGCACATGATGGGCTCCCGAGGCAATGCGTAAAGAATGACTTTTAAGTTGATCGAAAACTTAAGAATTTCATCTTCTAAGACCGATGAACATCAAATGATCACAAAGTTATAAGCAGGTACGAATGCAGTACCTCACTACCTCCAGATTTGCAAAGAAGCTACTCACTCCAAAATTGACAATTAGACCAAACAACACAACCGGTAGATTAGAATATTGGTTCATGTACTACGGAATATTGGTTCATGTACTACGAAACTTAGTTTACTACTCTTTAAATTGCCATTCTCTCCTGCACATGGGACACTGTGGCTGAGGAGTTTGCGAATTGACCCACTTCAGGATGCAATGGAGGTGAAATGCATGGTTACATGCACCCCAAACTGCCAACATACCAACAAACGAGAGAAAATGAGTCAGTATTCTACTGTTAACTTTATATTAATCTTGTCATTAGAATCAATATTCTTATAATATTTTTTATGACCAAAGCTAACAACTTTACTAACTATTTCATGTACAATTTGTATAGTGCTAAAACACAAATTGTAAGATACTAACTAATAGCCTAATAACTATAAAATCTTAAACTTACAGTACCTCATATTAAGTTTTCTAACTAGTATTAGTAAACGTAATATGCAATTTTATGCAAGTTAAACTATTTTGTCAAGTACATATGTAGTAATATGTGTGCACAAAGAAAATTTTAGGTTTTCAAGTTTTTCAGATATTCATGAGTTCTTTGGGAAAAATGGAAAAAGAAAATTAATAAAAGTTGCCAATTAGACCCGTCTACTCAGATTGAAATGGGACTACTAATATTCAAGCATGGAGTGCTTTCTACATTCTCCACACATGTTTTATAGGGAAATTTATTGAAATGCCCATAACAGATGAATAATTTTAACAGGTTACCCGTATCTTTTCATTTAATGTCAAAATACCCATAAAAAACCATATTATCTTTAGTTGGAATAGTTATGAGAAATTGTTGAATAATTCATCTCTAATGAGTACTTTGATAAATTTCCCTATTTTATTTGTGTCTAAAGGCTCACAGCCACCGAATCTTAATTGGATGGCTGTGAGCAAGCTGAAATAATGTCACAAGCTGGTGCCAGCTATGTTTGTTAGGCCATAATTAACGTGTGACCTTAATATCACTTCCATGTGTCTGATGAAGATAAGAGAACATAGAACTATGTCTCAAGACATAAAATATGTGTGGAGACACATAGAAAGCTCATACTTCAAACATCGCCCCACATAAGTAATTCACCTCATCTATGAGGAGATGCAAGAATAATGAAATAGAAAAATTGCACTTACTAAGTGGGCAGTCATCGCCTGGAAATTTACAATCTGGACAACAGCCATCGAAAGCCATTCTACAAATCCCACAAGTTTCATCTTGAGCATCCCAAGTCCATGAAGCTATGGCATGCCACCTGAAATCTTATAACATCAATCTGGCTCATAAGAAAGAAAGACCTTCACGTGCAATCATATTGGTTTAAAGAGTTCGGAAGTCAATCAAACACTAAAAATATTTAAGAGGTTACTCCACTCCTTATCAACTCATGCGCACACATGCAGTGAACACACACACACACACATAGATAGAGAGAGAGAGAGAGAGAGAGAGAGAGAGAGAGAGAGAGAGAGAGAGAGAC